>JAJHZJ010000482.1:152500-499531 GCA_023548195.1 Bettongia penicillata ogilbyi | reverse complement strand
ACCCTCCATTCTTAATTGCATAGCCATAATATAATCCTTTTTTACTTTTGCCTCTTAGAATCCCTTTTTTCCTTCAAAACAGCTCAAGAACAACCTCCTACATGAATCCTTTACTAAACCTCCTTAGTGACTGGTGTTTCCTGAATTCATATGTATGTGTATGTATGTATATGTGTCCATATACACATATGCATTCTATGTTATATAATATATAATTTATTACATATTTTCCAACAATATATTACTTACATATGATATAACATATAAAATATATTTAATGATATATTGCTTTATATTTCATATAAATACTATGCTATATATAATATATATTACTTAAATATTTAAGTAATATATTACTTATAAATTACATATAGTAGATACTTGATCATATACTACTGTATATATACATATATTTTCATATTTCATATATATGATTTTAAATATATTACACATATATGTGTGTAGATAATACAGGTGTACAGGTTGCCTCCCCTCATAGAATATAAGCTCCTTAAAGGTTGCAATGACTCTTTTTTATTTCTGTAGTCCCAGCACCAAGCACAGTACTTGTCATATAGGATAAAGGCTGAAACTGTATCTGTAATTCACTGATAGAGGAATTCTCAGATGAAGAAGCTCATTCTGCCTTTGCAGATCAGTATAGTTTCCCTTTGTGTCTTTCTTACTGAACCATGAATCACCTCACAGAGACATTTAGTTGGTAAATGTAGCTGACAGGTTACATAAAAAAATTTTCGGGGGGGCAGCTGGGTGCCACAGTGAACAGAGTGCCAGGTCTGGATTAAGCAAGACTCATCTTCCTGATTTCAAATCTGGCCTCAGTCATTTATTAGCTGTGTGATCCTGAGCAAGTCACTTAAACCCTGTTTGCCTCAGTTTCTTCATCTGTAAAATGATCTGGAGAAGGAAATTGCAAGCCATTCAAGTATCTCTACCAAGAAAACCCCGAATGGGGTTGTGAAGAGTTGAACACAACCAAAACGAATAAGCAACTGCATAATTCTAGGGGTGAGGTTTGTTTCCTATTAGATGGCTTTCCAAATAATGTGTGATGTTCTGGGAAATAGTGTAGTAGCATCGTGTACATATTACATCATTGATTGCTAAAAGAAGAATAGTAAAGATTATGCTATTTAAGTTTCTCAATATCCAAAGCATAAACTGATCTAAATTTTTACTTCAAAAATGCTAACAATATATTTATACTTATATTTACTTAATAAATATTTTAACTGAATTTTCTGTAGATTTCTCTTATACTAAAGGAATACAGAGAAGTAGGATGATGGTTGGTTCAAGCAAATAAGAATTTAGGAAAAATCAACAATAGCATTTTACCATATCAAATTCCTTTATCAATCTGATGTGTAGCACCTTGTCTCCTTCCTACTTCATTTGTATCCCAGATAGCTACCCCATGCTTTGAGGTAATCTGAGTCAACACCACTTAAAACTAGACCTTATAAGCCTTCACTTTTTTTACCAGTAAGTCGGAGCACACAGTTCAAAACAAAAGACATGTAATCAAACAGCCCAGAAAATCAAATGGTAAGAAAAAAACTGTCCATTGCATGCATGGGGTGTATTTCCTTACAAGTTATCACACTATCCACCTGAAAGGGCACCCATACAGAGAATATATGGTCCTAAGGGATATGCATGCAAAACTTACACATGGGGATATATACGTGTGTATCTATGTGTGTGTAAATATACTCATACATGCATATGTGTGTATATATGTATATACATATATGTATACATACATATGTGTATACACACATATATAAAATACAGAAGGGCACAAACCAATCATTCATGTGCCTTTTCTCTCTGCAAGGTATTCTGTCATCCCTTCTGGGCATTACATCTCCTGTTTCTGCTGATCAACATGTTGTCTCTGCCAGGCATGGCTGCTGGTCTCATTGTAAAGAGCTCCTTTTGGCCTCCAGCTCCCACCTACAGAGGTGTAGTGACTAGAAAGACCCTCCCTAACGAGGCTGTTGATCCCATTGCATATAGCTGAGGCTTTTAGCTGCCACATTCATCTGTCAGCCAACACAGTTCAGCAGAAAGCCCCAGGTGAAGATTAAATCTATTCTTTTTAATTCCTTCATCTGGGCTGATTCAGGGTTAGAAAATTCCTTATAACTACTGTTATATTCCTGGTTGTGAGTCTATTCTCCAAATCTCTTTACTTCAGGAGCTCTACACTGTCAAACCCATAGAGGTTGGTTCAAACAAAGTGCAGTGTGTGAAGTGTGGAGGCTGGGGTAACAAAGACCACCTCACTTTCAAGATCCTCTTAGGGTGGCATTCAAAGTTAGGGCAAGGATAAAAGATCAGGTAAAGGCCTAGACCACATTTCTGTCACTTCCTAACTGTGTGACTTTGGGTAAGTCATTTAACCTTTCTTGGTCTGAGCTTCATCTCTAAAATGAAAAGTTTGGATGAGATAAACTCAAGGGACCCTTCCAGCTCTCAATCTATATTTCTGTAATCCTTCTTTTATTATGTATAGCTACCAGCAAGAAAAATGTTGGCATGATCCTCTTTTGTTTACTTCTATCAAGAACAAAAATGCTCTCTGCACATGAAAAGTATCCAAATAAATAAAATAAAATATGTAGCTAATTTCAAGATACAAGACATAGCATATTGTAACTCACCAAAGAAGTGCTGTCTCTCTGCATATGCAAAAAAAAAAATTACTGCAAACAAAAACAAATAACATATGAGGCTAATTTCATTTAAAGCTCTAGTATTTTTTAATTTGTCAAATAACTGCATCTATGGAAAAGAATTCTATGTCAGTGACAAGCTGGTATGAGACTAGCACAAGAATGAATCTATCCTGAATGAATTTATTAATTCAATAAGCTCTTGGTATCAGGGGCTAAAAATGAATAATTTGATGGATTTTAAAATGTCATTCAAACTATACCTAAACTATCATTGTTGAATAGGCTTTAAAAATTCTTGATTTGAGTGTATTTTACATCACATGGAGAGAATCATGATCATTTTTAGTATATATATTTCAACTTATTCAATTCATGAAAATACAATATATTGATTTAATTTGAATTATTTATTTGTAATCACAATTGCTGTAAATCTTCCAAATAAATTCTATTCAATGATAAGTAAACCTCGAACTTACTATTGAAACAAAACAGCAGCTTCCTTACACAAAGAGATTATGAATCTCATCAGCTTTTCCTCTATTCTTTTTCAATTTCAACTTAAAAGTAAAATTTATATTTTATATTTCTTATACTTTCACATTTTGAAATTTAAAAGATAATATTGTACATTGCTTATGTGGCTTTTTTTTTAGTAAAATGTTTTTTACTATGTGTTTTCATAGAACACAATTCTTACAGACTTACTACAATTAAGCTATTGATAGAAGGGATTCTGACAGAGTTTGATGTTGGTTTGGATACCTTCTGAGGCTTAATCTAACATTAAGATTCTATAATTTTATAGTTTCATGATTGTAATGTGGTGCAACGGAAAAATGCTGGATTTGGAGTCAGATGACCTGGATTTAAGTTCTGACTTACTATATGGATGATGTTGGAGAAGTTCCTTAGCCTCTCTGGATCTGTTTCCCCCTCTGTAAAACTTGGACTGGGTGGCCTTCCTGTTCTAAATCTATGATCCTATTTAGAAGAAAGTGCAAGGTTAGTGAAAAAAACGAAATGTCTAAGGTAAGGTTAGTGGCTGCTTTTCTTCTGTAGTATTCATTTTTGAGAAGCCGCATTTGGAACTATAAACCCTAGAATTTTGGAGGGAAGAAATTGCAACCACAGCATCTCAATAAGAAAAGATATCCTCTTTTCCACCACATAGAATTTTCCTCCCTGCCACTTCTCAATTGTCATTATGTAGATTACTAGCAAATTCATCCGATCTTACTGAATAGCTAATGTGATAATAATAACAATCCCCCAAAAACAATGGCTCTAAAGAGAGGAATTTGAATGATTCATTCTAAGTTAACCTTTAAAATGATCACATTAGAGACCAGGGTGAAAGATCAATATTAAATAATAGCTATAAGAGAAGTTGACTGAACAGCATAATTTAAGACCAGGAGATTCAACATTGTGGTATCCTGGAAGGACCACTAGTTTGGGAGTCTGAGGACCTGGGTCTGAGTTCCATTTCTGCCACTAACTAGATATCTGACCTTTGGCAAGTCACTTCTCTAATCTAGCTTCAGTTTCCTCATCTGTCTAAGGGCAGTGATTGGGCTAGATTATCTCAAAGACCCCTTCTAACTCTAACTCAATGATCCATGAATATGATGAATTGATACTTAGAGTACTAAGAGAAACCAAGAATACTTGAAATTGGTTCTTTTTTTTTTTTTTTAAAGAATGTTGTTGTCAAGGAAAGTTTTTTTTTGATTTCTTCCAAAACATTCCTTGGTATTACTGCAAGAGAATTAACATTGCATAGGATAAACCATCGCTCTGATCCAGTAAGCTACTCCTTGTTTTTTCTACACTCTGATGACAACCACCATTAAAAATATAAGTAATCCACAAATTGAATATAATCCTTGGAGAAGCTCCACATATGCTACTTTCCCTTGTCAAACATTTAAAATGTTTTATTAACTAGATATTATTTTATTTAATATAAATTGTATTAACTAAATATTAACTAAAAACAAGAAGACGATTTAACGATCAGAACATCTGCCACCTCGCTCTAGGTAGGGTCTGTCCACGTTTTTTTTTTTTCACATCTTGTGTCATGCTTTGAAGTGCTAAGAAAGTTTGACAGAAGAATAAAATGTGCAAGGGAAGGTGGAGATAAGGATGGTTTAGTCAACCAAAAAGAAAATCACCTCTACAAGAAAAGTTGAAGAATGCTGCATTCATGACTGTGTTAAATATTCTAATACTTCTATGGATCTATGACCTCATTAATAGGGAAACTCCCCATGTCAGTACATATTGGCTTTCTGATCCTGTGGGGTTCTTTTCCAAGTTCTGGAGTAAATCCTCCACAAAATACCTACCAATTCACTGAAGACCTCCTTTGGTCTTTTCATTCATGAGTAATATGCAGGAATCAGCTGTTCATCTGTTACTCCTCATTTGTGCAATATGTCTAGTCCATCTCCTTTTCCAATCACATGCTTCATGGATGATATAGTTTGTGCTACATCTTCCATGCAAATAACTCAGTACTCAAATGTGCAAATGGATTCATGATCCCATCAATATGGGGATTCCCTTTAATGATGCAATTCACCTATGCCACCCCATCCTGTGGAAATCTTTGCCTAGATTCTCCCATAAACTCACCCCAGAGGGTCTCCCTTTCTCAATTTCCCCTCACATTATAAGGTATCAGAGGAGTTCTCTGGTTGTCTAGCTGGCATCCTTCACCCTCACCATATGACCAGCCCATCTTTCCTCCTTACATCGATTTCTCTGCTGACATCTTTTACTACTATTCTTTGAAGTTTCTCATTGGCTACATATTCCTTCCATATACACATGGCTTCCCATACCTGCCATGCATATTTCCATTTTCCACTGTGTGCTATTCATTTTCAATTCTTCAGAAACTATTATGTTCTAAGCCTCACTTCCATATGGCAACAAAGGCAGTAGAAGTTGATTTTTTTTTAAATGGAGTTTGGGATTTTTAGAGGCACTTTTCAATTTCCTTAATGTAATGTATCCCTCTTGCCTCCTTCTGGTCACCTTGGGACCAACTTGCTGTCTATTTGCACCATCCATCTCAAATATCCATGCTGATAAACAAGATCAATAGGTTGGAAACCTCTTCAAGGGAAAGCTTGTTTGAGGGGAGTCCTTGAGACTGTATTTTACCAAATGTTTTTAATTATCAACTATAAGCAGTTTATGAAACTTCCTATGTTTGCTCCCCTTCTCCAACAAGCACTACCTCTCAGTGATTGAACTGCTTTATTATTAGAGATCTGCCTATTAAGTTAACAGCAGCACTATCTTTGTTATCAACTGAGTCCTTGTTACTTTTTAGCTAAAAGTAACATGTATGTGAGAAGTAGGGAGGAAGCAGAAAAACTCAACCCTTCATACAACTCCAGTAAGAACAGTAGGTGTCCGAGGAATGGGCAGCAACATGATGCCCTACTTTTCATGATACAGGTCAGTTTTGAATTAGAGATTCAAACCTGTTAAAGACAAAAGATGCTCCCCTCAGTCTAATCACCTGGTTTATAAAGAATAGATTTAGGAGGCAAGAGACCTTAGAGGCTATTGAGTCTAGCCCTCTCATTTTGCATATAATGAAATAGAGGCATAAATAAGAAAGAGCCTCAGACTTGGACTTAAGACCTATGATCAAATTCTGGCTCAGACATTAGCTTGCTGTTTAGTCCTAGGTAAAAACCTTTCTGTACCTCAATTTACTTAACCATAAAATGAAGGGGATGGATTCTATAGCATCTAAGGTCCCTATCAACTCTAAATCTCTGATCCCATAAACTGTTCGAATGGATTAAATAGGCAGCTTTTTGTTGCTAACAGGGCTGGATTTCACTATTTCAAAATTGACTCAAACCTTGAAAAGCAGGACATCTCACCTAGTCTTCACATCTGGAATAGAGACTGGAATTTAGATGGTTGTTTCCAAACCTCAGCAGCTACTGAGGAGCAGGCTATTTAGTCTCTGGAAAGAAGGAAATTAATTTTATGTGTACTGACTAAATCAGAAGTAGTAGAAAGAACTTCAACCCACTGATAGAAAGAGATTCTGGCATTTCCCTTGCTCCTATTTAATCCCCTGGGAACCATGAAGACCCTTAGCCGTGCTTTCAGTTGCCTTCTGAAAAGATAGTCCTATCCTATCAGAACCCTTGTAATAAAAGAAGGAAAGAGCAAAAAACTTGAGAGAAACAAGAGGAAAATGAGTTTATCTCTTGAGGTGTCAAAGAGGGGAAGGGGAATGCAAGAAGAATTTGAATTGCATTCACTCTATGCTAGGCACTGTGCTAAGCACTTTATACATATTATTTCATTTGATTTTTTTAACAGATATTTTCATTTGATCTGAAGGGAGGAGGTGAGTGGAGAAGGTAGACTGTAAATATGTAGAGAAGAATTGTTAAGATGAAAAACTAAAAGGCTGAAAGTCTGAACAATGAGGATTGCTTGGCAAGCAGGGATTGGCACTCAAGAGACAAAGCAAGATTATAGCTTTCTGTTTTTGCCAGAAACCACAAATGGTGCAAGTCTCCTCTCCTTGCCCCTCTTTCTCCTCAGGAAAACCTGCATACAAGCTAAAGATTATGTTTTTCTTCATAGTCTACTTTGAAGATTTGTCCATCTAATCTCTAAAAGACAATATTAAAATAAATCTGTGATTAACCAAGGTGTCAGTGGCCTAACTCAGCCCATGATATGACTATGACATAATGAAATATTTCTCTTAATAATTCCTCTTTTCTAACCCTTGATATGGCTAGAATTTAATATTACCATAACTACTTAAAAGTTCTTTTCAGTTCTTGGGGCTATTGCGATTTTTTTTTAAGTTATCATCCTGTTCAAAGTACCATAATAATTTCTAAAGGGAGATAATATTGGAGATTTATTCAGCTTAGAAGCTATGGTGACTACAACAGAAGCAGAGTGAGATACGCCTTCTAAGTGATGGAATCATAAGTCGAGGGCTCAAAATGAACTCAAAGGGCTATGCGGATACATAACATTAGAACTCTGCAAAACAAGGAAAAGATGAAATGAATTTATACCAGGTACAAATTGAACCGACAGTGCTCTGGTGCAAAGAGGTTTGGTAAATGGCAGTAAAGAATAAACTCCTCTCTGAGGTGATGGCCTCAAGTAAATTTCTTTACAGTTTTTCCCACAACTTCCCCAAGTAGATTAAAGAGTCCTGCCCACCTCTCAATCAGAGAGACAAAATGGAGGGTGGTGATTGCGGGCAAAATCAAAATCCATTCATGGGGACACAAGAGGAAGTACTTGGGAAAGAGTGA
Source organism: Bettongia penicillata ogilbyi (assembly GCA_023548195.1). NCBI lineage: Eukaryota > Metazoa > Chordata > Mammalia > Diprotodontia > Potoroidae > Bettongia > Bettongia penicillata. The sequence continues at coordinate 491,496 of JAJHZJ010000482.1, read as the reverse complement.
GATTCATCTATTCCAGCTTAGGGGTCACAGAAAGGGGTAGTATCAGCCAACAGTTCCTATCCACTATCACTATTAGACTTCCTTGGGTTCTGTGTGTAGGAAAGAGGAGAGCAGAAAACAGTTCTATTTTTCACACTCTCTTTTTCTCTTGACTCCCTTCCAGGTGAGTGGAGAAGCAGGAATCAGCACATTTTCATTCACCCCTAGGCGCTTCTCTGTGTGAGGTCTGGGTGGGCCTAGGACAGGTATCAGTTGGTAATCTAGTTCCATCCTCTTCTCAGGAATGCTTCAGAATCCTGTATTTTTAGGGTTACTGTGAAAAATCATATTCTTTCTTTATAGAAGCATTTTTGATGAATTTGCATGTTTATCCTAAGCTAGGATTTTCCCTGAAAGCCCATGTACTTTCTAGTCCTCATTAAATAATCTCTTTCCATCTCTCCTGAGCAAAATTGTCTATTTATTCAGTGGATTTCAGCCAGTTATGTGTTCTACTCTCCACTGCTGGGAAAGGTGGGGGTCCATTTGTGCACCCCCAAATCCCTTCTTATAGCAGCAGTGGATTTAATATTATTTTCACTTCAGTTTTGGTGTCTTCAACTCATTCACCTACCCATTCTATGATGTAAATCTCAGAAAATAATTTTATCTTCTTGAAAATGAAAAAACAGCATTAAGAGCATGATAGAGACTAAGAGGATGAAAGATAATGAGGGTTACAGCACCAATATAATTCACAATTTGCAACTGAATCCTTCCTATTTTATTTAAAACTACATTGTCAAATTTTGCTTATTTCAGAAAAAAAGAACTTACCCACATGCATCCCTTGAAACTATTTGAGTTTGAAACATTTTCCCTACCACCCCATTGACATTAAACACCATGTTGGATGCTGTGTGAACTGTTCTGGTGAAATAAACTAATTACCTTTGAAAATTGCTTAGCATCTTGATTGAAATCAGTGACATTGGCTAACATTAGCAAGCTTGACACAGAGTAGATGGTAATAAAACTACATGTGAGCGAAGATACTAAAACACTCTTATTTGTCTCTTATTTGAACCCCTCATAAAATTACCTAATTATACTGTTTCAAAATAAGCTTTAATTGATTTTCAGCTTTCAAGTGTCATCACTAGGATATATTTTTATTTTACTGCTTTGTCTTTTCCTTTATTATTTCACTCAATGCTAGCCCATTGAGATCTCTTTATACAAGGCATTTTCTTCTTAGCCATATTTTATTGAAATGTCAACTAGTCATAGAGTTTCCTTTCCCTGGATTTTTGAAACTTAGAGCTATCTTGGCTCTTACATGATACTTTAATAATGTTGCCAATCCCATGATAAGTTGTTCACATCAGATATTTAGCCCCAATACCTAATGCTTGAGAATCCGCACTGATTCTTTTCACGTCCTGCCTCTGCATTCCAAGGTTTATGAATATTAAGTTGTGCTCGCCCCAAAGCAAAAGTGTAGTCGTGAAGATATTTGCTGAGATCAGGAGTCTCCATGCCTTGTTTTTGAAACAATGGCATTAATAAGAAAGCACCACAGAATGTATGACATTTGAAAAATAAGGGAGAAAAAACCCTGTATTTTTAAAATAAAGAACATAGGTTGTTTCAAAGCATGCTACTCAAAGTTAGCCTGAATAATGCAGGAGAACAACATTTCTGAGGCAGGTGTTAAATCTTGCCCGCTAAGAAACATTCGGAGACATTTGAAGGGACCTTTTCTTTGTAAGCTCTGACCACTGCTGACCACTACTCCCATGGCTTCCCACCAACTTTTAACCTCTTTAGACAGATGGAAGTTCAAAAGCAAAGCTATTTTGTAGATTCTGCTCATCTCTCAGTCCCCTTCACACACCAAGGAAGACACTTCTCAAAGTAAAAGTCATCCTAACAATAAAAACCATTGCTTATTCCTGATGCAAAACCCATCTAATATCATTATAGAAATAGGTAGAAGATTTGGAGAAAAAAAAAAAGAAAGGAAAAGAAAAGAATAATCAGGGCAAGGCATTGCAGAGCTTCATCAATCACTCCCCTGTCATTTGTTCACAGTTCTGCTGGGGCCTGCAGAGAACATAGCAGGAGAGATCATCTAGGGGACTTACCTACTGCTAAACTGGAAGAGTGGGGCTTTTGTGTTCTTGTTGGTGTGCATTTTTTCATTTGCTCCTAGGAAAAGAAAGAATTGGATTTTTTTTTTTATTTGTTGGGAGGGGGAGTGGATTTCTCTTGTAGTTTATTATCATATTTTCACCTAGTTATTGATATATCATCCCAGATTTTAGGCCTTTGCTTCTAGCCTCTGAACATAGTCTGAAGTACCAATCAATCGACGAGCAATTATTAATGCCTACTAAGTGCCAGACACTGCGCATTGTATAATCAGACATTGTTAGAGGTGGAAGGATCTTTGAGGTCCATCTTGTCTAGTATTCTTCCCCATTCATTCTCAACCCCACAACTGGCCCTGCTATTACGAATCAAGATACAATATGGGAAGGATTCCTTACTTTTGTTTCTAACTGTGGAGACTGCATATCCTTCCAAAATATTTGACTAAAAACTTTTTTATAAGGTGACAAAGCATGTAATTTTAAACATGAATTCTTTCCTTAATCTTCGTAGCCATTCAAGATTATCTTAAAAGAAATTTCTGGCTCTGCTATCATGCACAAAAAGGTCTAGTGATCATATAGTGCTTTCCTTTGCATCTATCCACAGATTTTTCTCCAGTTTTTGCATAACCATCAGGGAAAGCCTTTAAAGGAGACAGAATAACTGCCTAGGCAAGTGTCTCAAACAATGTTTCTATGACATCAAAATATTTGGGCAATTTGTATCAAAAACTGAAAAAAGAAAATCAAAATGGTTATTTGGTATCATGTGGAATAAGTCCTCTTCCACCCCTTCATTACTCTTCAACTGAACATAGAGGATCTGGCTCTCAAGGAAGAAGGAGATCTCAGAGATCATTTAATGAAATGTCTTATTGCGATGAAAAAGTACTTGTCATTAAGATTTAGGAAGAGGCTCAACTACGATCACACAATGAGAAAGTGAAAGAGCTGACTTGGAATGTGTGTATCTTGACACTTAAGTTTAATTTAGGCACATAGTAGGCACTTAATACATGTTGATTGATTGATTAATTAATTGGTAATTAATGTATAAGGTACTATGCTTGGGTTCTGAGGATAATAATACAAAAGTGAGTAAAGCATAGTCCTGATCTCAAGGAGAACAGATAAACACACACCAAAAAAACCTCCAAAAAACTGTAGTATAAAATAGTATGTACTAAGTGTCTGTTCCTCCTATCTTGTCCAATTTTATTTATCATATGAACTTTTCGATTTATATGTGCTCCTCAGGAAAATATAAGTTCCTTGAAAGTAGGCATTGTGTGTGTATGTCGCTGTTACCATTGCAGTTTTTGGTTATTTTTGTCTCCATTGTCTAACACTGTATCTTGTACACAGTAGATTGAATTGGCATGAATTCCATCTAAGCAAAATGGAATGCTCACTGTTGCCTGAATCTCTCCATTTTTTTTGTTTCTGTGTTCCTCCTATTTCTTTCCCCAAACAGAGCAATATTCTCCACCCAAAATATACCAAAAACTGGCAAAAAAATCTAAACTTTAGACAGACAAAGGGTAGTTTTACCCAATATAGTGTAACAGTGGCAGCTTTTGATATCTCGGGAGAAAGGAAAGAGGGTGGAGAAAGGCACAAAGAAAAGGAAGAAAAATACCATCTGCAGGCAGAGGCTCCACACTTAGGAAAAATCATTGACAAAATAGAGCACATCTGGGTGTGTGACCAGGATGGCATTCCTACAAGGACCTGGGAATGATTAGACTGGAAAAGAGAATACCAGAGGGTGTGGGATATAATAGTTGTCTTCAAGTATTTAAAGGACTTCGTGTGTAATGAAGAAGTTTTAAACTTATCTGCAAGTCCCAGAAGACAGAATCAATGAAAAGAAGTTAAAGAGACACAGATTTCAACTGCAATTTGGAACAAACTTTTCACCAATAAGAGCTACCCTAAATGGACCATATTCATGGGGGTGGGTTCTGCCTCACTTAAGAGATAGGCAGAAAGGATTTCTGTTAAGGGATGGATTGAATTAGAGGAGTTCTGAAATCTCTTCTAATTTGGTTAGTCCTGAGAAAGAAAAACAAGCATTTAAAAATGTCCAAGTGCAATACATTGTCCTCACAAAAGCAGAGAGTGCAGCAGACCCTGTTTCTTCAAGCTCTCCTCTTGTTATTTAATGTGCTGCCATCTCACTTAAACATTCCTCTTTCCTTTTAGGTACTGCATGTTCTTCACAGATCACTCCAGTCTCCATTTCCTAGTTAAAGAAACATTTTAATTAGATTAAAGCATGAGAAAATCAAGGAACATCGGACACATGTATCATAGGATGCAACAGTCACCTTCCAAGTTGCAGCCCTCTTTCAAATCTATTTTCACTATTTTCCATCTCCTGGACCATGTGACAGAGACAACTTGTAAGCTTAGAGTTGTAAAATAAACCTTCTATCTCAGCAAAGTGGGAATGGCACAGTTCCAGTTATCTCACAGTAGGTCATCCACTTTAGATGCTTCAGTTATTCTCTTACTCCCAGTTGCACGGGAAGAGTTGTATCCCTGACTCTACCTCTGGCTGCCAGACACATGAAAATCTCTCATGCATTTTTTTTCTGGCTTGTGACTCTACCTCTCACTGTCTCCTCAGCATTGAAAAGAGGCATAGATCAAATGCCCCAAAAGCTAACGGCAAGACAGTGCTGATTGACTGTCAAAAACCTAACATGGACAAGAGTCAGAGGTCAGTTATGGATATGTTGAGGTCCCTGCTGCCACATTTTTCTTCTTTAAACCCTGCCCATCCATCTCATATCCCCAGTGAAATAAATCAAATAGATACATACTACAGACAAATCACTATGTTAGAAACTGAGTATGCCCTTCCCCACAAAAAAGCAATTAAACAGTTTCTACCCTTAAAGGGTTTATAATTGATTAGGAAAACAACAAATATTCAGATAAGCAAATCAAAAGACATGGAAGATAAGCACAAAATAATTTGTGGGGCTGTTGTTGATGAGCTTCATTCTTGAAGAGGACTGCGACATCAGAGAGATGATGCCATAACTTGCAAGTGAATTAGGTTTAAGCGTGTGAGGGCTGTGCAAGGTCACAAACTTCACTTTCTGTTCTGGAGTCACCTGAGTCTAGTGAAGATGGTTCCCAATTTGTGGGGGAACTGTTATATAGGATGGAGAGTAGATCAGAAAGGGTCTCATGTAGGTGGCACTGCAGTTGAGTATTGAGAGGAGCTGCGTTGTAGACCTGGAGATGGAAATGTTGGTTAAGTAGGATAGCTTGAGTGGAACATAGATAACATGAAAGAGAGTAATATGTGATAAGTCTGGAACAGAAGGCTAGAGCCAGATAGTGAAGGGATTCAAATGACAAACTGAGAAACAGCTAATTTGTCTTTCAAGCAATAGGGAAGTGCTGAATCGTTTTGATAGTTATGGGAAAGATAAAGTCCTAGCTTTGCTTGAAGAATATCCATCTGGCAGCTGAGTTCAGGATGGATTAGAAAGGGGGAGAGGCTTGAGGGCAAGGAGAACAATTATGAGGCTATAATAATCTGGGCCACACTGGCACCAAAGCCAACTGGAAAGTATCCTAGTGGTGCTGGCAGTACCTTTGGAAAAACTTTATCCCAAAAGACATTCCTTACATAAATTTGAAGAAGTAAGAATCATTAAAGTTTTGCGGAGTGTTAAAAGTTTGCTACAGGCTTGTGTTGGAGAAAAATTGAACTTCAATGCTCTTCCATCCTTCTCTGCTTATCAAAATCCTCCTAATCTGTAATTATGACTTCTGCTAAGGAAAAGAACATAGAGATGGAACTGGGATGCATAAGGTTTTCCAAAGTGGGGGAAGACCTGAGCCATGGGGTCTTCAGCCCTTCTAAAATTATAAGACATTTAAAAGTATTTAAATCAAAACAAAAGCAGACCAAAATTCTTACCCTCTGCCCCAGAGAGTCAGGGAATCTCTTGAAAAAGATATTGGAAAGCTTACCAAAACATACATGAATAACACTGAGATTTCCAGCCTTAAGTCAAATGAAATTAGTTCAGTTCAGTCATTTCCTTCTCCAGATCATTTTACAAATAAGGAAACTGAGGTAAATGGGGTTAAATGACTTGTCCAGGGTCACAAAGTATCTGAGACCGAATTTGAACTCAGGAAGATGACTCCAGGTTTGGCTCTCTATCCACTGTACCACCCAGCCACCCCTCTTATAGGATAATCAATAAACGCAAATATCCCCAAACTCACTTGATAGATCAATCATAATTTTTCAAAGTTTCTACTCAGCTGTAGTTTTTTCATCAGAAATCCTTGAAAATGTTCTTTTCCATTAAAGATGCTTTTTCTACCCTTTAAGACTATACTCAGCTTTATAGGATGAGATGCTTTTGGTTTCAACCCTTTCTTTACCTTTTGCAATATTGTATTTGAAGACATCCTCTAATAACAGAAAGGGGAGAGACCAGGTCTTGTACAATACTGACTATGGTTCGTTGGTACTTGAGCTGCTTCTTTTTTGGATGCTTACAATATTTTTTATCTGATATATGAGTTCTAATGTGGGCTGTCACATTCCTGGGATATCGGCTATCATATTTCCTTTGGGGGTTTTCAGGAAGTGATTGGTGCTTTCTTTCTATCTTAATTTTGATCTTTTGTTTTCTCATAGCCAGCAGTGAAAATCTTTAAAAAGGGATGTAATTACTGCCTGGACAAATATCTCAAACTATGTTTCTATGACATCAAAATATTTGGGCTATTTAGATAAAAAACTGAAAAAAATCAATCTGGTTATTTGGTATCTAATATGCCCCGCCAAACTCTCCCATCTCCCCACTTCTCTTCAATTGAAAATATAGGTTCAGGTTCTTAGAGAAGAATGAGACCTCAGAGTTCATTTAATGAAACTCCTTATTGTTACAGAAGAGTAAAGGTAAAGAGATTTGGGAAGATACTCAAACATTATCACAGAAAAAATAAGTGGCAGAGCTGGATTGGAATTCATGTGTCTTTGTAAGAAAAAGGAATAAAAATGTGACCTAAATCAGAGAGTCAGAGTTTGAGAGAGATGGTAAATGACGACACAAACCTTTGTATTTACATGAAGCAACTCAAAAACAGAAGCTGGTAATATCTGTGTCATAGAGAAATATGGATAGTTAAGCAGCTGAGGACTCTTCTGATAGGGGAAGGAAAATAATTCATAATGTGACTGGTACATTTGTGCAATAAGAAATGGTGCATTTAATTATTCCTTAATTGTTAAGATTCACCAGTTAATCTAGCATTTTCCCCTCTCCCTACTGAGTAGAATGAATCTTTAAATTTACCTTAAACCTCCTAGTTTAGAGTAAAATTCTTCTCAGGGGATGCCAATCCGTTGGGGCTTCAATGTTATTTGGCACTAAAATTTTTTCAGTTTTATTTTCTCAATTGGCCAGTAAGTATTCCTTTTCCAAAACCATACATTATCTATTTACTGGGAGATAGAGTAGTATGGTAGAGTCTTTGGAGTCAAAATGGCTTTGAGGTTAGAGAACAGGGGTTCAAATCCTGCTCCTGTTATTTACCAACTGTATGACACTGAGCAAGTGATTTTAATCATTCTGCGTTTAGGGTTCCTCATTTAGAAAATTAGAGGGTTGGAACAGATGATATCTAAGTTATTTTCTAGCTCTCAGTTTATGATTTTATGATGCCCTACCAAGCTGATAGTGCTAAATAAAAGTCTAACCTTTCCATTTCCTATGGTTCCTCTGTTGCTAGTTTACTCATTTTTATATCCACAGGTAGATTTTGACTTGGACTATAGAAAATTTCAGTAATACAGTGGACTCCTTAGCCAGTAGGTAGTATGAATCTGAGTGACTGTCATTTCCCTAACTAACCCTGCACCAAGTTGCCTCCTCCCCACAGAGATAACCAGCTTTTACAACTTGATTAATTTAAATATAAAGGTTAATGTTATCATTAACCACATCCCTGCAGCTCCAACTCACTGATTTAGTTCACATACAAACTGCTTTCTGCTACAGTGCCTGGAGTTACAAAATGGATAGTTTTATAGCAGAATACAGTGCTAAAAAACACATGTAAACAGAACTTAACAATGATTTTAAACAGGAATGGAAGGTTGTTTCAGTGTACTCCTTAAGCTAAGTAAAAAAAAAAATAACCAATATGATTCATGGTTAGTATTTTGAATTGTAAATATGCCTTGTCTTGGTCTGTTGTCTTAGGTGAGACAGATCAGAGTGAGAATTTGAACTTCTGGGGTAAATCATGATGCTACTTCAGCATTTCCTCTGGCCTAATCCAGATAACAGAACATTCCAGCATCATGAATCACTCTGGCAGTGTTTTGATGGTTGCATTTTATCAAGTGTATTCCCAGGCTAAAATGCTTTGATTTGACCCGTTCAACTTTCACTGGCTAACAATAGCTGATTGCTTTTGTCAAAATTCATGTCACAATAACAGTGTACTAAGCTCTTAAACTCGATGATAGCTGCACAATGCAGAGCTGCTCGAACTAAAACAATCCTGTGCCATATAATATGAAATATTAAAAATTAGCTTAAAATAGAATTTCTCATTGTTAACATTCTATACTGCCTCAGTCTGTAGCATTTGCTTTTATATTTCCAACTAAAGACATAGATTTGTGGTCGGATTACTGACTAATGGTGTCAACCATTTAGATCTTGACCAACATTGTACTTTTGACTGGCAATTGATGCTAGAAATCAATGGCATCAAATGTTACAAGTGTTGTACTTATAGTGTGAATGTGCCATTGACCATCAGTTCTTCTCTCGGAGCTGGGGCTCACTCTAACAAGTTAGGGTGCTTCCCCAAAGGGGTGGCCACACAGTTATATCTCACTCTCATGTTCATGTGGGTAGCCCTAATGTGGGAGATCTCTATATCTACTACTCATAAATGTGACATCTGAATTCCTACTAGTGTATTTTCTCTTTAAACAAATTAACCAGGAGACACCATTAACTGGAAGGAAAAGAAAAAAATAATCATAATTGAACAGTCTGTTCACAAATTTGGGTCATACTCTACCACCAATGCATAGAGTGGTCTTGGAAAGATAGTGAGTACAAAGTTGCTGAAATCTAGCACAAAGGTCCATTAGTAGGGACACTCACATACTTTGGGAGACTCTTCATCTTTCTACTACTGACCTTGAAGGTCTTGGTCTCTTAAGAATTTGACCCACATGTAACCTATTGAGCATGGCCTCTCTGCATTTGAGCTGAGTGAAGATGCTTCTTTGCTAGATGCTACCCTCAATCATTTGAAGCAGTTCCTTTAGTGAAATCAAAAACTCTTAGCATTTTGAGTGTAGAGCTATTAAGGTTTGTTCTTTTGGCTAGCCTCTGAGGCACCAATGACTTTCTCAGCAAGACTGTTTCTCCCTTTCAAGGATTATATAATTCTAGTATGGGAGGCAACATTAAAATATTAACATTACAAGATGCCTACACAATATATAAATCTAATCTGGGAATGGAAGGCATTAGCCAGGCAAGAGTTAAGGACCTGAACTAGATTGTGTCATCTCCAATAAAGATTTCTTCATTGTGAACTTGATCTGGTCCTGTTGTTTTTTTCCTTGACTCAACTTTTTTGAATGCCTTTTTCTATATCATATAAGAAAAGGTAGTATGGTATAATGGACAAAGAACCAGAAAGATGTGGTTTTAAAGTCTACCTCTGACACATATCGGTTGTGATGACTGACAAGTCACAATGTCTCAGTGCTCTAGGCAACTCTCCAAGACTCTAAGTTGCAGAGAAGGCACTGACCTGTCTTGGTTGAAGGAATTTCCTCATCTGGGAGTTCCCTATATGAAAATACAGGTTTTTTCCTTTCCCTACTCCTATAGGACATCCAGGACTAGCATGGGATAGCTCAAATGCAGTGATTTCTCTGTCACTGATGATGATAAGATACCACTATAGAAACATTGATCAACTTGTTCCATATAACATCTGCCTGTTGCCTTTCTGCTAGTTCTACCTCTGCAATTGATTGAGATGATGTGGTCCATTTAGGCTCCCATCAGATTTTTTATGGACTCATTTTTGCTTGTATTGTTTTTAATTTTTTATGAGTTAATACTGCTTTAAATGCTCTAGAACCCTCCTTCATGGTATTTGGCAAATGAGTCCAAGCTGCCAATTCCACCTTTCCACTGATCAAGGAGATCAGCCTATTTTGATCTAGTTCTGGTGACTACTTTACATCTATTAAACCTTTTCAGGAAATGGTGAAGCTTAGTTGGTTCTTCAAAATTTCTCATCTTTTCAGCATCTAAAAGTTTGCTTGAATGGGTTAGGCTGAAGTCATTATGGTTGATTATAGTGACTTCTTGTCATCTTGAACATTTCTTCTATTTTGGTGTTGATTTTGACGTTTGCTATAAATAGGCAATGATTTCAGTACACCGTCACGCACAGAGAGAATTGATTTCAGAATGATGCCCTGATCAGTAGACACTTTTTGTCTCTTGGAATATATCCATATTTTTTCTTCCTTCCTTCCTTCCTTCCTTCCTTCCTTCCTTCCTTCCTTCCTTCCTTCCTTCCTTCCTTCCTTCCTTCCTTCCTTCCTTCCTTCCTCCCTTCCTTCCTCCCTTCCTTCCTCCCTTCCTTCCTTCCTTCCTTCCTTCCTTCCTTCCTTCCTTCCTTCCTTCCTTCCTTCCTCCCTTCCTTTCTCCCTTCCTCCCTTCCTCCCTTCCTTCCTTCCTTCCTTCCTTCCTTCCTTCCTTCCTTCCTTCCTTCCTTCCTTCCTTCCTTCCTTCCTTCCTTCCTTCCTTCCTTCCTTTTTCTTTCTTTTTCTTTCCCTTCTTCTTCTTATCCTCCTCCTCCTCCTTCTCTTTTTCTTTCTTCTCCTCCTCCTCCACCTCCTGCTCTGTATACCATATACACTATCTGCACAAAGGAAGTCACACAGCTATCAAGTGACTGAGCCTTGAAAATAGCACTTCCTATTTACTAATCTGAATTGAATCAACTCAAGAGAATGGAGCTTTGATGGTGAAATTTTAGCACAGCTCTATTTTAGCCAGGAATCTTCTTGAGGTCCATTAAATTATATCTCATATGTGACTCTGACTATGTCCAAGGTAACTATGTCCAAGATAACCTTTTGATCTGCCAAGGATTAGCAGGGGGAGAAGTCACTCCTACAGCATGGGTTGAAGGACAAAGACAATTTCCTTGAGGGAGATAACATACAACTACATCACCATCAGGTTTACTCAGAAGAGATAATAATGCTAATCTATAGGATCTTCTAAAGGATCCAAGAGGTGAAACCATGAAATGGGAGTCAAAAAGTGAAATCATGAAGAAATTGATAGCAATAAAAAGCAGAATTTAGAACCCAACATGACTATCGGTTAAATTTGTCAGTGGTTTTGTGGTATGAGGAAGGAAAAGCAAGCATGCAGAGTAAGTGCCTATTATGTGTCAAATACTGTGCTAAGTGCTTTACAAATGTTATCTCACTTTATTCTCACAACAACCCTAGGAGATGGGGGCCATTATTATCCCCATTGTATAGTTGAGGAAACTGATGCAGGAAAAGATGAAGTGATTTGCCCAGGGTCACAAAATTGATAAGTATCTCAGGTCTCATTTGAACTCAGGTCTTCCAGACTCCAGAAAGAGCCCTCTCTATCCACTGCAACACCTAGAGTAGTTTTTAACATAATTACTGCACCAGCTTGCCTACACCTCTGTTAATACTTTGCCCCCATGCTTCAAATGGACTCATTCTTCTCTGCTCTAGAGGATCTTTTCAGGTCCTGAGCCAGGACACCTATGGATGTTGGCGCTAAAAGGCATAAACCATTCTGTCAGGCTTCCAAGTATTCTCACGAACATCGCAAGGTAGTGAAGTTGTCCCAGCTGACACCAGAGCCCTATAACTCCTTGGCTGCAAACTCATTTTGGCAATAAATCCCTAACTGAGGAGACTATGGGATTTGGGGGTAGGGACAAGAGTTATTATAGGCTTCCCAAAGATGCAAAGATGCAACTGTTAGGATATAAATTGGATGCACAGAATGTGCTTTAGCTGGAAGACCACCAGACTGTCTATTTGCACTTCTGAATGGGGCCCAATATTTTAGTTGTCTGCTATGGAGGTTCTTGGCTGACAGTCAAGCCCAGTTGCCAATTTATAAGGATTCGGAAGGGCTCTTGTGGGAGTCAACCAGGACTTTTATGTTGGTCTTGGTGGTTTCTAGCTTGGTTTGCAATCCTTACATGGTTTCCAACCATCTCAGTTTGTAATTTACTTCTGGAACAGTGCTGTGAGTTTAAAGGAGTGAGGTAAATTCAGAATGGAAACTATAGTTTTGGGAGAAAAAAAACAACAGTGTGCTCTGAGTAGAAAGGTGACCGAAAAATTGTGAAACAATTTAGGTGACTATTATTGTATGCCAGTTATCTTGATTTTAATTAAGCTATAGAAATACATCTTCACTATATGGTTGATTCTATCTGGCCAACTATCTGATGGGAAAGATGAATTTTTTCATGTAGTCCAGAGGAAAAAAAGTGCCAGAAATTAGAAATTAATTCTGATCTGTTGTTGGAGAAGAGGTAGTGTGGACATCTCTGAATCAAGATAATCTGGATTCAAATCTTGCCTCTCAATCATTTTGGGTATGTGACCCTGGGCAAGTCACAAACTCTCAATGCTCTAGGCAACTCTTAAAGACTACAAGTTGCAGAGAAAGTGTCAATCTATTTTGGTAGTGGGGATTTTCCCATCCAGGGAGGACCCTATTCCATTGAAATCACAGGTCTAATCCCAATTCATATCCTTTAGTTGTAGATAAGGTGGGTGGGCAGCAACCACTAAATATTTTTTGGAGGAAAAGCTGTGCTGCCCTTTTGGCTGTAGGGTTTCTTTTATAGAGCAGGAAGCACGCCATTTTAATTAAACTACCTCCACCCTGATAGTGTCCTCGTGCTGGGAGGAAAGCAGATCACAATGAAGTCTGAGGTTTTCAAAATCTTACTCTTCCAGTGATATAGGGGCAATCCAGAGCTGCCTGCCAGGTTTAGGGATGCAGCCTTTGACCTGGGTATAGACTGGATATGGTTTGGAATACACATTATTCTCAATCTGAGAACATGCAAATCCCCACTAACAATGTCATAGCCCTTTGGGTGCTTGCATGTCTTGTTGGACTATAAAAACAGAGCTGTAGTTTTTCTATTTGACTCTTTCCAAGAAGTAACTACATGCAAAAAAGTGTTTATGGGAGATTGATTTCCTACCCTTTTATAGAATGATGGGTACTCTTGCAGGGCCATCAAGTAAGTCTGGATAGAGGTATCCTGATCATCCATTATTTCAAGTAACTTTAAAAAAATGTTCGTGGCTTCAAGGGTTGTGTAGGTGAAGGGTCCCCTTTCAGGAGCCCTGAACTTGGGTGTGTGAGTGAATCGATCAACAAATATTTATTCAGTGCCTATTATGTGCTAGGCATTACCTTAAGAGTTGCTGCTCCAATATATAAATAATCAACACTAAAAAAAAATAAAAGACTCTCAGTATTTCTGCTATTCCTCTCCAGCTCTCTGGTGCTGAGATGACTTGGGTCACAATCCCCACCTCCACTTAGAGCACGCAGGACTTTGCTTTCCATTTCTCACTTCAGCGGGGTCCTACCTCAAGAGTATCTATTATACTAGGATAGCCTGTGAGGGCAGAACTCATTCCATTTCCTTCCGTGATGGTTATTGTCCGTTCTCAAAGAGGACCAAAATGACATCATTATGCTAGAGTCAAGTTATAGAGTATCTGATTGTGACTGATTGGACCAATACGCACTTGGAACATCCTACCACAGAATGGGCACAAATAACCCATGTGACATTTAGGGTGGATTTGCTAAGTTTGCACATCTTGTGTTTCTTTTGAACTACTTCAATTCTGCTTTGCTCATAGATCCCAGCACCTTCTCTGATGTAGGTACAACATGCTGAGCGATTCTATGCCAGTGTCTCCCAAGTCATACCACCAGTTCCAAAGTTCTTAAGAGAGACTTTGAGGGTGTCCTTGTATCGCTTCTTCTAATCACCATGTGATTGCTTGCCCTGGGTGTGTTCTCCATAACATAGTCTTTTTGGCGAGCATACATTTTACATTCAAACAATGTGGCCAGCCCATCGGAGTTGAGCTCTCTGAAGCATAGTTGGAATGTTTGCAGTTTAGTTTGAGAAAGGACCTCAGTGTCTGGTATCTCATCCCATCAGGTGATCTTTAGAATCTTTCTAAGACAATAATTCAAATGGAAGCAATTCGGTTTCCAAGCGTGGTGCTGATATTCTGTCCAGGTTTCACAGGCATGCCACAATGAGATCAGCACAATGGCTCTGTAGACCTCTTCTCTCCCACACTTTCCTTCAGAGTCTTCCAAACACTGAACTAGCTCTGAAAATGCCTGTATCAACCTAATTATCAATGTGGACATCCCTGGAAAGTACACAACCAAGGTAAATGAACTTATCCACAGGATTCAAAATTTCTCCATTTGGTGTAACAGATGGTTCCACGTATGGATTGTGTGGTGGTGGCTGATGGAGCACCTGTGTTTTCTTGGTGTTAATTATTAGGCCAAAATTAGCACAGGCAGCAGAGAGTTGATCCATACTTTGTTGCTTCTCAGCTTCAGAGACTGCATTGGCTGAACAATCATCTACAAACAGAAAATCATGCACCAACACTCCCTCCACTTTGGTCTTGGCTTGTAGCCTTTTCAAGTTGAAGAATTTATAATCAGTGTGGTAACTGACCTTGATGCTGTGTTTGCCCTCATTGAAAGCATTTGACAACATGGCTGAAAATATGTACCTTCACCTCCTGACCAGGCTTCTATATCTTCACATGTTCATACTTGCTTTGGGGCAGTTCTCCTGGGGCCTCACAGGACAAAGCATTATTATTTGCCTTTAGGTTGACTCTCAAAGGAGAAATAAAACAACCTAATTTCATGTCTCCTTCAAAATACCTGTCTCCAACCAATAATATCCTTTCTGTCTTCCATCCTTTTATACTAGGCCAATCCCTGTTATTCTGAATTCTGAGCTGCTAAAGTACAAACTTCATTCTCCAGCCCCAATTTTACATCTTCATGACTATCAACTTTGATCTTACCTTCCAGTGTCTCACTCTGGATCTGCCTACTCCTTTCACTATGTTCTTTGAAGTGCCAACAACATTCCTCCTACCTTGGAATTCTTCCATCTTCTTGTACTCACTGAAACCTAGCTCTGTCCCAGTGACACCATTTCCATCATCTCCCTCATCTCAGTTCTGGCTACCCTTTCTCTCCCACCTACTGACTCATTAGTCACTGTGAAAGAAGTTGGAATACTCCTTGCTCTACAGTGTCACACACTTTTCTACCACTAAACCACCTCTTGGTTTAAACCACCTAGGCACCACTAGGCCACCAAGGTCATCTTTGAGGTTCATACTATACACATTTGTCACTTTATCCAAATCCAACCCCCAGGATATTTCTCATCTTTCCTCCATGATGTCAGTTTCTGACTTAGTCTTTTTCTCCTCTCCATCTCCTACTTTCATACTAGGGATGTAAACATACATATTAATGCTCCCTCAAATATCCCATCTTCCTAATTCCCCAATTTATTCAGTTTCCATGATCTACTCCTCCACTCTACCTCTGCTATGTTTAGTATCTTTTACCTTGCCATCACCTACAAGTGTTCTACATTCCATACTCAAGAACCCAAAATTCCTTTATCTGACCATCCTCTTTTATTATTCCTTCTTTACAGATCCCTTACTCTGTTTTTTCCCCTCATCATGACCTCCATTCCTTCTACCCCTCAAGCCATCACTTTTGTGTTGGTTACATTATCTCTATCTCAAACCTATCTCTATCTCCATTCCTTCTACCCCTCAAGCCATCACTTTTGTGTTGGTTACATTATCTCTATCTCAAACCTTTTGAAAACTAGTGCATTTCTATCCTAGCCTCCATTCTTAAATTTTTTGCCCCTTAGTCCTTTGACCAATTACACCTTGCCAACCCTCAGTTCTGTGTTATGCCTACCATTTGTATCCTTTGCTCTTACTCAGATGCTGCTAAATAAAACTAGAGAGAATATGGAAAACTGAGTGATTGGATCCACTATAAATTTTTATAATCTAATAATCTTAACCATACCAAGGCAAGCATTTTATTATTAATTCAACTGGAACTGTTCTCTCCAAAGTTACAAATGAACCCCTAACTGCCTTCTTTTAATCTGCATTCTTCTTGACCGTTCTGCAGCATTTGGCACTGCTGATCACCTCCTTTGGAAGTCTCTCCTCACTAGGTTTTTGGTGACATGGCTCATTCCAAGTTCTTGTTCTATCTCTTTGACCATTCCTTCTCAATCTCCTTTGTTGCTTCCTTACCCATATCATGCCTACTAATTGTTGGTATCCATCAAAGTTCTGTCCTGGACCTACTCTCTGTGCTCTCTATTATTTCACTTGGTGATTTTACTGGCTCTCATGGATTCGATGATAATTTCTATACAGAAGGGCCTCGGATCTATATACCTTGTCCTGTTCTTTCTACTGAGCTCCAGTCTCATCACCAACTGCCTTTTTGACCCTTCTGACTGGATGACCAATAGGAACCTTAAACTTCCAAAACAGAACTCATTGCCTTTTCTTTCAAATCCTCTCTTTTTCTAAACTTCTGTGTTATTGTGAAGGATACCATCCTCCTCCTCTTCACATCCACCAAGCTCACAACCTTGATGTCATCTTTAATTACTCATTCCTTACACATGTCTAATACATAACCAAAGTTTAATGCTTTAATTTTCACCTTCATTTAGTTGCCAATCAATTGGGGGTGGTGGTGGGTGTGCTGAACCCTAGGTTGGGAGCTCCAAAGATGAGTGGACTAATTTCCTTAGAGACTGGGGAAATAGATTCAGGAGTTCACAGTATGAAGGTCTTGGTACATTGTGGAGAGTACTAGTCCAGATAGAAAAAAGGAAACAGATTAATGGCAAGATGGCCTATGGCTGGATGACTGAATGAGTTATTTTGCTACTTCAAGATGGTAAAAACAGACCTGTGCTCCTAAATGTAGTAATAGAAGCAGGAGATGATCTACTGTACATTCTTGATAACCTCTAGGTTCAATAGAAACAACCATTACTCCTCTTACATCACAAAGAACCAAGGATAACTTAGAGAGGTATAGAATTAGGGTTTCCCGGTGATTATCTACTTGAGCCTGTTGAAGATGACAGAGAGGGACTGGAGTTGACTGACTGAGGAAGAGAAAGGGATGGTATGATATGACCATACCTGTGTTTTATGAAGATAACTTTAGCAACTGAGTCGAAGACATACTGGAGTGGGGAGGGACTTTAGGTGGGGAAACTGACCAGTAGACTATTGCAGTATTTTAGGTGTGAAGTGATTAAGGTGGTGGTAGTTTCAGAGAAGAGAAGTGTATGTATAAGAGAGATATGACAAACATAGAAATGACAGTATTCAACATTTATTTGAATATAGGGGGAGGGATGGGGAAATTAAGAATTGAGGATAACCCCTAGGTTTTAAGCTTAAATGACTATGGAGGATGGTGGTAGGAAGGAAAAACATAAATTGCCAAGATCACTGATGTAGGAGGCACATTTATATATCTATATCTATATCACTATCTATATCACTTTACTAAACACTTACTAAGCTTCTACAGTGAACAAAACACTTTGCTTATCGCTGAGGACACAGTCATGAACATTATACAGTCTCTGTTTTCAAGGAGTCTAATATGAGGTGGAAGACATGACATGTACATGAAAAAATGTAAGACAGATTTTAATAGGGGCAAAAGAGTGATCCAGACAAATAGATTTAGGAAAACTTTCAAATGAGTGAAGGAAATCAGTGAAAGCTTGATGAAAAAAGCATCACCTGTCCTGGAGTTCACTAGGTGAAGAAAGATTGAGTTCTAGGCATGGCAAAGGATGAAGGGGATACCCTTGACTGAACAGTGTAATCACTGTCAAGCAAGACTTTGATGAGCCACCTGAAAGGTGGTCTAACTCATGAAAAACTC
This sequence comes from Bettongia penicillata ogilbyi, assembly GCA_023548195.1. Taxonomy (NCBI): domain Eukaryota; kingdom Metazoa; phylum Chordata; class Mammalia; order Diprotodontia; family Potoroidae; genus Bettongia; species Bettongia penicillata. Next base: position 473,207 of record JAJHZJ010000482.1, on the reverse strand, counting down.
TGGGAATGGTATATCTTTCCTGTTTGAGATAAGAGGAAGCTAATTAGTGATCAGAATTGACAGGTAGGGTCTTCTTTAGTTTTATCATTTTGGGGGTAAGTGGCCTTTATCTTTCTTTACTCATAGATTGTTAGCAATGAAAATAAAACAATGCAGGATGAGACCAGGGACTGGCTGGTAGCTGGATTATAAAGTGTATTCAGTTATTTTCAATCATGTCTGATATTTTGTGACCTCATTTGGGGTTGTTTTTGCGGCAAAGATACTCGTATGCTTTGTCATTTCCTTTTCCAGCTCACTTTATAGATGAGAAAACTGAGGCAAACAGGGTCAAGTGACTTGTTCAGAATCACACAGATAGTAAGGGTCTGATGCCAGATTTGAACTCGGGAATATGAGTCTTCCTGACCTCAGGCTTGGCAATCTATCCTCTGAGCCACTTACTTGTCTGGATCTATAAAGTATATGAAATTATAAAATGATGCTTGGAAAGATTGGTTGGATGTGATATTATAGAAATTCTTGAATGCCAGCTAAGGTGTTTGTACTTTGCCCTACAAGCAAAAACTTGTCATTGTACATTTATGAACAATGAGACTCTAAATTTGGTGGGAGGAAGAAATCTCTTTCTAAAACATGGAGGGTGTCCTAAAAGTCTTAGTGGGACGCCCTGTAAAAATCTTGGACCTTCACATGATTAGTGGGACCACTTGCAAAGACTCCTCATAACCTTTGTCCTGTGTATCATTGGATTAAATAACCTCTAAGAGTTCTTCCAGCTCATACATTCTATGACTCCATGGTACTATGGAAATAAATGCTGCAGAAGAGTAAATCCTTCATTGACATAATGAACATAGCCCATACACTTAAAAGTACTGTTAAGTGGTCATTTCAAGTTGAGTTTTATAGCTATTTTAGGTGAAAAATTCATAAAACAAGTCTATTAAGAAAGAGGTGAAGTACAGAGCATAATTAAATTAGTAAAAATGATAAAAGAACCTATAATGAACATAAAGCTTTTCACTTCTACTGTAATGAAATTGTTCTAATTGATTTAAAAAGAAGTTTTGATTATGTTTCCTGGTCAGATATCATTAGCATATAATAGAGGTATCATGTGGCATACATCTGTGTAAAAATTACTGTGGGCTTTGGGGTTCCCTAGCTGGGACTAATACATAGTTGATCTAATTAGTCTTGTATTGTTCTTTTAAATCTTGTACAGCAAGACCAACGAGATATTCTTATTTAGAATGGTAGTGTAAGTATTTGATTTTTTCCATTAGTCTTATTTCGTGGAAGGCAGTTTTTGAATATGACATTTTAAAATCAGGCATTTGTTGCTAGAGGCAATTAGTAGAGATATATGTTTACATGGTAACTTGTGATATAGATATTAATGTAAGTGCATCCAAGAATTTAACCGTTCTCTAACACAGTCTCACCTTTTCCCCTTTGTTGATCTTTAAAACACTGGGGAAAAAGTATCCATAGCAATTTGGATGATGTTGGCTAACTCCACTTAGACTGAAGTCATTTTAAAGATAACTTTAGTCAGCTGGAAAGCATATGTTAAAAGGGAACAGCTCAACTGAAACAAAATCATCTTGCTTTTGTCTCCAAGTGAACTGCACTGTAAAAGGACACTGAAAGTGTGGGTGGCATGTGCCTGAGAGAATGCAGCATGAGACTGGATGGAATCTGATGAGTAACAAGTTCACTGCTGAGCAAATATCCAGAATTATGAAGAGTCTATTAGTTAAAGAAAATTTTTTAAAGCAGTAAAAACAAGTCTCTTGGTTGTTTTTTTAAGGCTCTCCATAGATTTTAAATTTTTTATGAGAGTTTTCCTGTAGCTTTCCTAAGAGCTGATGTTAGAAGGTAAATTTTGCTGCCTGAAAGAATTTATGATTGCTCAGGTGTGTGAAATGAAGTAAAACTTGAGCATGTGGGTGAAAAAAAGCCAACCCTAACTTTAATAAATGAAGTTATTCATTTCATCGTCTTTCAGGTCTTGATTAGAGCAAGAGAGCCCTATAGTGCTTGCCTTTCTAATGAATGTACTGTAACATTTATTTGAAGAGCCTCTCTACCTTCGCCTTGTCATCTTATCTTGAAAGAATTCCCCCCCCCCAAATTATGACAGGTCATTGCTTTCAATTTGCTAAGCAATATTTTCAGGCAACTGATATATCCAAATATCTGTAAATAATGCCAATTTTCAGTAAAGGTCACACTATACAGTCATATTCTGAGAGAAAATGATAAAAGACATAATCTCCTTTTTTGTATTCCCAATTTCCAAATGCACATGCCTTTCAGAATAATCTCCTACTCTTTTTCTTTTTGTAGCAGGCACTAGATTGAAGTACAATTCAGGAAGATCTTTAAAAAAAATACTTTTGCTGATACTGATCACCCACAGTACTGAGCAAACATAAATGTAGCTATAATCTAATGTAATTGGGAAAAGTCTCTGGAAATTCCCACTTTCCCACTGTTCTCCACAATACTTGCTTCTAAGATAGTTTCCTTATCTTTTTAACTCTACTTTGAGTTTTCTTTAAATAGCTATGTAGCTCAATGGATAGAGCACTGGGCTTTGAGTCAGGAAGATATGAGCTGAAATATAGCATCAGATAATTAGTAGGGATGTCACCCTAGATAAGTCTTTTAACCTCTGCTGGTTCAATTTCCTTAACTGTACAATGAGGATAATAATAGCGCTTACCTTTCAGGGTTGTTGGGAGGATCAAAGGAGATAAAATTTGTAAAGCGCATAGCACAGTGCCTGGTACATAGGAGGTGAATAATAAATGGTTATGTCCTGTTTGACTCTCTTCTTTAGCCTCAGAAAATGGCCATGGACTGGTCACTCGGGAAAACAAGAGAAAATAATATCCTAGGACACAGAGCTAGAAGAGACCTTTGAAATCCTCCTGACCACAGTGACCAGAGGGGTCAAACATCAGGCCCCAGGGCTGCACAAAGCCTACAAGGTGAGTACCTCTGGAAATATTAAAATATAACTGAGAAATGTTTAACAAAAATAAAAATACAATAAAACAAAGATAATGTTAGTGGGTGGTTTTCCAAGTCAATATGTACCAGCGGGGATCCTAAAGTATGGCACTGTTTCTATTTGAATTAGACATTACTACTCTAGTTCTTTCTTTCTTTCTTTCTTTTTTTCTTTCTTTCTTTCTTTCTTTCTTTCTTTCTTTCTTTCTTTCTTTCTTTCTTTCTTTCTTTCTTTCTTTCTTTCTTTCTTTCTTTCTTTCTTTCTTTCTTTCTTTCTTTCTTTCTTTCTTTCTTCAGATAATTAAAATGAGACACAAAGGGAAAATGCCTTACTCAAGGATACATAGATCAGTCAGCCAATCAATAAACATTTATTAAGCACCTACTATGTGCTAGGCACTGAGGATACAAAGAAAGGTTAGAAGACAGTCCCTGCTTTCCAGGATCTCACAGTTTAGTGGGAAAGAAAACATGTAAAGTACTACATATAAATAAGCTATATATAGGATAACTTGAAAATAAGCAACAGAGGGAAGGCACTAGTATTAAGAAAGATCATGAAAGGATTCCTGTAGAAGGTGGGATTTTAGCTAATACTTGGAGGAAACTAGGAAAGCCAGCAGGCAGAGATGAGAAACAGGAGAATTCTAGGCACGGGGGACAGATTTGAACTCAGCCTCCTGGTTATAAATTCAAGTCTTTTTCCATTACATGTTAAGTATGTTTCTCACCATTCCCTTTTCCTTAAAGTTAGTAAGATTATATGCCTCCCAGTGTTAGAAGTGAAGAGAGCCATTCTTTTAGGAGCTTTACATTAAGTTCCCTAATCTGAACATGTATAAATATGGAGTAATTTGCAGAAGCTCTATAATTATTTTTTGTTCTCTTCCTTTTATTTCTTTGTCTACTCCCCTTACTCTTTTTTGTTATCCCATTAGTTGATTCCTTTGCTTGGAGAATACCCCAAACTTGAGGTCACAGATCTTTGTGGATACAAGGATACCCCCAAGCTTAACTTGGCTTGGAGAGGGTGAGGAACAAATAAGAAACCGGTATTTTCGTTCCTTCCTTTAGAGTTATACTACCTTAACTAAGACAGAAGTTAAGACTCAAATCCAGAGAATGTTTTTCCTTTCACAGATCTAGAATTGGAAAGAACCTTAGAACTTGTACATCATCAGTATACAGAAGTAGGAATTGAAGCCAAGAGAGATTAAATGATTGATTAAAAGAATGCCTAATAAATTACATTTATTAAGCTCCTACTAAGTGCGAGGCTCTATACTAAATAGTGAGGGTACAAAATGAAGCAAAAGAGAGATTACACAAAGTTAGAATTGAAACTCACTTCTGGGGACTCCAAATGCATCTTTCTTTCCACTGCATCCTGATGCTTTTTTTAATGCAAAGAAAATTGTAATTTCCTCATAGTATAACTCGAAGTTTAAAATGGTTGTAGCTTTATTTGATCATATTATAGAATTCTATGTGTCTACAGAAAGAGAATCTATGTGGATCTACAGAAATATTTTATTTTTTGGAGGAACAATCCAAATTACTGCAAGCACTTGGTTGGTTGACACTGTACTCTTTACATTGTATCTATTACAATTAAGGACAGATGTTAATTGACTATTAATTTGTGAGTGATTCACCTACAAAATCACTACATGTTACTGCAGACTGAATATTTTCAATGCAATATAGATTTTAGTTTGTGTTACTATATTACTATACTGTTACTATAAAATGTAGATTGCTCCCAAAATAATGAGAAAAGAAAACTTCCCTCATGCACCATTGAATGACAAATCTCACTTATCAACTTGTCCTGATCCTTTTCATTGGGAGATCTTACCTGGTTAAAACAATCAAATCCACTACAAGCTATCACGTCACAAGTAAACAGACAAACTTGAAATTCCCCCATTGAGAGTAACCTTTTTTAATTTGGTGAATGAGTTTAAAAATATGAATTCATAAGGTAAGTTCACATGTGTATGCTATTAAGGAAATGTGTAATTGAAAAGTGAGGTGGACCAACAATAGAGAGAGAGAGAGAGAGAGAGAGAGAGAGAGAGAGAGAGAGAGAGAGAGAGAGAGAGAGAGAGAGAGAGAGAGAGAGAGAGAGAGAGAGCAGAGAGAGAGAGACAGAGAGAGAGAGAGAGAGAGAGGAATGGATTACCTAAGTACAGGTACCCATAAATATTATAAAAAGACTAGGAAGTCTTCTTATTCATTGAATAAGAATAATCCCCTTTGGAGGATCAATAGGAGAACATAGATGAGAATCTCATAGGAAAACTGAGGTATGGATAGGAAGTGATGCATGCTTAGAGTGAAACCATAGGTGCTTTGAAATATTGAAACATAAATATGGGGATAATAATACTTGCCCTGCTTTCCCTGTGAGGTTGTTGTAGAAAAAAAGTACTTACTAACTATACATTCATTGCCACCAATACACATGACTTTTGATAATACACTATGATCACATATCCATTAAAATATTGGAGTATATCTCACCTATTTCATTTTGGACTTACATTTCAGCCTAACTGAGGAAATTGTGAAATTAGCGTTGGACTGAGGTGAGATCAGTTTCTTCATCTATAATGGAAGGCATTTGGTCTGGATGATCTTTAAGGTTCCTTCCATTGACCTTATGAATCTAAACATCTCAGACTCTCCTCAGTATCATTCTTTATTCTCTCACCTTCCATCCAGTCTTTGAGGAAATGATTGCCCTTACTGTTAGGGGCAGCTAGGTGGTGTAGTGGATAGGTACCAGTGCAGGAGTCAGGAGGACCTGAGTTCAAATCTCCCCTCAGACACCTGATACTCACTAGCTGTGTGAACTTGGGCAAGTCACTCAATCCCAACTTGCCTCATCCTGGGTCATCTCTAGTCATCCTGACAAATCACTGGATTCAGTTGACTCTGGAGGAGAAGTGAGGCCGGTGACCTGCACAGCCCTCCCTTACTCAGAACAAAGGCAAGTCATGTCACCATTTCTCTGATGGCAAGATCTTCTTTGGTAATGAAGGATGAACACACAGCCCTTACTGCTAAAGCTAATCCTCCTTATTACCTTGATTCCACCCCATCCTATCTCCTCCAGTGCTTTCCTCTTCAGTCATCTCTTCTCTTTGTAACCACCCAGCTCTCTTTATTCATGAGTTCATTGACTCTTTCCCTATTGTCTACAAACATAACTCAGAGTCAGTTCTTAAACTTAAAGAAACAAAAGCCCATCACTTGACCTTGTCATCCGTTGAAGCTGTCAGTCTGTCTCTCTTTCCTTTCATAACCAAATCCTTGAAAAAGCGACATCTTCCTATGGTTCTTCTCCTTCTCCTCCTTCTCCTCCTCCTCCTTTTTCTCCTCCTCCTCCTCCTTCTTCTCATTTTTCTCCTCTTCTTCCTTCTTTCTTCTTCCTGTTCTTATACTTCTTCTTGGTCATGTTCTTCTTATTCTTGTTCTTCCTTCTCCTTCTCCTCCTTCTCCTCCTTCTCCTTCTTCTTGTTCTTTTTCTTTTTCTTGTTGCTGTTCTTTTTCTTCTCACAAATGCCTCAATAACTGCAAATCTGAACTCTTCCTCCAGCCCTTATCTGGGGCTTTCGTTTCCAATGCTTCAGCATTATTTGATGCTATTGATCATCACTTCCTCCTGGATACTTTTTTTGTGACACTATTTTCTTTATCTCCTCTAAGTCATGTGATCTCACCTTCTGAAAGAGGCCTTTTCTGGCTCCCCATCCCCACCTCCCTAGTGGCTAGTGCCTTCTCTTCAAAATCACCTTCTGTTTACAATTTACATAATGTTTATGTACAATTTTTGCATATTGTCTTCCACACTATGAAAACAGAGACCATGTTTTTGCCTTTCCTTTTTGTATCCCCAGTATCTGCCAGACAGAGTAAGTGCTTAATAATTGCTTGCTGACTGACTGACCACTACTTCTCAGTTTTTCTTATTGGATCATCTACCATTTATAGGTGTCCCAGAAGACCCACAGGCTGTCTTCTCTTTTCTCTCTATGCTATCTCTATGGATGAGTTCAGCAATTCCCATTGATCTAATTTTCATTTTCACGTAGATGATTCCCACATCTGCTTATCCAGTTCTCATCTCTTTCCACTAAGCTCTACTTATTGCGCCTTCAACTACTGATTCCTACTGGACATCTATCCGAATATCTTATAGACACATCAAAATGGATGAAAATTGCAGAACTTATCTTTAAACTTATCCCTTTTCCTAAGGTTTCTATTTCTCTTGAGGCATCGCTGACTTTCCAGGTTTACAATCACAGAGTTATCCTTTAACCTGCCCCCAACATATCTAATCCATTACCAAATCTTGTTTATTTAACTACTACAATATTTCTTACATATGTCCTTTTCTCACCACTGTCATGACCACCATGCTAGTTTAGGACATCATCAGTTTTAAAGTGAACTTCAGTAATAGCCTTCTTCTTTCCCTTTGAGCCCTACTCCTTCTCTCCAGTCCATCCTCCACTTAGATACTACAAATGACATTCCCAAAATACATGGTCTACCAAGTTGCTCCTATGTTTAAAAAACAACAGCAAAGCTCTAGTAGCTGCCTATTGTGTACATAATAAAGTATTAACAACAAAATACAAAAAGACCTAATGTCCCTCTTCCCTCAAGCTGATTGACTGTCATCCCTATTGTCTGACCCAGACCCTATCCCCAACCTTCCTTTCCTCCTCCTGGATGGACACTGACTTCATCCCCAACCCCATCAGAGGGTACCCTAAATCCCCTCTCCTCTGTGACTCCTAGAACTGCTCTACTTTTCCCAAAAGTAGACACAAGTGTGGAGTAGACTATCCATGTGCCACTGTAAGGACTTCTGCCATCTTCCTTGGAGGTACACTCTTAAAAACCTCCATCTACTTCCATCTATCCTAGAGGTGAATTCCCATGCTTATATTGTTTTCTTTATTTACAGTATGAACTCCTTAAGAATAGAGAATGTCTTCTTTTCTCTGTGGTCCCCAGCATTTAGCCCACTGCTTTGCACATAGTAAGTGCTTATTACATGTTTTTTCATTCATTCTTTGGCATTCAATGCCCCTCACCTTTTGGTTCCAAATTATTTTTTCATACTTTTTTCACACTGCTTCTCTCTCACATACTCTACACTCCATCTGAATTGGTTCACCTACTATATAAGGCATTTAATCTCTTGCCTTTGTGATTTTCGACAAGCTTTCCAAAATGCTTCTGATGTTCTCCCTCCTCACCCTTTCTTATAGGAAACCCTTGCTCCATTTAATGTTGAAGTCAAGTGCTTTGACATAAAGTATGTCAGGATCTGTCCAATTGTGATCCCTTGCCTCTCCTAATGTTACTTTGAATATATTTGCTATTAATTTATCTGTGCAAATGTTTCTGTTTCCTCAGTATAATGTAAGCTTTTTAGGGGCAGGAGCTGTTTAATTTTTTTTTTCTCTTTTTATTCCTACCACCTAGCATAATGTCTAGATATTTTAATATGTCAGATATTAAATTAAAATTTGCACTTAATAAATGCGAGTTGAATTAATTTGAAGATCATTGGTTCTAAATGCCTTCTGAATGATTATAATTGGGGGCAAGAAAGAAATGGGATAAAGAAAAGATAGAGAAAAGCCTATACAGAATCACAACCCTGTAGTTCATAGCACTAAAGAAATTATTTTGACTAGTAAGAAACTTTACAATCGTATTAAATTTGACCTGCTCATTATTAAAATAAGTTAGTAAAAATAAATAAATACTGAACAAAACATTTAGAGAATAACATCTAATTCAATGTAATATGGCAAAAGGAAATTACTTTGATGAATTCTCTCTTTCCAAAGAGGAGTTTATATATCAACAGAGACAATTTCTATTTGGATTTTGAGTGGTCACCATGTTCTTAGGATTTTCAGCTTTTGCACTCTGGTTTCTGGAGCAGTTATTTGTTTCAAAATAGTGAGTAGGAAAAAGAATAACATCATTTTCCCACTGGTATTCTGCCCTTGTTTCTAGCCTAGTTCCTTAACACCCTGTTCTACTTTGAGCCCTCTGTAGACTCTTTGGAAACTTCTCCCCCGACCCTCAACAGCATATACATAGAGATTCTATTTAGCCTTGATTTGTTCTTATTTTAAAAGAGGGTGTTTTCAGTTTGGAACTGTTCAATTATGTCACAGATGGGGAAGTCTCCCATAGGACAAAGAGCTAAAAAAAAATCACCAGGATATTAAATTTTTTTAATACTCTTAAAACAAAGAAAAAAAAGAATAGGATTCTTTTTCAATTAAAGTCTCTAACTTGGCCTTAGGATTTTAAAACAGTCATTCTCCAAAGATCTTATCATCCCAAGAGTGGGAGTGGCAAATTTAAGCTGCAAATCTCTCCTGAATTGAGACTCTTGCCCTAATTGGTGCTATTGAATAATAAAAAGTTAGTAAAACATATGTGACTTGACTAAAAAGACCTGAGTTCTGTCAAGGCAGTTGAGAAGCACACATTTATCTCTCTGTTCTTTACTGATCATAGGTGGTTTGATTAAACCTGAATTTCAGGGCCCACTTATATAGTTTGTGATGTAGAAACGTTTGAGTGGTCTTTTGAAACTTGGTAGAGTGTTGAATATATAGGTTTAGAACTATAGAAAATTATGGAAAATTCAAATTAGTACAATAGGCCTTTTCCTACTAAGTAGGGCAAATGTATTTATTTTAAATTGTGAGTCTTTTCCTTTGTCTTTATTTTTATAGGTTGTTAGTGTGGTGACCAATAGTTACTTTTTGTATTTGGCATTCTTTCCACATATGTGGAAAAGAGCATTATCATCCTCTGTAAACATTTGTTAAGCAATTACCCTGTTAATTACTGTTAAGCAATGGCCCTAGAGATAAAAAAAGATAAAAACCTAGTCCCTACCCTCAAGAAGCTCATATTCTCTAGGCAAGACTGTGACAACAGCAACAGCATAAAGAGGAGGTAGTCTTTGAAGGGTGCCACTAGGTGGTGCAGTGGATAGAGTGGCAGGTCTGGATTCAGGAAGATGACTTCCTGAGTTCAAATCTGGCCTCAGACACTTAACTACTGGGTGACTCTGGACAAGTCACTTCACTGTATTTGCTTCAGTTGTAAAATGAAATAGCAAATCACTCCAGTATCTTTACCAAGAGAATCCCCAATGGCGTCACAAACACTGGGACATGACTGGAACACACTTCACAGTCCAGTTAAATTAAACTACCAGCTCCTCAAATGAGGTCAGGAAGACTCAGACTTGGCTGAACACGACTGAACGCGCTACCACAAATCTCAGAGGGCAGAGGAGTGGCGGAAGTCAGGCAGTGGAGACTGTGCCACCAGGGCTTTAAACAGTGTGGGACGGAACACGCCAGTCGAGCCCCTTGCCCTTGGCCCGTGTGCAGCTGCCAGCTGCTGTCTTCTGCTGACCACCCCTCCAGGACCAGCCACCTCCTTTGCCTCCCGTGCCAGGGGCTCCTCCTCCCTCGGGCCCAAACTTCTCCCTTGACCGCCGGGTTGCTGTCCATCGCACGCGAGCCACCCTCTGCGCCTGCCTGTCGCTGACTTGTCCATGTCACCGCTCCCGGACTGTGGCCCTTTGCCGGTTAGCTGTCCAGCGCAAAGCGCGAAGGGGCCGCGCGCCTTTCGGGGCTCCAGAAGCCGCTCGGGGGCCGTGCCTCCTCTGGGCTGGGCAGAAACCTGCCCAAGGCGCGAGGCCCGCAGCCCAGGCGGCCTGGAGGCTGCGCTGACCCCGGAGAACCAGAGCTGCTGGCACAAGGCTCAGGCCAAGAAGACGCCCATGTCTGCGGCCTCCTGAAGGACCGCTCTCTGCGGCAGCACCCGGGACAGAGGCCACCCGCACTGGGGCCTCGGGCTGAGCCAGACCTCCGACTGGCACGGGCCTTCCAGCCGGCCTGACCTGGGCTCACCCCATGCGCCTACCCGCTGAGTGCCCACTTAAGCTTTCCTGTAACAGCAAGGCAGAAAGTCAGCTAGGTTTAATGAAGCACCTGTCAGGTGCCTGTCACTGTGCAGAGCCCGGAGAGAGGGAAATCAAATAAACAGCAGCTCACTGCTGCCCACATGGAGGGAGGGGAGAGACCAGCATTCACATAATTATGTAAAATGTATGTACAGAGGTACAGACATATGTATATATACACATATAACAGTATTAGCAATATATACTAGTATAGTATGTATAGCAATATATTGTATAGTAATACCATGCAATATAAGTACACATGTATAAATATGTACTTATATATTCATGAATGCATATATAGGTATGTGTGTGCATATTTATATATAAAATTACATTTATATAGTGCTTACTATGTACTAGGTATTGTGCTAAGCACTGGAGAAAGTCAAAACAAATAAAAACCAACTTCTGCCATCAAGGAACTTACAGTCTAATGGGGAGACACACATGCATACAACTTTGTAAAATATGTATCTATATATATGTATATAATAGTTGAATGCTATTATTATTGATACAGTAATAAATTATTATGTATTATATAACCTATGATATATGTGTACATGTGTTATATATATATATGCATGTGTATGTGTATGTACACATATAAAATAAAATTTATATAGTACTTACTATTTTCCAGGTGCTGTGCTGAAGGCTTTAAAATTATTACTTCATTTCAGCCTCACAACAATCTTGGGTGTTGAGAGTATTATCATCCTCATTTTACAGAGGAGGAAACTGAGGCAAACTACAATTAAGTGACATACATGCATAAATGTGTGTGTATATCTGTACATTAATGCACACATATATCCATTCATTTATTATGTATAAAAAGTCAGAAGGAAAACATTCAGATGAAGAAGGATTGGTAAAGCCTTCTTGCAGATGAGACTTCAGCTGAGATATGAAGGAAGCCAGGGAAGCTAGGAGTCAAAGATAAAGACTGAAAGAATTCCAGGCATGGGGTGGGGAGGTGGCGAGGAGGCAGTAAAAATGTCCAGAAGGCAGGATGTTGAAGATGAGTCTTGAAGGCAGCCAAGGATATGATGAGATGGAGGTGAGGAAGGAGTGCATCACAGACTTGAGGAGACAACCTGCAAAGAGGCACAGAGACAGGGGGTGGAGTGTTGTGTATTAGAAGTCCATCATGTTTAGATCGTAGAGTTGGACCATGGAATTAAAATATAAGAAGACTGAAAAGGTAGGAGGGGCCAGATTATGAAGGACTTTTAATGCTAAACACATGACTTTATATTTAACTCTCCAGGCCATTACATACACACAGCTCTCCTCGGACACACTAAATATTAGCAGAAATAAGTCTGAATCTATCTTTCCTTAGTTTTTTCACTGATTATGGTATCTGTTTTTATACTAAAGTGTTTAAGACTTTCCCACTCCTTACCTAAGCATGCATTAATGTTCTGGCTAAGAGCAGATTCTTAGGGTCTTAATAACAACAAAAGGAAATACTCTTTTTTTTCTGTGATATTCCAGGCCCCCTTCACAAATCTTATGTCCCTCATACTTGACCTTCTCACTGACTTCCTAGTATCCCAGACTACAAGAGAGTTACCACCAATAAGACATCCTCAAATTAAATTATACTTCTTCGTCTTCACCCTGGCATCCTTCCAAGTGACCATAAAATAAGGCACAATGCCCTTTCCTAAGAAAACAAACTGCATCATGTTGGGGCTGCGGATGGTTCTTTCTTTTACTTCCATGAAGTACTAGGTGAAGATATCCAAATAAAGCAAGTGATAGCATATACACACATATAATATATGTATGTGTATATATTATATACATAAATGATGTACACAAATGCACATATACATAAATAGAATATGTAGTGATATATACCTATATAATGGCATATACATACACATATACACACATGCACACATATACATACATATGTGTATATATGCACAGATATATGTATGTACACAATACACATACATGTATATGGAATGTATCATGTATATATGGAATAGAGAGTGCATCTGCAACTTCATTGTAATAGGGAACTCTCAAGTGAGGAGACTCCCTCTACCAACACAAATTATTATCTTCTTTGCAACTTACAGTCTTAGCAAACTGCCTGAGCACTAACAGGTTAAGTGACTTGTCCAGGGTCACCCGACCAGTATGTGTCAGAGGCAAACTTGAATCCAGGTCTTCTTAACTTCCAGGTCAGCTTTGTATCCTCTATACCTTAGTATCTCAATGTAATAGTTATTTAATAAGCTGGTTAGTTCATCAGTCTGTAATTGCTGAAGGTAATTAGTGAGAATTTTTCAAGTGAAAGCTATATAAAAAAACCTTTTATTTGGGATTTTGTTTCTTAAGGTAGAAATTGACTGTTTTTCCACTGCAATAATAAAACCTTCTTTTTAAAATATCCATCCATCAGTGGAATCTTCTTTTCTCTTCTTTTGTGTTTCTTCTTCTTCCATTTCTTTTTTCTTCTACATTGCTCTTCTTCAAAATAGCAACCTGTGTCAAAAATCAATTATATTCAAATTCAAATCATGTGCATCAGTGGGAGAGCTGGAGTTATGAATTTTCCATTAATCAAGATTTGCTGTTTCCTTTGTAGGCAAACCATAGTATTCATTTTGTGATGTATTGAAAACAAAGGCATGCTAAGTACTGAATTATTTACTTCCAGCACTCCCAAGTCCTACCATATTCTCTGGTGGTTCTGGCAGTGGTGGAGATATTTGTAGGCCTGTCTTCTTTGTCAAAACTGGCAATGGCTTTTTTGACACCGCTAACAAATGACATAGACAGCCTGCAGTCCTTGGAGGTGGCTCATAGTTTAAAAGGAAAAAAAAGTCACAGTTGTGTGAAAACAATCATATTATTGGCATTTAAAATCAGACTTCCCTAAATCAAGGTTAAAACAAACAAACAACCTGAAATGCTGGGACTGACTTTTATTAAAGCTCCTGTGGAAAGCAAGGAGGCTGAAACCATACATTCATGTTTCTTGGACTGTTTCTCTCCTTGCATTTCTTAAGGTATAAACAAGTAGAAGGATCATAGATCTAGACTTGGAAGGGATCATAGAGGCCAATTAGCCCAAATCTTCTCATTTTTAAGATGAAGAAGTTGAGAACTAAGAAGGATAAATAACCTTGCTCAAGATACCACAGGTAATAAGTATCAGAAGCAGGATTCGAACTTGGGTCCTCTGACTATGGCAGCTAGATGGCTTAAGAGATAGAGTCTTTAATAGCTGTGTGACCTTGGTCAAGTCACTTAAGCCTGCTTGCCTAGGAGCCATTGGGTGGCTTAGTGGATAGATCGCTATACCTGGAGCAAGAAGACCTGAATTCAAACCTGGTATTGAATCCTTACTAGCTGTGTGATCTTGGGCAAGTCACTTAACCTCTGTTTGTCTTAATCCACTGGAGAAAGAAATGACAAACCACTCCAGTATCCTTGCCAAGTAAATCCCATGGATAGTATGGTTCATGGGGTGATGACTGAATAACAACAACCTCTGGTTATGGAGCCTGTGCTTTTTTCTACTTTCCCACAATACCTTCTAAGGACCTTTAGAAAATATTTAGCATCAAATCAAAATAACTTTGAGGTACCACATCATACTTATCAGATTGGGTAACATGACAAAACAGGAAGATGATAAATGTTGGAGAAGATCGGAGAGAGTTGGAACACTAATTCATTGTTGGTGGAGCTGTGAGCTGATCCAGCCATTCTGGAGAACAATTTGGAACTATGCCCAAAGGGCTACAAAAATGTGCATACCCTTTGACCTAGCAATATCGCTTCTAGGATTGTATACCAAAGAGATCATAAAAATGGGAAAGGGCCCCACATGTACAAAAATATTTATAGCAGCTCTCTTTGTGGTGGCCAAGAATTGGAAATTGAGGGGATGCCCATCAATTGGGGAATGGTAAAGCAAGTTGTGGTATATGAATGTAATGGAATACTGTTGTGCTATAGGAAATGATGAACAGGAAGACTTCAGAGAGGTCTGAAAGGACTTATATGAACTGATGTTGAGTGAAAGGAGCAGAACCAGGAGAACTTTGTACACAGCAACAACCATAGTGTGTGAGGAATTTTTTCTAGTAGACAGCCCTTCACAGCAATGCAAGGACCTAAAAAATTCCCAGAGGACTTTTGAGGCAAAATGCCATCCACATCTAGAGAAAGAACTGTGGAATTGGATTGCAGAATGAAGCAGACTATTTTTGTTTTTTCTCATGGTTTCTCCCATTCATTTTAATTCTTCCATGCAACATGACTAAGGTGAAAATATATGTAGTAAGAATGTATATGTAGAACCCATATAAAATTGCATGCCATCTTAGGGAAGGAGGGAGAGAAAAATCTAAGATTTATGGAAGTGATCATAGAAAACTGAAAACAAATAAATAAATTTAAAAAATATTTAGCATCCTAACACCACATTTTACAAATAAGTTAATTTGCTATGAAAACTTCAGTGCCCAGGGCAAAAGTTGATACCTACCTCAAGTAGACAAACTGAGTACTTGGGATTTAGTTTCTCCTCCTGGTGGATAATAATATCATGGGCAATACTTTTTTTTTTCTCAGAATAAAGGGAGGTAGACAGGTCAATTTTCCTAGTTCCAAAATTCTGTGACTTTGTGAAGTTAGAAAGCCTGAGTCTGAGCTTTCATTCTTGTACTTTCTGGTTGTATGACCTTGGGCAAGTCATTTAACCTCTCCTAGCCTCAGGTTTCTCATCTGTAAAGTGGGGATAATAAACAGTACCTCTCTTGTAGGGTTAGGTTCAAATAAGTTAATATGGTAATATATAGATAATATGTGTGTGTGTTTGTGCATGTATATGTATGTCTATATATATATATAGACATATATAGAATTTATACAGCACTTTAGGATTTACAGAACACTTGGCATATGTGCATATATAAAGTGATTTATATATATACATATATACAAGGTTTATATATATGAAGTGTTATATATAATGTGTTACATATGTATATAAATATATCTATCAGCATAGTATTTTGTAAATCTTAAAGTGCTGTATAAATTCGAACTATAGTTACTATTAGTTGACAGCTTCCTCAGATGCTAGGTAAAACTGATGCTTAAATAACTTTCCTAATCATCCATAATCCTCTTTGTACTGGAGATGTAGGGAGAAGATAAGACTAGAAAACCAGCTCCTACATACTTAAAATTTACCTGCTTAACCCACACAATGCTTTTATATAATATTCCCAAATAAACCTCTGTACTAGGAGTTCCATAGAAACAAGGAATGAGAGAGAAGATGGTCTTTCCTACTCTGTAAATGTATATACTTTAAGTGATTCTAACATAATATAAATTACTAAGAGTAGGGATCATTTCATTCTTTTCATTTGTCTCTGGCACATGGCATAAGGTGCCCCATAGTAGGAATTGAATTTATGCTTTTTGATTGATTGATATAATAATCATAGTTTCCAGTTATATAGAGTTTACAGATATCACTGAATTTGAGACTCAAAAATAACTTGGTACCTAGTTGTAACATTTACCAAGAGAAGGTCAAAATTGATACATGACCTAGACACAAAAAGGGATTTTATTCAAAAAAATTAGAAAAATGAACATATTTCTTATCAGACTTATGGCTGGGAAAACAATTTATGAATATACAAGAAATGGGAAGTAAATTTGGGTATTAAATGGATAATTTCAATGAAATGAAATTAAAAGTTTTTGTACAAAGAAAACAAATGCAGCCAAGATCAGAAGCAAAGCAGAAGTTTGGAGAAAATTTTTATTGACAGTTTATCAGATATTATTAACTCCATCTTATAAGTTAGGGAACTGAATCTCAAAGAGGTTAAGCTATAGTCCCAAGGTCACATAGCTATCAAGAGGCAGAACTAGAACTCAGATTAAGTTTTTCTGACTTTTCTGACTCTTAGAAATGAGATCATCTGATCCACTTCCTACATTTTACAGGTGGGAATTTTGACCACAATATTATCATCCAAAAAGGGAGAAATGACATCCATAATCCTCAGTTACGGTACCCTTTCTATAAGTGATGAATCCATGACTTTCTAGTATTGTAGACTGAAAACAGGAGTGAATGAATGAATGAATGGATTAATGAATGAATGAATGAATGAATGAAAAGCCATTTATTAAATTCCTCCTGTATGACAGGCATGATACTAAGCACTGAAGATACAAATACCAGAAGTGATACAATTTTGCCTTTAAAGAGTTTACATAGGAGCAGACAACACATAGTCAGAAGTGGTATGGGCTGAAGGAATTTTTGATCTGGGGTAGCACAGGAATGGTATGTTGATCCATTAGATAGTCAAGTGACATAACCTTTCCAAAGCAATGACACTGTTGATTTGATTATTGTACCCTGGGCATAGTCTGGTCTACCAATAGTTAGATATAGTGGACCAGACACATTTGTATTCAATCAGTTTCTAGTCAAGGAAGCCCAGGCCCCCAGGAAGGGAATTCATTAACTGAGTGGATTAATTTCTCCAGGGCCTGGGGTGGGGCACATATTCTGAAGATCTGAGGGGCAGTGCTGTTGCAGATGAGGAGAATCAAGAAACAGCAAGGGAGATGGCAAAATACCCTAGACAGATGACTGGATGGAATATGAAGCATAGTTTGGTCCAAGTAACCTACTCGACTTTTCTCTCGTTCTACCACCAGTGTAGAGAGCTCAGTCTTGAGGAGTGAGTTCTGAAAGTAGGTAGATGGATTACCCCAGGGAATGAGGATATGGATTTGGGAAGTCCTGTGTCCAGGAGGTCTGTTGATCCTTTTTGTGTCAATACTTTTGTGGTGGCTACTCAGTGTGTTCTGATCCCTGGCAATAATTCATATTTCAAACTGAATTCAGCTGTTCTCCCCACCGGTTTTATTTCTATCAATCAGTGTCAATGCCCTTTTTCCATTCTCAAAGTCATCTTTGACCCTCCTGTCTCTTATATTGTATACATTACCAAGTCTTGACATCTCTTTATTTGAAATGTCTCACTTTCATCTCCATTCTTTCTCCTACCACCTCAGTTCAGTCATCGTCTGAATTACTGCAACTTTCTGCTGACCTGCCTGTTTTTGGTTTCTCCTTTTTCATCCATTCTGTGAGACAGTCAGAGGCACGCTCCCAAAACACAGCAGTTTGATCCGACACTCCCTTGCTTGAGAGCCTATCAGATCAGCTACTAACTCTTCAGTATGTTATTTAACTCTCATTCATGCCTTGTCTATCAACAGCCTCTTAGTATTCTCCACTTTCTAAGTTCCACTTCAAGTCAAGGGGGTTTCTTTGCTGTCAAAGGAGATAACATATGTAAAGCACTCTGCAGGTTGTAAAGCATTATACGCATGCTAGTTATCATTATAAATTTATTATTACCATTGTCATCTGCACCTGGGGTGCTTTTCTCCTCTTTACATACGCATAAATGCCCAGCTCAAGCTCTCTTCCATCCATGAATTCTTCTCCAGTCACTTTTACCCACACCTGATCTCACTCTTTTTTTTTTTTTTTAACTCCTCTTCCACTTAAAATTCTTGAAATGGAGAATTTAGAAAGTTGGGGCAGTTGCCTCTCCAGTAACAAACACCAAGTTCATTTCCCTTCCTTGGGGAAATCCCTTTTGAAAGAAATCCTAGGACACATCTGGTACATGTTCCTTCTTAACTCAAGCTCATAGAATTCCTTTGTTGTTATCTTTTCAGTGGTGTCTGATTCTACATGACCCCATTTGACATTTTCTTGGCAAAGATACTGGAGTGGTTTGCCATTTCCTTCTCCAGCTCATTACAGATGAGGAATCTGAGGCAAACGGGGCTAAGTGACTTGCCCAGGGTCACACAGCTAGGAAGTGTCTGAAGCCTGATTTGAACTCAGTAAGATGAATCTTTCTGACTCCAGGCCCAAAGTCTGAAATTGTACTGACCTTGATGCCCCTGTGGAATCCCCATTTTCCTTCAAAGTACAACTCAAGTATCATTTCTTACATGAGGACTCTCCTGATTCCCTCAGTTTTTAATACTTTCTCCTCCTTTTCTGTGTGTGTCATCTTCCAATTGTATATAATTTTTAGAAGAATGTAAAATTCTTGAGGAAAGGGAATGTTTTGTTTTTGTCTCTGAATCTCGGTGCCTTGCATACAATAGGCACTTAAATATTTGTTGGACTGATGAGTTTTATATATATATATATATATATAGCTTTAAGGCTCACAAGATGATTTCCCTCATGACAGTCTTGTGCAGTAGGTAGCCTAAGTGTTATTATCCCTGTTTTTAAAATAAGGAAACTTGTAATTTCCAGGATCCATTCATTAACATTCATTTGTTAAGCCCTTACTTTGTGCCTGGAACTGTTCTAAATGCAAAACAGAAGACTGAAAAAAGTCCTATCCTTATGAGCCTACACAGAGTGGTCCATCAGATGCATTCCCCTTCAGGGAGTTACCAACATGCATAGGTATTCAGTGACTATGTTATATCTGCTTACTGTATGGTGAAGAGGGAACTTTTGATTGACTGCTGAAATGCAAATGAGTGTCCTTACAAAAGGCATTAACTGGCATTAACTGGCCGGATTGGGCTCCTTCTTTCCTGGTGACAAATGAAGGTTGATATACAGTAATCCTCTTAGTGGGGAGAAGGAGATCTTTCACACACACACACCCATTCTACTTTGGCCAACATTTGACCTATGAATGCAGGGATCAGATAATTTTCTATCTCTTTTGTGTCTAGTCTTGATCTTAGATGAGGGAGTATTGGAGTATTGGAGACAGAACAGACTAGGTTAAAAACCTGTGAACTTTGAAAAATTGTGAGAGCCACTAGGCAGTCAAAGAACTAGTGTCCATACCACAATTTGCCAATAGCTGAGTCCAGTAAAACACCAGCATGGACAGACTGTAGGGGAGACCTACTTTATCTGAAGAACAATGAATTGACCCAGCAACCAAAGCAGCATTTTCTACAAGCAAGGGAATGACTTCATCTACTTCTTCTTCTCCGTTGACTAGACTGCATTTAGAGGTGAACTTGATGGTGAGAATGCTTTGTAGCAATGGCTTTGTGTTTGAGCCCACTCTCCCCAGGGACTAAAGTTGAATATTGGAGAATTTATGGCAGAGAGGAAGATAGGTATGCATTTTCACTTCTATTCTTGCTGCATTTTCTTAGTAAATATTCTTTGTAAAAGCTAATTAATGGTAATTGGTTGAATGATACTGAGTGTCATTCAACTGAGTCAGGCAATGATAATATAAAGGAGATGAAACTAGAGGAACACACAAAATTGGTAGCTCATGCCTATGAAATCAAAGAAAATTCTACAACCCCTTAAGATTAACAAAGAATTGTAAGAGAAAGATATAGCTATTCCTCTATGGTCAAGATAGGGCAGAGTTAAGTGGGAATTGAGATAAGGACCTCCTTCCCTCCCTCTCCCCTACTATAAAGCCTACATAAAGATAAAATTGTAATAATTCCTGTCCTCAAGGAACTTAACTTCCAATAGCTCACAAAACTAAGTGGAAAATACCAAATTTAAGTTCTAGTCTCCTGAGTGAATGGTTTCTCCATTCTAATACATTGCTCTGTACATAATTTAGTGATTAATTAGCACACTTTTTTTTCATGTATATTAGTTTTGTCTCACTAACTAGACTGTAAGGTCCTTGTCAAGAAGCATCCTGTCTTAGAGTTCTTTTATAACGCCGTGCTTCCTGTTCTTTCGCAATCCCCCGGCCTTCCAAGTACATAACAATGCTGGACACAGAGAAGGTTCTCAATAAGGATGTGCTGGTTGATTGGTTTAATCTGTTCAATCACTGGAACCCTTTCCTACCCTGTCATATCTGTCCGAATGGTGTCATGTATTGTGTGAACTAAATGCATTGACAAATAATGTATTTTACAGAAGAAAAAGCACACTTTACCTGCTGCATGCAAATTCTACACACTGGGCAAAAAATGTTTAAATTGAAGTTAACGATAATGAACCATACATTTCTGAGTTGCAAATGGATTCTGCTTTTGTTGTTTTGTAGATAGTTGCTGCTATATGTTATACTAAGAAACTCTCAATGTCCAGCAGAAATTTCTGGGAACATGTAGATGGGAGCCGTTACTTATAATTCATCTGGTTTTGTTTTTCCTTTACTCATTTATCCTTTCACAAATTATCCTTTGTTCAGGAGTGGAAGGGTAGTGGAGAAAAACACAAAACAGGGAGTGAGGAATATTTTCCACTGGCTTTGCCAAACCTGTTAAGGAACATTCCATTTATTCTTCCAAAGCTAATGTTTACCTTTTCTAATCATCATGACTTTCCTCTGAAGTCAAATATGTGAAAAGTTTTTAACCTACCACTTTAGAAAGATATTTTGTCTATATCACATAGGTATATACTTGCCACCATTTCTCAAACTGAATTCTTTATCAAATATGATTATAAGACAAATCACTGGAATACACCGATAAGAAATGAATTATTACCAATCTGTTTTAGCATACACTGACTACTTATTCCGCATTTTTATAGATTTGTGGCCAATTCTGTCCTCATGGAAGTGAGTTCTCATTTTTCTAAAAGAGAAGAAAGAGTTGATTTCTAAAGAGGGCTTTTATTTCGCCTGTAGAGATGGCTTGCTTTGATTCCTCTTTCACGTCCATTAGAAAAAGAACAGTAGTCTTCTGGAATTTTGTTTACTCCACTGGATTTTTGAAAGCTATTGGACAATATTCAGTTTTGAAAGGAAAAGAAATAAACATTCTATTTCAAAGTGTTTCAAGTACATTTAGCCCATATTGACTTGTTCTTTCACAGGGTATCGGTTGATTCTTTTCTGGCCCATCTTAGAAGCTGCCCTACAAAGACACTGAATGATTTTTATCATTTTCTTGATTAGCTCCCCTGGCTCAGGAAGTGGGCCTAGGGATAAACAGCACGCAACACTTATAAATACCTCTTCCTTCTCTCCTCCTGATTTAAAAAAATAATCTTTCTAATTCTGGGCACTATTTCTACAGAGACTGTAAGTATTCCATTAATAAGGCTTTTTTTTCCTAGTAGAGAAACAGAGGAACCTTCTGATTGTTTGCCTCAATCAACAAACATTTATTAAACACCTGCTGTATGCTAAGGACTTGTCCAGGCCCTGGAGATGGAAAGATAAAAGGAAAGACAATCCTGATCCTGCAGAAATTCATGATCTAGTCAGGGAGATGCACATATATATATATATATATATATATATATATATATATATATATATATATATATATATGAGTCTTTATAAGAGATAAAAGGTAGTTTTGAGGGGGAGAGACTAATAGCCTGGGTATCAAGAAGGGCCTCAAAGTTGGTGTTCTAGCTGGGCCTAGAGGAAAACTAAGGATTCTGAGAGATGGAGGTAAGGAGAAGTAAAGGAACAATTATGAGAAACAGCAAAGCCAGCTGTATACGACAGCAGAACATGCTGAGGCATTTAAGATAATTGGTAGCCACTGTATACAACTTCTTGACATGGAGTCAAGAAGATCTGAATTCAAATCCCAGTTTAGACACTTATTAGATGTGAGACATTGCAAGTCACTTAACCCCTGTTTACCTCAGTTTCTTTCTCTGTAAAATGGGGATAATATTAGTACCTACCATGCAGGTTGTTGCAATATTTGTAAAGTGCTTTGAAAATCTTAAAACTCTATATAAATATTAGCTCTCATTATTACGTGAAGGGGAGTAATCTGCAGTAATTAATATGCAGTTTGGATCGGGATACACAGGGCTTTAAAATGGCCCCAAAAAGTTTATATTTTATCCTGCAGGTAACAAGACTGGCACAGTTTACTGAGAATGGGAGTGACATGGCTTCTGTTTTTCTTTCACCTTTCACCCACACCTACACCCTCTGCACATATTCCCTGGGTGTGGAAGGTCAAGGGGACTCCGTTCTCCTACAATTCTCTCTTTCCTCCTTAGATCTGAATTTAAACTTTGGTAACGATGAGCCATAGTCCTAGCTGGAGGCCTCTGCAGGTACACGCATAAGCACTTGTCTGGTTGTTTCTGATGCAGAGAAGTTGACAGTTTCTTAGCCAATCCATAAGGGCAAAGAGTGAGATGTTTCTCTGTTTCTCTGTGTCACACACATTTCAAAGAATCAGGTTTTTTGTACATATGTGAAGTGTCGAAAGATGGTTTCTTTTTATTTTCTGTCCTCTTTCATTCTTTCTCTCTCTCTCTTTTCTTCCTTTTTTCTTTCACTCTTTGATTTTTCATTTCTCTTTCCCTTCTTCCCTTCTTCTCTTCCTGTATCCCTCCTCCCTCCCTCTCTTCCTCCTTCCTTCTTTTCTTCTTTCCTTTTCCTTCCTTCCTTCCTTCCTTCCTTCCTTCCTTCCTTCCTTCCTTCCTTCCTTCCTTCCTTCCTTCCTTCCTTCCTTCCTTTCTTCCTTCCTTCCTTCCTTCCTTCCTTCCTTCCTTCCTTCCTTCCTTCCTTCCTTCCTTCCTTCCTTCCTTCCTTCCTTTCTCTTCCTTCTGTCCTTTCTTTTTTTTTTACAGAGTTGTGAATTGAATGCTTCTAAAAGAATGAGAAACAAATTGGATTTAAAACAAAAATTGTTTTATAAAGTAAGTTCTTATAAAATAACAGTTTTAACTCAAAGCCTCAAAACAACAAAAACCCTGGAAATTCTGGGTTTAGCTTAAAACTCTGTCATTAACTCATCCCTTTGGAACATGATGGAGAACAATACCTTCTCACATCCCTACAGAGCCCTTTGTTCTGTTATCCTAGAGCACTTAGCAATGAATAGTTAAAATTAGCAATAGAGCAATAGATTTCCTAAAGGAATTATTTTAGACAAATGGAAGCAAAACAAATCACTTCCAAGTTTAAATTTAATATCCCAGTGATGAGAGTTCTCTTTATTACAACTAGCAATATCTTTTTATCTACAGGGTCAGTCTCGGGGAGTAAACCCGGGATCCCAAGGAATACGGAGTGAACCTGCTATTTTGGGGATATAGAATTTCCACCTTAGGAAACTCTTTCTCTCATTTCAGATTGTCACCTTCTTCAAAATTTCTGGTCTTAGATTTTGTTCTAGAATGCTAAATTGCAAAATGACTTGGTGAGGGTCATATAGCTAGGATATATCAGAAAGAAAGCTTGAACCCAGGTCTTTCCTGGTTTCAAGGATCCTTTTTTTATTCACTACACCATGCCTTGCTGCCTAAAATCACAGTATTATAGATATGGAATTGGAAGGAATCTTAGAAATCATCTCACACACTGTGTAGGATTCATGGTTTGGACTAGATGGCCTCTGAAGTTCCTCCTAGCTCTAGATCTATAAGCCTTCATTTTCCAGAAGGGAAAACTGAGACCCAAAGGGATTAAATGACTTCCTCATGGTCACACAGGTAGGAAATAACAGAGCCATGTTTGAACCCAGTTTATCTCATCCATTGGATGGCTAAGTGGTGAAGTAGATCGAGTGCTAGCACCAGAATCAGGAAGACCTGAGTTCAGATCCTCAGACAGTAACCAGTTGTGTGACCCTGAGAAAGTCACTTTATCTTGTTTGCCTGAATTTCCTCATCTATAAAATCAACTGCAGAAGGAAATGGAAAACTACTCCAGTATCTTTGCCAAGAAACCCCCACAAACAGTCTGACACAATTGAATAACAACAAATCTGAGTTCAAATGATGTGGATGTAAATGGTACCCTAGAGGTTAAGAAGAATATCAGGGGTTTCTTTCCCAGTGTTTTGTGAGGCCCCTCTGAGGGGATGGCTCATTTGTAGCTCATTTTGTACCTGTAACTTGAGAGTATTCTCAAGTCTTTTTATGCTTATCTTGAAATACCATAAAACTTCTCCTTAACTTGTACCAAAAGAATTGCCTTGTCTCCCTTACCGTGTCCCCCTGTCCTGCCCTTAATTTTTAACCTGCGTCACCCTGTCTTGTGCTTAATCTTTAACCAACCATAAAAGGCCAAAATTCTTATCATAAAATTGCTCTATTATCGCCTCCTTAACCTTTAACCATCATTAAAAACTCTAAGACTGTATCATCATCCTGAATATCTATATAAGCCTAGTCCTTCCCACCCCCAAAACTTTACCTTTACTTAGCCATGTTGCTGCAGTAAAGGTCCATGTGCTTTCATGTAAATGAATGCCCTCAATGACTAAAGAGAACGTTGTCCAAGTGAATTCTTTCACACTCGAACTGCTCTCCTGAATCTGAACACAACAAAAATATGATTCTCTTTTCGTTGTCCCGCACAAAGGATTGAGAGAAGAAAAGGTCTCAGAGATCACATTAGTGATGACACTTTTGAGGGACTCACTTTGCTTCTCTGGACTCTTTTGTCAAGTGAAAGGGTTGGATTAGATGAGGAAACTGAGACCAGAAAAGTAAAGTAAAGTAATTTGCCCAATGTCACAAAGGTAGTAAGTAACAGAACCCAGGTACTCTGTCTCTAGATCAAGCATTTTCCTCCAGTGTACCAAATTTCCTCTGTCAATGAGTTGGAGGCCTCCAAGTTATCCCTAATCAATCATGGAAACTAGACTGTTCTTTTATATGATAAAGAATAAACATTGTTAGTAACCTACAAACTAGGTTCCTTCAATGAAACTTTGGTTGAATTAGAAACTTTTTCACTAGAAAAAACTTCAGAACAATTTTCAATAAGCTTTATAGGACTTCTCTTTTAGATAGCCATATAATCTATTTTTACACTATGATTCACATGCTGATGTACCTCACCACATAGTAGATTAAGTTGCTAGAAAGGGAAAGTTCTTGAGTTTTCATTCATTTAAGGAATTCCCATCGAAGGAAACTCCAATGCAAGTTGGCAATCTTTATAACTTAGTCTTAGGGAGTACCCAAGGGATGTTGAGTAGTCCAAGGGATGTTGAGTAGTCCAAGGGATGTTGAGTAGTCAAATGACCTTCTCTGGAACCAGGGGGATTCTGGAATCAACTTGAACATTAACTGATTTTTAAGCTTTTTATCCTGAGGAAGCAAATGAGACCAATCATTGATCAATTTATTGTTTGGTTGATTGCCTGGACTTAAAGAAGTGATGGCAAAAATGTTAATAATTTAAATTAAATTATAACTGTGGCATGATTCTTGGAGAGCCAGTTGTTGAACATTTACCAGCACACTGTTACTTGGTTCACATAGCCTGTATGTGTCTCTCAAACTCAGTAATATCAGTTCAAATCATGTCTCAGTAGAGGATAACATACATATGCATGTTGTACCAATCCGTGCAATGGGGGTTGCCACATGCCTAGATCACCTTAAACTGAGACATCCACATGGGGTATTAGTCTACCATACATTTAGTAGCAACCTTTTTTCCATTGACTGGATAATCAAAACTAGCTGCATCTTTAAAACTGCCTAATGCTCTTTGTTTCCCTCTGTAGCCAGGGGTAAAAGAAGTCTTTAATCATTTGAAGCAAAGTAGATTAAGGGCCTAAAAGTCATGTTTTCTTACCCTAGGTCCATGTGTCTCAGACAAATGGGCTTTGGATTTTGGTCTGTTTCATTTGCCCTTTTTACTTCTAGGTGAAGGTAGTGGAGTTCTGGACCTTGGTGCTCAAGCCATGGGGGACCTAGAAGCCCAGTAGTCCAGGCAAGATGTTGGAACCAACCCCAAATGGAACCCCTGAGAAGCTAGGGCTCTGAGAAACTAGTTCAGGTGAGACTTTGGACTTGGAACTTGATAGGGTTAATTCCATGTATAAGCCAAGCTAAAATGTGAGCTTACTTTGTCCCCCCTCCCCAAAGTACCTCATGGTGTCCGGGGAAATGTTCATGTTTGTTCTATTATGTCTTTCAAGCATTCTTTGTGAAAGGTAAGCTAACTGTTATGTGAGTAAGTGGAACTGGGGTGTATGGACACTAATATTTGGGGTACTCAATTTGTTGATGACTCTGGTAAGTGACAAAAGAGACCCTTCCTAAATCCCATGAGATTGGGGGGTAGCATTTAAATATAACCGACCTAGTCTTCAGGCAGGGGGAACCAGAAGATGCATGCTACATAAAGAAAGTCTCTAACATATCTCAAACTCCTTTCTCCCACCATGCTGGTATTGTTGTGGATCTTTAGATGCTCATACTGAGCATGACAGTGAAAGGACTTGGTTGACTCAGAAGTTAAAGGAATAAAACCAGAGTGAGTGTTACTTGATTGTTCGCTTGATGTCACATAGAACCTGATTTGAATGCCGTTTGCTTAATTTTGTCATTTAGACTTGTCTGAACTGAGGGAGTCATGCCAAGTTATTTAATTTTTTATTTGATGGACACTGGTCCTGATACACTGTAAATCAGTGAACTATTCAGGGAGCCTTATGGGAGATGAATTGGCTTCACTTTCATTCAACAAACATTTATCAAACACTTATTATATCCTAAGTACGAGTGATACCAAGTAAAATAATAATAATAAAAATAATGGCTAGCATTTATATAGCAATTTAAGGTTTTGCAAAACACTTTAGCATCACACATTATTATCAAAACAATTTTATCATCTACACAGAGACTCCAGGTGGAAGGTAGGTGCTGTAATGATCTCCTTTTAACCCATGAGAAAACTAAGACTGAGATTGCATGACTTGCCAAAAAAGACATACCTAGTAGTTGTCCGAACAGGATTTGAACCCAGGTCTTCCTAACTCCCTGGCAGCTAGGTGGAGCAATAGATAGCACATCCAGCCTTGAGTCAAGAAGTCCTGAGTTGAAATTCAGCCTCAGACACTTACTAGCTTTGTGCCCTGGGGCAAGTTGTTTGATCCTGTTTGCCTCAGTTTCTTTACCTGTAAAATGAAGTGGAGAAGGAAATGGCAAACCACTCCACTATCTTTTCAAGAGGAGAGTTATACACCAATGGAATGACTGAACAACCTCCTGACTCTAACTCCAGCCCTATAAGTGCATGTACTCTATCCAAGGTATCACCTACTGGTTCTAGACCATCCCTGCCCCCAGGAAACTTATATTCTGTTGAGGAGAGGGCTGCCATATTCAGTCACTTCACTAGAATTTATTAAGCACCTCTGATGGACTAAGTTCTGGGAATTCAAAGAAAGACAAAAGACAGATACTGTCCTCAAGGAGCTCACAGTCTAATAGGGAAGATGACACATAAACAACTGTATATACAGAATAGGTTGAAAGTCATCTCAGAAGGAAGGCACTAAGATTATGGAGGAATGGAAAATTCTTCTTGCAGGAGGTGAGATTTTAGCTGACTTCTGAAAGAAATCAGAGAAGTCATGTGTAAGAAATATGAGGGACAACCCTCTAGGCATGGGGGACACAGAGTAAAAAAAAAATGACTGGAAAGGGAAATGGAGTGTCTTTTGGCAGGGCTAGCAAGGAGGCTGGTAGCCCCAAGGGAAGAGAACATGGGAACCATAAGGTGTAAGAAGACAAGAAAGGTAGGAAGGGGTCAGGCTGTGAAGTCAAACGGGATTTTCTATTTGATCATGGAGGTAGTATGGAGTGCTGTAGTTGATTGAGTGACATAGTCAGACGGGCACTTTAGGAAAATGAATTTGACAGTTGACTGACATGGACACAAGAATAAATGCAAGGTAATTTGAGAAAGGTGATAGAATTAACAACTGGAAGTATCAGGAAGGACTCCATGGAGGAAGTGGTGACTGAAAAAGACCTTGAAAGAAGGTAAGAATTCTGAAGGGTGTTGATGAGGCAGAAGATGAAGGGCCAAGTTTGTAGAATTTGTAGTTCAGTTTGATTTGAAGCAGCTAGATGGGACAGTAGACAGAATCCTGGAGGTAGGGTCAAGAAGACCAGAATTCAAATCTAGCTTCAGACACTTAGTAGCTTTCTAATCCAAGGCAAATCACTTAACCTCTGTATGCCTCAACTGTTTCTCTAACTGTAAAGTAGGGAAAACAATAGCACCTACTGCCCAGGATTGTTGGGAAGATCCAGTAAGATAATATTTATAAAGTACTTAGCAAATGCCTGACCTGTAGTAGTTGCTATATAAATGTGCATTTCTCTATCTGTAAAAATGCCTTAGGATCACGTGGATCACAGATATGAAAGGAGACATTGCGTAGAGAAGAGTAGAAAGACTACGTCTTAGAGTTAGAAGACCCCAGTCTGAGTCCTGGTTCCTTCACTCACTGGCTGTGTGACCACAAGTCACTTAACTCTCAAAGCTTTGGTTTCCTCATTTTTAAAATGTGGATGAGAACATGCTCTATCTCCACCACAGGGTTGTTATGAGGATCAAACAAGATATGTGAAAAGAACTTTGCAAACTATATAAAGAACTATCTAAATCACAATTAATTTATAAATGTAGGCTACTGATGTAGTTTGCTATCAAGTTCAGGTGATTTTCTGCTTTGTCCGCCACCAAAAGAGGACAGTTCCAACTCCCTGGGTGTAACTAAGGAGAGGAAGGTGGTTTGAGGGGTAGCAAGGCATCCCAGAGTCCTGGAAGCCATGCATGGATCCAAATGGAGTTCTTACTGCTGCCAATCACACCTGCCTCCCTGAAAAGTGTGATCTTTATATCCGAATGTCACTGATTAACTCACATACACATGAATTTATTTCTGTGTGTGTCCAGATATCTATATGTACACATATATAGATATATACTTCTATGTAACTAAACATAAATATACCTATATATGTTATATGTCATATTAAATAAGTTGCTTCTACAGTCTCAGTCTAGTAGGAGAAAATTGATAAAAAAAATATCATTGTTCTCTGAATAGCACCCATTAGTGCTGTGTGGACAAGAGTATAAAAGAAAATAGTATTTTAGAATTAGCTCAGTAGTCAAAAGACCCATTTAGCTCCCTAGAATGAAAGCTTGTTGGCAGAGAAATGTAAGGCATCCTATTCAGGCAGAACCTTTGTGTCCCAACGCCATTTTCTGAACTTTTATCTTTATTTTTCAACATTTCTGTTTGTCATCTGTGATTACTCAGAGGTGGATATTAGCTTGACCTTTTAGCTCAAAGTGCACTGATTGATCAAATATAATGCCCAGGGTATGCTACTCACCAGAGCCCCTGGACACCAGGGTGTAGTCAGCAAGGATGTACCTTAATCACTCACAGGGGAACTTGAGCCCTCAAAGCCACATGTGGCCCTCTAGATCCTCAAGTGTGGCTCTTTGACTGAATCCAAACTTCACAGAAAAAAAATCCCTTTAATAAAAAAGATTTTATTCTGTAAAACTTGAACTCAGTCAAAAGGTCTCACCCATGGACCTAAAAGGTCACATGTGGCCTAGAGGCAACAAGTTTCCCACCCCTGAAGACAACACTCTTCCTTCTGTGGAGCAGCAGAGATTTTCTCATGTAGCTTCTGACTGATCATGTCTTAAGAGTAGAGATAGGGAAACTGTGCCACCAGTTGATTTTTCTTTGGCCTGTGACAAGTTATCAAATGCTGTGTTGAAGGATCATATATTTGGATGTAAATGGATCCCAATAATCATCTGGTCCAAAACCTTTATTTTATAATTGAGGAAATTGAGGCTCAGAGTGGTTAAGTAACTAGCTCAAGGTCACACAGAGCAAGCATTCAAACCCAAGTCCTCTGACTTGGGTCCTCTGATCCAGCCCTCTTTCCACTGTAACATGATACCTCTATCAATGAGTTGGAAGGCCCTTTGCTCCTCACATTAAAGATCAACGATACAGTTGTGTACTTATCTGTAAATTTCAATACTGTTTCCAAGAACATATTCCATTGCAAGATTATCCATACTTATATACATCAATCTGATACAAAGTTGTATACTGATTTTCAGAGAGTCAAGTCACGTCAAGAAACACTCATTAATGCTTTACTTTGTTCCAGGTGAAAAGAAAGTCCTTATGGTCAAGAAGCTTATGTTCTCATAAGGAAAAATAGCACAAAAAAGGAAGTTGGAAGGGAGGTGATGGTAAAAATAGAGAAGTCTGAGGGTGGGGGTACTCAAGGGAACTCAGTGAGGAATGAAGGAGTGAACATAGCTACCTTGGCACTTTCCTTAAAATGGAAGTTCTTGAAGGAACTGACCAGTCAGAGAAAGGGGACACAAGGTGAAGTTACTTGCCAAAGTGAAAAGTCTGGGAAGTCAAGAGTGGACTCCAGAGAAGAATGAAAGAATGGAAAGAAGAGACACTAATTAGAAAACTAACTTTAGTGAGGGGTGAGGATAAAGGGGGCCTGGTTGACAACAATGTCAGTGGTAATATGGCCTTGGCTACTTTAGGTAACAGTTTGGAAAATTTGATAAACAAACTAAACTCTGATAAATTCTGGTCACAGCCCCAGTAGATAGTCACATTTGGGCAGTTAGGCATGGGAAAAGGGAATGGGGTTCCTCACCTGGGGAAGTTAGATTGGAAGGAGCTGAGTTTGGGCAGGTAGGAGATGTTGGATGGCAGTGGAAGATTAGAACTGAGTTAGAGGATTATAAAGCAGGAGTTGACTTTGCATTAGAGGGATGTCAGGGATATATCATACAATTAGGCTCTTTTGGGAGGAGAGGATAGAAATGAAGATATTGACTTTTTTCCTTCAATGTCTTACTCTCTTTCCTATGGTTCTTTCCTTTTAATATTAAGGGTTGGAATGGTTCTTTTTTTCTTTCACTGTCTAAATATTTTATATTTCCAATTATATGTAAAAATAAATTGGAACATTCATTTTTAGAAAATTTTGAGTTTGAAATTCTCTCACTTGCTCTCTTTCCTCCCCTCTCATTGAAAAGGTAAGCAATTTTATGTAGGGTTATACATGTGTTTTCATGTAAAATATATTTACATATTAGTCATGTTGTGAAAGAAAACATAGACCAAAAAAAGCATACAAAAACAAAATAAAAAATAGTATGCTTTGATCTGCATTCTGACTCTCATCTCTTCTTTCTTTGTAGTTAGGTAGCGTTTTTCATCCTATGTCCTTTGGAATGGTTTCGGATGTTTGAGTTGCTGAGAATAGTTCTTTACCATTGATCATCATACAGTGTTGCTATTACTGTGTACAGTGTTCTCCTGGTTCTGCTCACTTCACTTTCCATAAGTTCATGTAAGTCTACTTTTTTTTCTCCTGAAAGAATCTTGCTCATCATTTCTGTCACAGTCATATATCACAACTTATTGAGCCATTATCCAATTGATGGACATTCCTTCAACTTCCAATTCTGTGCCACCACAGAAATGACTGCTATAAATAGTTGTGTACACATATATTCTTTTCTTCTTTTTTATCTCTTTGGGATACATACCTAAAAGTGGTATTGCTGGGTCAAAGGGTATGTACAGTTTTATATCCCTTTGGGCATAGTTCCAAATTATTCTCCTGAATGGTTGAATCAGTTCACAACTCCATCAATAGTGGCTTAGTGTCCTGGTTTTCCCATTTTCCCTTCAATATTTGTTATTTTCCTTGTCTATTATATTAGCCAATCTGATAGGTGAGAGGTGGTACCTCAGAGTTATTTCAATTTGCATTTCTCAAATCAATAGTGATATAAAGCATTTTTTCCCATATGACCATAGATTTAATTTCTTCATCCAAAATCTTCCTGTTTATATCCTTTAATCATTTATCAATTAGGGAATGATCTATAGTCCTATAAATTTGACTTGGTTCTCTATACATTTGAGAAATTAAGTCTTTATTAGACAAACTTGGTGAAAAACATTTCCCCCAGTTTTCTTCTTTCCTTCTAATCTTGGCTACATTAGTTTTGTTGTGCAGAATCTTTTTAATTGAATGTAATCGATAATATCCTATTCAAACCCCATTTTACAACTCTTTATCTAATTTGGTAATAAATTCTTCCCATAACTGTACATCTGACAGTTAAACTATTCCATGTTCCCCGAATTTGCTTATCCTATCATCCTTTATGTCTAAATTATGTACCTATTTTGACTTTATCTTGGTATATGGTGTGAGACGTTGATCTGTATATCTAGTTCCTGCCAAACCACTTTTCAGTTTCCACCATAGCTTTTGTCAAATAGTGAGTTCTTGCTGGAATCTTTGCATTTATATAACATTAGATTACTATGGTCATTGCCCCCTGTGATTTGTGCTCTCAATCTAGGCCACTGATCCACCATTCTGTCTCTTAGTACCAGATTGCTTTGATGATTACCACTTTGTAATATAGTTTGAAATCTGATACAGTTATACTACTTTACACTACATTTATTTTTTCATTAATTCTCTTAATATTGCTGACCTTTTGTTCTTCCAGATGAATTTCATTATTTTTCCAGTCCTACAAAATAATTTTTGGTATTTTGATCAATAGGGGACTAAATAAGTAAATTAATTTAGGTAGAATCATCATTTTTATTATATTGGCTTAGCCTATGCATAAGCAATTACTGTTTTTCCAATTGTTTAACTCAGCATTTATTTGTGTGAAAAGTGTTTTGTAATTGTGTTCATATAATTCATTGGTTTGTCTTGGAGGGTAGACTCCTAAGTGTTATGTATTGTCCACAGTTATTTTAAATGGAATTTCTCCATATATTGGTGCTGGACTGTGTTGGTAGTGTATAGAAATGCTGTGATTTACGTGGGTTTATTGTAGGGATTGTTTCATCTCTGAACTTGTGACACCAGTGCTTGCCACAGTGCCTAGTTCATAGCAGTTGATTAATAAATATTTGCTGATTTATTGGTTCCCCTCTTCCTTATCTCTCCCTTCTCATTCTTCTCTTTCTCTCAGTTTATCTATTTTTCCTCATTCCCTTTTCTTTTCTCCCTTCATTTAATTTTACTTCTTTGTTTTTTTATTGAACTGTGTCCCATATTTCTTTCAAAATTAAAAAAAACTTTAATTTTAAGTTGCTTTTTGTTTGTGACTATATATATACACACACATGTACACATATATATGTATATGCATGTATTAGTTGTTCAATAACATTTAGAAAATAAAATGTTTCCCTATCCTTGATCTAGTCCAAATATTTCTTGATACTTTACCTAAATAAAGCTCAGCTTCAATATTCATCCCTCATCCTGAGGTTTCTTCAAACTCAGAATTGTTTTTATTTCAAAGGAAACTCCTATATGGTCAAAGCTATCTTATATGATGTGGGATCAGGGGAAGGAAGGAGAATGCGGTTACTCTTGAGTCTGCCTGCTTTCCAGTAGAGCCAGTCTGCCATCTGAATTCTGGGATTCTGATGTTCGTAAGTTTGATAACAGGTATTCAGACTTAGTTTTATGGTCTACTGTAGTTAACTGAGGGCAAGGCACTATCAAAGGTTAAGGAAAGGGGAAATGGCCAAACAGAAATGTGATGGAAGATTATTGTACTTTGAGAAATGATTAATACTATGGACATAGAGAAGTATGGATTTACCTGCAAAAAGGAAGCAGAGCCAAGTAAAAGTATATAGGATTACAAAAATATAAATGGAAATAATGATAGCCATCAAAAAAGAATGGAAATTGAGTATTGTAAAATTACAAAGAACCTGCTTGGCCTCATAGAAGAGAGATGAGAACACAGTTTCCCTACTTTCTTTTTAAAAATATAATTTATTTATTTTCAGTTTTCAACATTCACTTGCATAGGATTTTGAATTCCAGATTTTCTTCCCATCTCTCTGTTCTACTGTTCACCCAGGACAGTGTGTATCCCAGCCACCCCTTTCCCCAGTTTGGCCTCCCTTCTATCACCCACCCTTTTTCCATCTCCTTCCCCTTTATTTTCCTGTAGAGCAAGATAGATTTCTATAATCCATTGCCTGTGCAACTTATTTCCCAGTTGCATGCAAAAACAATTTTTATCATTCATTTTTAAAGCTTTGAGTTCCATGTTCTCTCCCATTCTCCCTCCCCACCCTCATTGAGAAAGCAAGCAATTCAATATAGGTCATACATGTGTACAAAACACTTCCCTAACAGTCATGTTGCAAAAGATTAACCCCTATCATGTCCTGCCCTCAATTTATTCCATTCTCTCCCTTGATCTATCCTCCCATAATAATGCTTGCTTCTAATTACTCCTTTCTCCAATCTGCCATCCCTTCTATTATCCCCCCTCTCCTTTCCCTTTCCCCTCAGCCTTCCTGCAGGTTAAGATAGATTTCCATACCCAATTGAATGTTTATTATTCACTCCTTAAGCCAAATCTGATGAGAGTAAGGCTCATTTATTCCTTCTCACCTCCCCCCATTATAAAAGCTCTTTCTTGTCTCTTTTATGTGATATACATTGCTACATTCTACCTCTCTCTTTCTCTTTCTCCCAGTACATTCCTCTCACCTTGTACCCTCTGTCTGTCTGTCTGTCTCTCTCTATATATACATATACACATACATACATATACTCATATATATACACATACATTTACATATATATACACATATATAATATACATATATATAATATACACATACATACATACCCAAACACACTCATACACATATGTATATGTAGATTCCTTCTAACTGCCCTAATACTGAGAAAGTCTCATGAGTTAGGAATATCATCTTTCCATGTAGGAATGTAAACAGTTCAACTTTAGTGAGTTCCTTATGATTTTTCTTTCCTGTTTGCCTTTTCATGTTTCTCTTGATTCTTGTATTTGAAAATCAGATTTTCTATTCAGCTCTGGTCTTTTCATCAACAATGCTTGTAAGTCCTCTATTTCATTGAAATTCCATTTCTCCCCCAAAGTATTATACTCAGTTTTACTGGGTAGGTGATTCTTGGTTTTAATCTTACCTCCTTTGACCTTTGGAATATCATATTCCAAGCCTTCTTATTCCTTAGTGTAGAAGCTGCTAAATCCTGTGTTATCATGATTGTGTTTCCATAATACTTGATTTGTTTCTTTCTGACTGCTTATAACATTTTTTCCTTGACCTGGGAACTCTGGAATTTGGCTACAATATTGCTTTCTTTTAGGATCTCTTTCAGGAGGTGATTGGTGGATTCTTTCCATTTCTATTTTACCTGATGGTTCTAGAATATCAGGATAGTGTTCCTTGATAATATCTTGAAAGATGATGTCTGGGCTCTAATTTTGATCGTGGTTTTCAGGTAGGCCAATCATTTTAAAATTATTTCTCCTGGATCTGTTTTCCAGGTCAGTAGTTTTTTTCCAGTGAGATATTTCACATTGATTTCTGTTTTCTCATTCTTTTGGTTTTGTTTTATAATTTCTTGATTTTTTCATAGAGTCATCAGCTTTTATTTGCTTCGTTTTAATTTTGAAGGAATTATTTTCTTCAGTGAACTTTTGGATCTCTTTTTTCATTTGGCCAGTTCTGGTTTTTGGGTATTCTTCTTCTCATTGGCTTTTTGGACCTCTTTTGCCATTTGGGTTAGTCTATTTTTAAAGGTGTTATTTTCTTCAGCATTTTTTTGGGTCTCCTTAGCAAACTGTTGACTTGTTTTTCATGATTTTCTTGCCTCACTCTCATTTCTCTTCCCAATTTTTCCTCTATTTTTCTTACTTGATTTTCAAAATCTTTTTTTTGAGTTATTCCATGATCTGAGACCATTACATATTTTTTTTGGAGGCTTTGGATGCAGAAACCTTGACTTTGCTGTCTTTGTCTGATGGTATGCTTTGTTCTTCCTCATCTGAAAGGATGGAAGAAAATACCTTTTTACCATGAAAGTAACCTTATATAGTCTTATTTTTCCCCTTTTTGGTCATTTTCCCAGCCTATTACTTGACCTGTGAAGTCCTTGTTAAATGGAGGGTATACTGCCCTAAGTTTTGGGGGTTTTGTATAATGGTTTTCAGATATATCTCTAGGGACCTGTAAATTCTCAATTCCTCCAAAGTGGTATTATCAAAAGAGAGGTGTTTACTAGTCTCCTGGCCTGCACTCTGGTCTGTGAACAACCACAAGTCCTCTTTTCTTTCCTGGAACTATAAGTAGGATTCCCTCTCCACAGCCACCACAAGTTCTACCTCTAGCTCCTTCTCATTCCAGGACCACCACCCAGGGCTACAACCAGATCAGCCACTTGATTCCTCCACCATCTGTAGGCCAAGAGCTCCAGAAGCAGCCACCACTGCAGCAGTGGCTGCAACCTCTGTGGCACTAGGTGGGCCAGACCGCATACCTCTCTTACCCAGGTGAAAAAGATTTCCCACTGACCTTTGAAGTTGTCTTTGTTGTTTGTGTGTTGAGAAGTCTGGAAACTGCTATGACTGCTAGTGATTCAATGCCCTGAGGCCTGCTCCAGCACTGTCTATGCTGGCACAGCCCACACTGGGCTGCACTGTGCTCCAAGCCTAGTTCAGTAGACCCTGCCTGTTGGCCTTCCAGATTGTCTTGGGCTGGAAATCTGTTTCACTCTGTCATTTTGTGGTTTTTGCTGCTTTAGAATTTGTTTAAAGTCATTTTTTACAGGTATTTTGAGGGGTTTGGGGGAGAATTTGGGCAGATCCCTAATTCCACTCCACCATCTTGGCTCCCAATTTCCTCTACTTCTTTACAGAATTGGGCATCTATTTGTGTGAAATATTGTAGGTATTTTCAGATTTCTTCAATGTATTGGCTGGTTTTGCTGATTTTTCCTCCCTCATTTTCTTCCTTCTTTCCTTCCTTCCTTCTTTCCTTCCTTCTTTTCTTCCTCCCTTCTCTTTCTTTTTGTTATAAATTATGGCTTTCAGGGAG
Organism: Bettongia penicillata ogilbyi; assembly: GCA_023548195.1. Classification (NCBI taxonomy): domain Eukaryota; kingdom Metazoa; phylum Chordata; class Mammalia; order Diprotodontia; family Potoroidae; genus Bettongia; species Bettongia penicillata. Next base: position 435,394 of record JAJHZJ010000482.1, on the reverse strand, counting down.
GGGTACAAGAAGGGATAAAGGGAGGAAATTTAGATCTTGCAAAAACAAATATAGCAATAATTTTTTTTAAAAAAGAAAGCCAGGGAATAGTTAGATTCCTTTAAATCTCAGGTTATTCATTTGAGAATTTCATTGAAAGTTTTAGGTTCAATGGCATAAGATTTCTCACACTCAAAATACTGTCTGGTAAATATGTTTGTTAAAGTTGTTTTCCAGTCATTTCTATCATATGTCCCTATCTGGGGTTTCTTGGCAAAGATACCTGTGTAGTTGGCCATTTCTTTCTCTAGCTTATTTTACAGATGATGAAACTGAGGCAAACAGGGTCAAGTCACTTGCTCTGGGTCATACAGTTAGTAAGTGTCTAAGATCCAATTTGAACTCAGCTCTTCCTAACTCCAGATCTGTGCTCTATCCACAAATTGCCCTGTTTATTAGAATTGCCTGCAAGTAAAAAGTCCTATACGTCTTACTCTTTGTAGGAGAGGCAAAAATTTTCACTTAATATTTGTAGCCATCTAATAATGATAAATTTATTTAGTACTAGTAAAACTGTCCCTGCCTCATCTTTGCATACAGGGGAAATGCTTTTGCAATAGAAAGTGCTTAATAAAATGCTTCACTAGTGTCTTTTAAATTAGTTGTCTATGAGGCAGAAAACAATTGTGATTTAAGATGAAGTGGAAAATGGGGGCAATGTTATCATTCTGAGTCCAAGTCCTAAAAACAAAAATAATCTTGCTAAAATGGGATAATTGGTCACCTAAAACCTGAGGCAGCTTAAGAGGGAAAGATTGGGAGGGAGAGGGGCCGAGTTAAAACCATGAGATAAATCCTGATGGGATTTATCCTTTTCATTTCTAGGATGAGAGTAAAGTGGTGAATGAATTTTGGCTTTGGAAAGATCCAATCAAAATATTTCTCCTTTCCTTGGTACTCTGCTCTGATTCTGTAGTACAACCTGTCTTCTTTTCCTGCTGAATTTTATTCTCAAAAGAGAAGATGTATGTTAAAAACACTATGTCTATGTGGGTTATCACTACTTTATCAGGTTATCACAGCCTATGAACTTTGAGATGAGATGTCTTGTTGCCTCTTGGAACTTGGACTTTTAGAAGGAACCTTAGTGGGATGCTCTGTTAATTTTGGCAGTTAAGTGGCAGAGTAGGTATAATGCTTGATCTGTAGACATAGAAAATATGTTTGGACCCTCTCAGATACTGACTAGCTGACCATGGGATAGTCACTTAAACCTTCCTCAGCCTCAGTTTCCTTATCTGTAAAATTGGAATAATAATAGTTCTACCCTCACAGGAACTGAAGATAAAGTGAGTAAAATGTAAGGTGCTTTTGCAGACCCTAAAGCTATACATACATCTATATCTACATCTATATGTACACCAGCTATTTTTATTTTGCCCTACGTTTTCATTTTATACACAAGATTGCTCAGTCCCAGAGAGGGTCAGTTGACTTGATATATCACAAGGTCAAGGTCCAGAACCAGGGTCAGGACTCAGACCTTCTGCTACCTTTCTGCTAAATCAGGGGTAAGGAACCTATGTTCTCAAGGCCACATGTGACTCTCTAGGTCCTCAGGTATAGCCTTTTGGCTGGGTCCAAGTTTTACAGAACAAATTCTTTTATTAAGGTGATTTGTTCTGTGAAGTTTGGAGTCAGTCAAAGGACCATACCTGAGGGCCTGGAGGGCCACTTGTGCCCTCTAGGCAGCAGGTTTCCCATCCTGTACTAAATTATGCTGCTACTTAGAGAACAGAGAGTTGAATGCTTCCTATCCCTATGCCCAAGCACTTAAAAGGTGGCAGGAAAATATAAATATTTATTTTCCCCAAAAGAGATCCAAGGGGACCCAAGAAAAAATGTTAGAAGTAGAATTGTCAGTCTCCCTAACAGCATTTTAGGACTAGGTCTAAAAGAAACATTCCGTAGTTCAAAGTACATGAAGTATTTAAAATTAAGCTGTAATTGTCTAACTTGCAATTCAGTCCCAATTCATGATATGTCATTGTTGCAGCTCAGCTGAAGAAAAAAAATACAGTTGCCGATGTAAAAACACAGTCACGCGAAGGCAAGTGTTTTATTTCTTCCAGAGAAAAATTACTCTCACAGCAGCACAATAGAGCCATAATACTGTGTTGGTGTGTTCTGGGGTTCAGGACCAAGTGAGAATGGTGACACCTATTAAATAACTCATACTAGTCTCTCTGCACCTGCATTTTCCTTGGAGGTCTGCTATTCACTTGGGTGGGGAGGTTTTTTTAGCTTGTAAAAGCTTAGGAAAACCAGCCTGAGGTAGTTATGACTTATAGTAAATCCATTTTCCAGAGAGGTGCTGTCACTCACAACATTTGTGTACCAGTAAAGAAGTGAACCAGGAAGAGACCTATTAATTTCCACTTTCTTTTGAAGACTAATTAAAGAAAAAAGAGAAGGAGAAGGAGAAGAATGCCAAATAGAAAGGGATCAAGTTTATAGAGATAGAAACTTATTTTCCACTTTTGTATTGATGATGAAACCATGAAGAAGGAAGGAGAAAAAAGATTATATAGCATGTGACAGTTTCCTTTCAAGTAATCACATAGTAAGGTGTAAACCCCTAGACTGCTTGGAGAAGTTTGCTGAAAAAAAGTAGCTACTCATTAGGTTATAGGCAAACACATATTAGCATCAGCTGAGTGGAGAATAGAAGTCTGTTTCTGTTTCATTTCATTTTTCAAAACAGTATCTACTGGGAAAGAAAATCTCTTTACATTTGTGACACAACTGGTCCCCTGCATTTTCTTCTGTCAGGTTGTATCCCATGCACAGAGGGACCTGCTGGTTAACATCACTTTATATTAGGGAATTAGAGAATGGTACCTCTTCCTTATTTGGCTAGAAGACAAGCATTTACTTGCTATTCACAGGAAAAAGAAAGTGTATGAGATCAAATACTTTTATTTATTTATTTTTTACCACTTCCTCTTGTTTTCTTGACGACTAACTTTCTGTGAATATGTATCTGACATAATTCCAGCACATAGTGACTATACCACAGCTGGTGAGACTTTTCTTGTTTGACTCTGATGTCTGCATCTTATCGCTGTGTGCAAATTATTTAGCAACTGCCATATTATTTATAGGTATGAATTGCACACATTAATCTCATAAATAATTCATTTGGGGGATGTGAATTAACATTCTGCCAGTTTAAAAAAACCCTATTTTTGCAAAGCTAATATAGATTGCTATTGTGGATTACATTCAGTTTCTTTTGGCCATTACATTTTGATTCCTACAAGTTGTGATAAAAGAAAAAAAATTTAAAACAACTTTGGTTTTATGTACATAGACCAAGTGAAATAGAGAGTAGAATGATCTAGATGGGCTGGTTTGGGAGGGTAAAAATATCCATGAAAATATTTAAAATATCCAGAGAACAAAGGCAGAAATGAGAGTTTGGGATTCTAAACTATCTGAAGAATTGTCTCACTTCCCAGATCAACTTTGGGTATGTGGATGCAGCCATGTTGAAGAGGAATCTTTCAATGTACGAAGAAGAAAAGGGTTGCCTTGCTCCTTAATGAGAATTCTGTCATGTGCAGACACTTAACAGGAAATAGTTTGATGGGAAAGGTATTAGCTCTCATCCTAATAGTATGGCAGGCTGTCACCACTGTTTCACCAGCTGGTAAACAAAAACTTGGCTTAGGTACATCAGGATTCATTTTATAACTTGAAACAGAAACAAAAAGCTCCACTCCCCCGCAGTAAGACATAAGAATGTCACTATGGACCTAACAGAAAGACAGTCGCAAGTTTGTTTGCTAGTAGACTCCTAGGGAGCTGAACACAAAAATCCAATAAATAATTAGCTCTCCTGTGACAGGCTTCTGAATTACTGTGATACATTAATTGGACAAAATTAGCATGAATTAAGGCAAATAAGTATAACATGTAATTTATTACTTACTAAGCATGGTGCTGCAGTGGAAGCCTCAGATTTCCCTTAAGATTGCTTTAACAGCTATAATGCATTCCTTAATTTACTCTGTGGAAAATCAATTTTTTCAGAGTTCATTAAGCACCAATATGTTACAATGCAACTCTCAAGAGCATAGAGCCACAATACATTATGCAAATCCATGCCAGTGTGGCACCAATATGTAAATAGCAATAATACTATTGTCAGCCTCGTATTGATAAGTCTAACAGGAATGATGGTGTCTGGACCATCTCAAAATCAGCTGGCTGTTTTCACCTCTTTGGGAACTCTTGTAATCTGGCATCGTCTAAAGATAGTTATGTTTCTTTGAACATACAACTTGTTTTTCTTTAAAGGCTAGTAACAGAGGCTTCATTTAATTGGACTTTTTAATACTCTATGGGTCTACTTTTCTACTCTTCCATCTATTCCTATCCATCAATTGGCAAATTTTATCGAGTCCTTTATATTACAGTAGAGTCACTTGTTAGCATCTTCATCATCTTGACCTGAGACTGTGATTTCATTGATTCAGGGAGTTGTGTGTTGGTAAATATCTAACAATGGACCCCCATCTGACTGAAAATGCAGCACATTTAAGTTTAATATGCATTATTCACTTTAAGTTTAATATGCATTATTCACTTTTTTTCATTTCTTTGTTAAAACTAAGACAATCAACAGAACAAGTAATTAAGCCCTGGTTTGTAGACTTCACTGATTTCTGAGGTGCAAATGTTTATACTGAAAAAATTTTCAACTGCTTTTGACCTTGATGCTAGCACATTCCATGGTGCTGGAAACTACTGGGGTGGAATTCTGCTCTACTGATTTGTCAGCCCCTTGCTTGACACATGCATTCAGAGGTCAAGTGATGGTCTATGATTATTACATAACTTGAGGCAAGACTTGAATCTGTCTTCCTTACTCCAAGGTTGTTGTTAGCCCATCATACCACACTTTCTCTCGGAGTATCTTACAATTTTTTATTAATTTGGAGGTATTCCACGTAGTCAAAGTGAAGATAATTTATGTATAGTCATTTGCTTTTAGCTAAGAATTTAAGGAATCATTTGAACCCCCAAAGTTCAAATTATTTGAATCCTCAAAGTTCAAATCAAGCCCTCTTGTTTTGAGGCTTAAAATTTCTGGATGTATGCATCAATTCTCCACTCTACTTCAATTATAACAACCTCTTAATATGTAAAATATTGAGTTCATCATAGTTGAGTTGTTTCTACCTGATCTTAACTAATGATTTTATGGGGCAGCTAGGTGGTGCTGCGGATAGAGCACCAATGCAGGAGTCAGGAGGACCTGAGTTCAAATCTCACCTCAGACAGTTGACACTCACTAGCTGTGTGACCTTGGGCAAGTCACTCAACCCTGATTGCCTCATCCTGGGTCATCTCCAGTTATTTTGATGAATATCTGGTCACTGGATTCAGATGGCTCTGGAGGAGAAGTGAGGCTGATGACCTGCACAGCCCTCCCTCACTCAAAACAAAATCAAGTGCAAGTCATGTCCTCATTTCTCTGATGGTGTGGTCTTCTTTGGCAAGGAAGGATGAACATACAACTAATGATTTGAACTGATTTCATTAGATAAATGGTCCTTAGAATTTCTATATACATAAATACAGAATACAAACATATACATACACACAAAAGCCTAGGTGTATATATTCATACTGTATTTATGTGTAAGCACATATATACAAATATACAGATTTCTTCAGTGTGGGAATCTCTTGGTGAGGAACTACCCTCTACCAATGCAGATGGACAATTGTTCATCAAATTATAGACTTCAAGAGATGAAAGGCACTCAGAGGATAAGTGACCTTTCTCACTAGACTGATCTCAGGACTCCTCTACCATACCCCATCTATATCTTCATCTCTCTGCCCCCCTTTTGGCTTCCTTTCATATGTTGTGTTCCCCCATTAGAGTGTAAGGTCTTTGAGGTCAGGGACTGTCTTTTTTTTCTTCTACTTTGGTTGTATTTGTAGTTTCAGTACTTAGCACTGTACCTAATACATAGTAAGCACTTAATACATGCTTATTGAATGATGGAGTCAAGTGACTTCACCATGGATCGCAGAGCTAGTACGTACTGATTCAGGTCAGCTACGGAGGATTTGGGCACAGGTCTTCTGGATTTCATGGCTGATCTTTTTTCTTCAAAAGACACGCAAAAGAAATGTTCATGGTCAAGTAAAAACTTGCCCTCATCTTAAGAGAGGAATGAAATGTCAAGTTTGGATCCTGGAAAATTGGTAATAAACTGAAGCACATAAAATAAAACATTTTCTCTTAGGCCACTTGTCCTGTTAAATGTTGACTTCCTTGAGTGGGTGGCTAAAAATTTCAAACATAAAGAGTTCCTAAGCTCTATGCAGTTCTACAGAAATAAGCTTAGGTATGTGTAGGATTTTAAAGATAAAAATATATGAATATCATTCAAAAGTCACCAGCTGAGTGGTGATGAATTTTACCTTTTTTCTGACTTAGAAGTAATAAATATGTATTTTAATAATTTAATATTCAATTAATTAATTAATATTTATGAAAAAATAATTAATAAATAAATATTCATGAAAATATCTAGGAGTAAAAAAAAGATGGATGTGATTTGAAAAATAAAAATAGCAAATCTAAAATGAGAAAATGGAAAAAAATAACAGTAATGTCACAATTAAAGGGTTAGTGTTCTGAATACTTTGAGCATTTCAGGGCCTACATATATCATAAGAAAATAAATTTTGAGCTAGAAGGAACCTTAGAGATCATCTAATCCGACTGTCTCTTTTTATAGACAAAGAAACTTGAGGCTAGATTATCTGAAGACACTTGACCAGTGTGACACAGATATTTGGTGATATTGGAAAACCAGTCTGCCAAGTCCAATTCTAAAGCTCTGACTTGATTGAATTGGTAAATCACTATGTTTTTTGTATGAAGGTACAGCTAATACTTGGCCTACACAACAATTTAAAAAAAAACTCACATCAAATTTTCCATAATATTTTCCATAATCAAAGGGTTACTTGGACCACTGAAAAATTAAGTGATTTACCTATGGTCACATAGCTCCTGTGGATCAGAAGAAGGAGTTTAACTCATGCCTTCTCTAACTCCAGGCTCCTCCATTCACTCTTCCATTTTTAAACTACTATTATTCAACACATGATAAATAAATAAATAATAATATGGGTACTCTATAGTTGTCAACACAAGGTTGCATTACAAAAAAGCATTTCGGAAGCACATAACTGCTGCAAAGAAACAATTTGCTCTGGAAAATGATACTTAAAAACTGGCTTTTTCTCTGATATTGTGAAGTTTATGACAAATTATTAAAATGTTCCATAACCATTACCCTCTTTGAAAATGTTCTCATTTAAAAAAGTAAGTTTTCACCATACAGATTATTTACCACATGCTCAAATTTTAATCTGGGAATATTAATTTTTAAAATGAATATTGCAAGGACACTAAAAATCTGTCAAGCAGATGCTGACAAGCAAACTAGCTATCATGGAAGGAGCATATAAACTTCTCCAGGACAAATTAGGTGAGTAGTTTATATACTTTATAGGCAGTGAAAGCCCCGGTTTATCATGTAAATCCATATCTTGCCACTCCTTATAAATCAGAGATTTGACACAATAGACCATAACAATCTGTCACGTAAATACCTTTTGATTCATGCTTTGTTGATCTTACCATCATGTTTGTTTAGCAAACGCATTCACAAAACCTAAGTTATAAAATAAATATTTATGGGCCTTCCCTAGCAAAGTTTAACTATTTGTTATCAACACATTCTGCAGTTATACAGTTGTTGTCATGTCCTGTAAATTCTACCGTATACAGGCAGTGAGTGAACCAATACTGTCATCAGACCATTTGTGATTTCCTCCATATGGGGAACTCTTTTTACGTTTCTGTGACTTAGCGGGTAAATTCTTAGAAGTTACCTGAGGCTCTTAGAGGACAAGCAATTGGAACAAGGTTATATAATGACCTTGTGTCTAAGGAAAAATTTGAACCCAGGTCTTCCTGACACTAGAGGCCGATGGGTGGCTCAGTAGATAGAGCCAAAGTCAGGAAAACCTGAATTCAAATCTAGCCTCAGGCAGTCTGTAGTGATATGACCCTGGGCAAGTCACTTAACCTCTGTTTGCCTTAATCCACTAGAGAAAGAAATGGCAAACTACTGCAGTATCTTTGCCAAGAAAACCCCATGCAGGGTCATGAAAAGTCTGCCATAACTAAAGGATCAAACAACCATTTCCTTACTCTAAACCCGGAACTAAATGCGCAGTTTTATGCTCTTTTTGAAACAACCATCCCAGAGGGCTACCAGGGTTCCTAGGGTTGGTGGAATGAAAAGGATAGTCAGAATGAGTGTAGTTCTTAGAAAAATATGGTGTAGAATGGAGGGCAGGGCCAGGATGGTAACTAGGGAAGTCTAATGAGAAAAAATGACTCTGACAATGGCATAGATGCATTTTGAAGGGCCCACATGGGGATCTCAGCTGTACTTAATGTGGCTTTTAAAACAAACCATCTGGGCAAGGTACTTGTTTGGACTCTTCCACCTGCTACCACTTATTGGGCAGGTCTTTAGAGACTCAAAAGAGTTAGCATCCATCAATCAGCAACTATTTAAGTGCCTACTATGTGCCAGACTATATGTGCCTACTAGGGGCAGGATACAAATAATGAAACACCTACTTTGCTCAAGGAGACTGCATTCTTAAGGGTGAGAAGAAGTATACATATGTTATAATATTTATAGGAAACTAAGAGTTGAGGAGATGCCTAAGGGAAGTAGAAGGAGGTGATAACTGAAACCTCAGTTCCAAAAGGATATCCAAATGAAGAATGGTTCAAAAGGAGCATATTTCCAACGTCTTAACTGGCTGCACTCAGGACTGTATCAGCAAGGGCGTACCCAGGAGGCCCTGCTGTACAGGCTCTTAAATCTACTTTTCTAAAAGAAAAGAAACTTTTGAGGGATCAACAATCACTTTAATCAAGCACATATACCATTCACTTAGTTCAGGGGGAAAAGTGAGTACCCTGAACTTCAGAGAAAATACAAACAGAGAGATATAGATCAAGAGATAGGGCTTACAATGGTCTGGCCATAGGCAGTATATATGTAGACACCAGAGAGAGAAGCACCAAAATCTGGGTTTTTAAAGCCAGAGGGCTCCTTTAGTGGCTTCCCAGAGTCTTATCTGGCACATAAACCTTTTTCCAAAAACTGAGTCCCCAAAGTTAAACCTCCCCTCAGAGTATTTATACACTTTTCAAAGCCAGAGGGCATCACAACCTTTGAGAACTAGTGCCTCAGTAGAAATTAACAAAAGGTGTGACCTTCCTGCAAAACAAATCTTCCTTAATCAGACTTACCTTAATGTGCAAGCCCATTAATGGGTGGGGAAAATCTTTTACTCTCATGATTACAATTACAAAGACTTTCTTTACCCTGCCCCAAATCTTCATCCTAAAGCTCATTCCAGCCCTGGATCCCACACATTGAAAGTGTATAACCCCTTTGCCCTTGCACCCTCTTTCTCTGATGGGATGACTCCACTCAGAAGCTTCATTAAGGAGGGCACCCAGGCTAACCATGTTTCATACCTCTCCAAGCTGCACTTAGGACTTCTTCAACTTCCTGTAGCACTTCCCACCTCCTTTAGCTTCTTCTTATGGGTGATCTGCCCATTTAGGACCTAAGCTCCTTGAGGGTAGGCACTATCTTTCTTTGTACTTGTATTCCCAGGGCATGGCACATAATAAATACTTAATAAATGCCAGTTGACTGACTTTTGACACAGAAGAACAAAATACGGTTCTCCACCAACAACCTCACATACATATGTTAAGATCACCAAAAATTCCATGATAATTGGAACTACAAAGATAATTCTATTTATGGAACTTCTAATTATTATTAAATATCAAATGAGAGATAAAAAGAGACATGTGCTTGTCACAGGTCACCACTGTCATGGAGGAAATCTTATATAAGGACTAGATAGAGGAGAGATTCCCTGTAAGTGGTAAGACTCTCCACAGGGTTCTAATTTGTGGATGATACTATGGTTTTTGCATTAAACACCAGAACTTTACAGGGAACCTTCACTGAAAACCATGATTAATCAAGAGAAATTACACTAACAGACCATACAGGGAAAACTGAGGAATAAGACAATGACTATTATTTACACTATGACATGCACTTGACCCCTCTATTGTAGTATTACATCAATAGATAAATTTGGGAAAGACACAGAAAGCTAATGAGGACTTGGCTCCAGAAGTGAATAGGAGGTAGAGTGGAAACGAGAGTTTATTTGGGAAAATGTGCAGTGCTTTTAATGATTCAAAGCTGGAGTTTGGTACAGAGACTTCTTTTTTTTTTTTTTTATTTTTTTTTTTTTATTTTTTTTTAATTTATTTATTTAGCTTTTTACATTCATTTTCACAAATTTTTGGGTTCCTAATTTTCTCCCCTTTTCTCCCCTCCCCCCACCCCAATACCCCAAGCAATCTAATTTTCCCTATCTCCAATCTGTCCTCTCTTCTGTCATCCCTCCCTTCCCTTGTCTCCATCTTCTCTTTTCTCCTGTAGGTCCAGATGACTTTCTATTCCTCATTAACTGTATGTCTTCTTTCCTAGTTGCAACAACAATACTAAACAATTGTTCCTAAAACTTTGAGTTCCAAATTCTCCCCATCCCTCCCTCCCCACCCATTCCCTTTGGTACGGCAGACAATTCATTATAGGCCATATCTGTGTAGCTTTGCAAATGCCCTTCCTGATAGTCGTGTTGTGTAAGACTAACTGAATTGCCATCCCTCCTAACCTGCCCCTCGTTGTTTCTCTTCTGTCCTTTGATCCTGTCCCTCCCCAAGTGTTGACTTTCAATTACTCCCTCCTCCCTTTGCCCTCCCTTCCATCATCCCCCCCCCAATATCTCCTTCTCCCCCGCTTTCTTATACTGTAAGATAGGTTTTCATACCAAAATGAGTGTGCATTTCACTCCTTCGTTTAGTCAAATGTGATGAGGGTAAACTTTTGTTTGTTTGTTTGTTTGTTTTTTTCCCTCAGCTCTCCTCTTTTTCCCTCCACTAAAAACATCTCCTACTTGCCTCTTATATGACATATAGTTACCCCCTTCCATTTCCCCCTCTTTCCTCTCACTACATTTCTCTCTCACCATTTACCTTAATTTCTTTTAAGGTATGGTCCCATCCTATTCAGTTCAATCTGTGCTCTCTGTCTCTGCATGTGAATGCATGTGTGTATGTGTGTGCATGCGTGTACATGTGTATGTGTGATCCCACCAACCACCCAGATACTGAAAAGTTTTAAGAGTTAGAAATATTGTCCTTCCCTGTATGAATGCAAACAGTTCATTTCTGGTAAGTCCCTTAATACTTCTCCTTGCTGTTTACTTTTGCATGCTTCCTCTCATTCTTGTGTTTGAAAGTCAAATTTTCTTTTCAGCTCTGGTCTTTTCATTAAGAATGATTGAAAGTCCTCTGTTTCATTGAAAGACCATATTTTCCCTTGAAGTATTATACTCAGTTTAGCTGGGTAGGTGATTCTTGGTTTCAGTCCTAGTTCCTTTGCCTTCTGGAATATCCTATTCCATGCCCTTCGATCCCTTAATGTAGAAGCTGCTAGATCTTGGGTTATCCTGATTGTATTTCCACAGTACTGGAATTGTTTGTTTCTGGCTGCTTGCAAGATTTTTTCCTTGAGCTGGGAGTTCTGGAATTTGGCCACAATGTTCCTAGGAGTTTCTCTTTTTGGATCTCTTTCAGGTGGTGATCGATGGATTCTTTCAATACTTATTTTGCCCTCTGGTCCTAGAATGTCAGGGCAGTTTTCCTTGATAATTTCATGCAAGACGATGTCTAGGCTCTTTTTTTGATCATGGCTTTCAGGTAGTCCCATAATTTTTAAGTTGTCTCTCCTGGATCTGTTTTCCAGGTCAGTTGTTTTTCCCATGAGATATTTCACATTCTCTTCCATTTTATCGTTCTTTTGGTTTTGTTTGGTGATTTCTTGGTTTCTCATAAAGTCATTAGACTCCATCTGTTCCATTCTAATTTTGAGAGAACTATTAAATTCAGTGAGCTTTTGAACCTCTTTTTCCATTTGGCTCATTCTGCTTTTGAATGCATTCTTCTCCTCATTGGCTTTTTGAACCTCTTTTGCCAATTGAGTGAGCCTATTTTTCAAGGTGTTAATTTCCTCAGCATTTTTTTGGGACTCCTTTACCAAGATATTGACCTTTTTTTCATACTCTACTTGCATCTTTGTCATTTCTCTTCCCAGTTTTTCCTCCACCTGTCTAACTTGCTTTTCAAAATCCTTTTTAAGCTCTTCCAAGGCCTGAGCCCACCCAACACCCCCCTGGGGTGTCTGGGGTACTGGGGCCCCGCCCTCCACATCTTTCCCTGATGGGAAAAATACGTTGTCGTCCTCCCCATCAGATCCGAAGGTCGGGATCATTTGCATTTGTTGGAAAAAACTCTCTAAAGTCTTATTTTTCTTCCCCTTTCTAGGCATTTTCCCAGCCAGTTACTTGACTTCTGAGATTCCTTTCCACCTCCGCCTGGATCCGCCCAGCTAGTCCTTGGCCTCTGAGATTCAAATGCGCTTTCCCGCGGCAAGCTTTAGATCTGGCGCAGGGTGGGGGCAGGGCCGCCTCCTAAGTTGGGCCCTCAGGGGCTTTCTGAAGAGACTTTCAGGAACGGAGCGTGTGGGGGCGGGGTGGGGGGCCCCGCCTGCTGTGCTCAGCTCCCTTGGGGTTTTATTCAGAGGCGTTCAGCAGTAGGGCAGGGTGGGGGCAGGGCCGTCTCCCCTGCTCGGCTTCCTCAGGTTGGAAAGACCTTCAGTATTGAAGATCCTACCTGCTGCTGGGGGATTCCTGAGTCCCGGGCCGTTGCTGCCTCAGCCGCCCGCCCACGCCTCTGCCTCCGCCGCTTCCTGCCCCCGTCTCTGCCGCCGCCGCTTCCTCCCGAGGGGGCCCGCTCCCCTCCCCTAGCGCAGGCTTCTTACTGACCTTTAGCTTCTGTGGGCAGAGGGACTTTCCCGGCTGCCGGAGCTTCTCCCGGAGCTTTCCTCTCAGAAGTCTGCTCAGGTCAGCTTCTCTGGGTCGCGGCCAGGGGTGGGGGTGGGGTCCGCTTTCCTGGCTGCGATGGACCCCGGGGACGGCTCTCCAGGGTTCAGTGGAACGGAAATCTCTTCCCCTATGTTTGTGCACCCCCTGCAGAGATTCAGAATTTATGGGGCTCTCTTTTTACCTCAATTCCATGGGTTGTGGGCTCGGAGCTCGTGAATGTGCGTGCTTCTACTCCGCCATCTTGGCTCCGCCCCCAGAGACTTCTTTTCAACATATACAGTCTCCTAGTGATGCTGTAAGATCCCAAATCTTGGAACATCACAATCTTTGAAGAATCAATGGTAGAATCATCTTAACTCTTTCCTTATTTTATAGATGACAGAATAGAGATCCAAAACAGTTAAGTGTTTTTGCCCATCGTCAAATATTATAGTTGCAGCATTGGGACTAAAACCTCTGCTACATTGAAATGTTTAATTGTTAAATAAAGCAATGGAAATTTTAAGAGAACACATATATAAAGAATTTATATAAGAGAACAAATAAAATAAATACAAAGACATTAACTACAAGGCAGTTTGGGAGGGAAGAGGACTAATGATTGGGGGACCAGGAAAACCTTCATGTAGATAGTGGTTCTTGAAATGCATCTTGAAGAGTGGCAATAAATAGTTTGTATGGAAGATGTAATATAAAAAGGATTTCTTTTTCAAATTTTTATTTATTTGTTTAAAAAATTCTTTTCTTTTTAAATTTTGAGTTTCAGATTCTTTGCCTCCTTTCCACTCCTACTCATTGATGAGACAGTAATCAATTACACATGTGAAATCATGCAAAACCCATTTCCACATTAGCCATATCACAAAAAAAAAACAAAAAAAAAATTTAAAAGGGAGAAAATTATACTTCAATTGGTACTCAGAGATCATCAGTTCTCTCTCTGGAGGTGGACAGCATTTTTTCACCATGAAATTATAATTGTCTTGGATCACAGTATTGATCAGAATAGTCAAGACTTTCATAGTTGATCATTATTACATTACTCCTGTTGCTATGCACAATGATTTCACAGTTCTCACTTCACTTTGTATTAGTTCATATAAATCTTGCCATGTTTTTTTTTTCTGAAACCACTTCCCTCATCATTTATAGCACAATAGTACTCCATTACACTTACATGCCACAACTTGTTGAGCCATTCCCCAGTTGATGAGCATTTCCTCAATCTCCCATTCTTTACCATCAGAAAAAAGACCTGCTATAAATATCTTAGTACACAAAGGTCCTTTTCCTTTGATCTCTATGGGGTACATACCTAATATTGCTATGGCTGAATAAAAGGTAATGTACAGTTTTCTAGCCCTTTGCACATAGTTACAGATTGTTTTCCAGAATGGTTGGACAGGTTCATAACTTCACCAGCAGTTCAGTAACTATTTTCCCTCATACTTGCCAGTATTTGCCACTTCTGATAGGTGTAAGGTGGTACCTCAGAGCTGTTTTTACTTTGCCTTTGTCTAATCAATAGTGATTTAGAACATTTTTTTTTTCATATGGCTATAGATAGCTTTGATTTCTTCTTTTGAAAAGTTCCTGTTTGTATAATTTGACCATTTATCAATTGGGGAATGGCTTTTATTTTTATAAATTTGACTCAGTTACTTATATACTTAGAAATGAAGCCCTTATCAGAGAAACTTGCTGTAAAGTTGTTTGCTATTACTTCATTGTCTATGGCAATATCATTGCCTATGAAGGACTTACTTTAAGAATGATCCACTTGGATAAATTTTTTATCCACTTTATTTTTCCCAGTTAGATAATTAGACCAGACATTTTAGCATTCCTATATGTTTCAATTAAAAATCTTTGTAGTATTTGATGCAATAGGAGCAGTGTCATTTGTTAACAGGAACATTTACAAAACCTATCCATAGCAACCCTTTTTTTATGTTTGGACTTTACACAAGACCTCTGCTATAATCCTGAAAAATGTCTTAGGTGAAAAATTTAGGTTTAGAGGATATATACTTAGAGCTAGAAGGAACTTTAGAGGTCTTTAAGGATAGTGTTGATTAAATTTTAACTATATCAATAGTCTTTTTATATGGCTATACCAATGAAAATATTAGGTCAGTGCTTTTTAATGCCTTCCCATCAATTTTAAGCATCCTAGCTTATATTTACTACCACTATAGAACTATAAAGAAAAACAAAATCTAGTGTTACAATGGTATTTCTAATTTTTGGAATTATTTTCCTAATGCAATTTCTTTTTTGGATCAACTAATTTTCTTTTATACCTTTGTTATGTTGTCCAGTATGGATTCACATAATTGCTTTTCCATAGAAGAGATTCAAATCACTTAGAAAACATTAATTTTTTTCTTTTAGTCTTCATCTTCTCTGAAGATGTGAGCATTCAGGTCCTCTGTAACAAAGAACTTGAATGATTGTATGGACTGTTTCTTCCATTATTATAAAATTTTTATTTTTCTCAGGATTTTCATCAGCAGTAAATACATATATGCTTATTGAAGTGGAGTAGTGTGTTTTTCCTTTAGGGGCTGATATGACAGAACCCCATGACTGGAAACCCCCTCCTCCAGAAAATCAAGCATCTTCTTGGTAGAGCTACCAATATAGGAGATGATATATTTTGCACATGTGTGCACATGCATTTCTGTGCATGTATATAAATTGTCTTGTTAATAAGTTTAGTTTTGCTTAATATTGTTAACTCAGTAATTAAAATTGAGTTAAAGAAAGAACTAGAAAAATACCTCTCTAACATCACCATGAACCCTCCTCAGTCTCTCTAGGTTTAAGGGAATAGGGAAAGGTAAAGGAGAAGAGAGTAAAAACAGGAGAAAAAAGGAATGAAATCTAAGAGGAGGGAAAGAGAATATGGCTTTGAATTAGTTTATAGACTCTCACAAGGGAAAAATTAAATACACTAAAGAAATAACAAGAGTACTTGTAGCCTAGTGTAATGGAAAGGATACTGGATTTATGTGATCTTAAAAAAGTAGTTTCCCTCCCTGTTCCCTGATGTCCTCATCTGTAATTTCATTAAGTTAAATTAGTATTCACTAAATACTATGTACCAGGTATTGGGTTAGGTGTTGCGAATACAGAGTCTTAAAAGAAACAGTCCAAAGACAATGGGTTTTGTTCTTTTGGGGAAAAAGCAAACATACACATAACTTGTATATATACATATGGGTGTGTATATCAATGAATAAACATATGTTAAGTGCCTACTATGTGCTAGACACTGTGCTCGGCACTGGGGATATAAAAAGAGGCAAAGCACAAATCCTAGGGGGTGGAGCCAAGATGGCAGAGTAGAAGGATGGACTTGCTCTAGCTCTACCCCCATAGCCTATAAAATGCCTGTAAAAAATTACTCTAAACAAATTCTAGAGTAGCAGAAGCCACAAAGTGACAAAGTGAAAGGGATTTTCAGCCCAAGACTGCCTGGAAGGCTGACATGAAAGGTCTATCACACTAGTCTTGGAGCAGAGTGCAGTCCAACCTTGGATGGGCAGCACAGATAGGACTGGAGTAGGCTTCAGGGCATGAAATCACAGATAGCAGCTGTGGTTCCCATATTTCTCAACCCACAAATGCCAAAGACAGCATCAGAGGTCAGTGAGAAAGTTCTTTCACCTGGGTGAGAGGGAATTGAGGTCCTGTCAAGGCCCTGCTCTCAAAGTGGTGGCAGCAACCATTTTTTGGAGCCCTCTGCCTAAAGACCCTGGTGGAATTGAACACTGGATCTGCATCTCAGTCTCAGTTCTGAGTGGCTGTCCTGGGGTGAGGAGGAGCTCTGGTTTTGTGGAGCTAGTAGAGGCTCTGGAGAGGGAATCCTACTTGCAGATCCTGGGCAGAAAAGCTTGTGGTTGCTCCCACACCAGAGTGAAGGCCATGAGAGGAGTGAACTCCTCTCTCTTGACTGTACCACCTTGGAGGAACTGAGAATTTGCAGGTCCCTAGAGTATACCCTTCACTTGACAGAGGAAAAGTCAAGTAATTGACTAGGAAAATGACCCAAAAAGGGAAGAAAATAAGACTATAGAAGTTATTTTCTTATGAAGAGGTATTTTCTTCCATCCTTTTGGATGAGGAAGAAGAAAGCATACCATCACAGGAAGACATCAAAATCAAGGCTTCTACATCCAAAATCTCCAAAAAAAATATGCAATGGTCTCAGACAATGGAAGCACTCAAAAAGGATTTTGAAAATCAAGTAAGAGAGGTGGAGGAAAAATTGGGAAGAGAAAGGAGAGCAATGCAAGAAAATCATGAAAAGTGAGTCAACTGCTTGCTAAAGGAGACCCAACAAAAATGCTGAAGAAAATAACACCTTTAAAAAAGACTAACCCAAATGGCAAAAGAGGTCCAAAAAGCCAATGAGGAGAAGAATATTCTAAAAAGCAGAATTGACCAAACGAAAAGGGAGGTTCAAAAGCTCACTGAAGAAAATAGTTCTTTAAAAATTAGAATGAAGCAGATGAAAGCTAATGACTTTATAAGAAACCAAGAAATTGCAAAACAAAACCAAAAGAATGAAAAAATAGAAGACAATGTGAAATATCTAATTGGAAAAACAACTGAACTGGAAAATAGATCCAGGAGAGACAATTTAAAAATTATAGGACTACCTGCAAGCCATGATCAAAAAAATAGCCTAGACATTAACTTTCATGAAATTATTAAGGAAAACTGCCCTGATATTCTAGAACCAGAGGGTAAAATAAAAATTGAAAGAATTCACCAATCACCTCCTGAAAGAGATTAAAAAAGAAAAACTCCTAGGAATTGTAGCCAAATTCCAAAGTTCCCAGGCTAAGGAGAAAATATTGCAAGCAGCCAGAAAGAAACAATTTGAGTATTGTGGAAATACAATCAGGACAACACAAGATCTAGCAGCCTCTACATTAAGGGATTGAAGGGCTTGGAATATGATATTCCAGAAGACAAAGGAACTAGGTTAAAACCAAGAATCACCTACCCAGCAAAACTGAGTATAATACTCCAGGGGAAAAAATGGTCATTCAATGAAATAGAGGACTTTCAAGCATTCTTGATGAAAAGACCAGAGTTTAATAGAAAATTTGACTTTCAAACACAAGAATCAAGAGAAGCATGAAAAAGTAAACAGGAAAGAGAAATCATAGGGGACTTACTAAAGTTGAACTGTTTACATTTCTACATGGAAAAATAATTTTTGTAACTCAAGATTTTTCTCAGCATTTGGGTAGTTGGTGGGATTATATACATATAGACTGAGGGCACAGGGTGAGTTAAATAGGAAGGGATGATGTCTAAAAAAATAAATTAAGGGTTGAGAGAGGAATATATTGGCAAGAGAAAGGAAGAAATGAAGTGGGGCAAATTATCTTTCATAAAAGAGGCAAGAAAAAGTTTTTTCAATGGAAGGAGAAAGGGAGGAGGTGAGAGGGAAAAAGTGAAGCTTATTCTCATCACATTTGATTTAAGAAGGGAATAACATGCACACTCAATTTGGTATGAAAATCTATCTTACACTACAGGAATATAGGGGAGAAGGGGACAAGTGGGGTGGGGAGTGATAGAAGGGAGGGCTAATGGGAGGAGGGAGTAATTAGAAGTAAACATTTTAGGGGAAAGACAAGGTCAAAAGAGACAATAGAATAAATAGGGGGCAGGATAGGATGGAGGGAAATATAGTTAGTCTTTCACAACATGGCTATTATGGAAGTCTTTTGCATAGCTGCACATGTATAGCCTATAATATATTGCTTTCCTTCTCAGTGGGATGAGTGGGGAGGGAGGAAGGGAGAAGAAGTTGGAACTCAAAATTTTAGGAATGAATGTTGAGAATTGTTTTGTCATGCAACTAGGAAATAAGATATCGAGGTAATGGGTATAGAAATCTCTATCTCTATAAGAAAAGAAAGAAAATGGGGATAAGGGAAGGGAAAGGTGTGGTAGAAGGGAGAGCAGAATGGGGGAAGGGATAATCAGAATGCACATTATCTTGAGGTAGGGGGAGGGGAGAGGTGGGGAGAAAATTTGGAACTCAAAATCTTGTGGAAAAGAATGTTGAAAGCTAAAAATAAATTAATTAATTCGAAGTAAAAAAAAAGGCAAACCCTAACCTCAAGGAGCTTAAATCTAATGGGGCTAAATCTAAAGGAGCTTAAATCTAATCTAACATGCAAATATATAGAAAGCAAGCTATATACAAGGAAAATAGGAAATAATTAAAAAGGAAAACCCTGGAATTAAGAGGAGTTAGGAAAGCTTCCTGTAAAAGGGGAAATTTTAGCTGGAACTTAAAGGGAGCCAGGGAAGTCACTGGTTGGAGTGGAGGGAGAATGTTCCAGGCCTGGAGGACAACCAGAATGAATGCTTTGAGCAGAGAGATGAAGTGTCTTATTTGTAGAACAGTCAATAGTGTCACTTGATCAAAGAGCCATGTATATGTGTATATGTATGTGTGTGTGTGTGTGTGTGTGTGTACATGGATAAACACTCATATAAAAAATACAAAATAGTTTCAGTGGGGCAGAGCACTAGCAAAGAAAGAGTCAGGAAGCACCTTATCTAGAACACTATGGTTAAGATGACTCTTGAAGAAAGCTAGAGTTTCTAAGAGGAACAAGTAAAGGACTTTATTCAGGACTGGAAGAGGAACTGTGCAAAGGTTTGGAGGGAGGAGATAGAATGTTGTTGGGAAAAAACTATGTCAGTCATACAAAGACTGTGGAATGAAGGGGAGTAATGTACACTAAGCCTTGTAAGGTATGATGGAATTCAAGTTGTGAAGAGACCTAAATATCAAACAAGGATTTGCATTTTATCCTAAGGCAATAGGGAGTCACTGGAATTCCTTGAGCAGGAAAATAACATGGTTAGATCTGTGTTTTCGGAAGATGAATTTGGCAGGGATAGTGGTAGGGATTGGAGGATTGTCAGACTGGGAACAGGTAACTTAATCTGGAAGGCTGTGCTGTTATTCTAGGTGAGAGGACTTGAACTTACATCAGTGTCTTAGTGGAGAGGAAAGAGTGAATATAAGAAAAATGGCATGGAGGTTGAATTGCTAAGAACCAATTGGATGTGTGTGTGGGGGTAGTGAGGAAAAGAGTCAAGGATAACAGTCAGGTTTTCAGGACCATCCCCTGGCTACTTCTTAAACAGACCTATTTGCTGAATAGATGCTACCTCACCCTAAGTGAGTACCTGAATAGGCCTTGGCCTAAAGGGCCCAAGGTCTCCCAGAGCATTCTGGTCATCTCCAGTCATCCTGATGAATATCTGGTCACTGGATCCAGATGACTCAAGAGGAGAAGTGAGGCTGGTGACCTGCACAGCCCTCCCTTACTCAAAATAAAGTCAAGTACAAGTCATGTCATCATTTCTCTGATGGCGTGGTCTTCTTAGGCAACAAAGGACGAACACAACAACAACAGCAACATAGAAGATTGGTGGTGCCCTTGAAAAAAATAAGAAAGCTGAGCAGGGGAATGGATTTAGGGGCAAAGATAATGACTACATTTCTAAAAGGTTCCTAGTCAATCTTTGCCATTCCCATTCCCTTAGTATCTTCATTGCTTTGTTTCAATAACACTTACCAGGCACTGTGCTGGCTCTAGAGATACAGAGGCTTAAAAAAATCAGTTCTTCCCTTCAAGAAATGTCCATTTTTCCTTAGCCAACTTCATCCATGGCAGAGGCACATTTGTTTTTGGAGAATATTTAGGTGTTAGAATTGAAAATATAACCCTATAATCTTTATATTTTTCTAAAAGGATTATCCTCAAAGCATGACACATAGTCTTAGAACCTAGTCCATTTGAGAGGTTCTGGTGTTCTGTATATGACTAAAAGAAGTTATTGTTGTGGGGGTCTGAGATGGAAGAGTTAGCGCTTATGGCAGGCTGTCCCACTTCACGTTGATGCTTTATACCTCCTTCATCAGGTTCTTTGTGAATGCCCCTTGACACTTCCCTGATTGAAGGTGAAGACTTAGACTTGTTATACTCACAGGCTTTTAAAGTTTACATGACATTAAGATGTTTTAGGGCTTCAGAAAATATATTAAGCACTACTGTAATGCCTAGTATGAGTCACTGCGGTGCTTCCATTTGAGGGATTTATTTTATTGGAAATGAATTCATTAGGCCAAAAAATGCTTATTCTTGGTTCTATGCTATTTAACTTGTTTATTTTTACATACTTATGCAGTAGTTCATTACTAAACTCGAAAAGCAAGACTGGGTGATTTTTTGTTAAAAAAAATAACAAAATGGGTAATTTACACATAATATAGTGTAATTTATGGGAATATAATGAATGCATTCAATTTTTCATCCTTAAGTATTAATTATAGATGAATTTTCAGCAATTTTTAATGCATTAGAAGATTATTTTTATGTCACTTTGGCCAAAGCACAATGTTAACTTCAATTCTTAAATGTAATGATGGAGTACTTGCATTATAACTAGATCCTTTATTCTAATCACATAATTGAAAAATAACATTCAACTTACCTGAAAACATGATGAACTCATTAAGAAGCCTTTTATTTTATTCTTTTACAATGTTTAAAATAATTACCACATTTTAAAACTAAATTTTAGTCATTATTTCCCTGTTTTTTTTGTAGACCACACATATTTACTTATACAACTACACACACACAGAGAGAGAGAGAGAAAGAGAGAGAGAGAGAGAGAGAGAGAGAGAGAGAGAGAGAGAGAGAAGAGAGCAAGTAGGGAATTTGTTTCCCAGAACTTATCACTTTTTTGAGGACATAAAATAAATGTATGGAGGTATGGTATACTGTCTGATTTCAGAACAACACACTTTCCATTATTACATAATGGCACGGTATTCAATATATCAGGAATGAAACATCAGAAAATTTTATGAACTGACAGGATAATGGACAACTAGAAACTATTGAGGAGGAAACAAATAGTTCTGAAAATCAAAACTAGTTGCTTTTTCCCAGAGGAGTAGCAGGGGATTCTTCCAATGGATGACATAACTATTCCTTTCATAAAGCAAAAAGACTAGGTTAATATAATGATACTTTATGTAACATTTTTCATTTGCATTATAAAGCATAGTAGCATTGTGGCTTACCTTGGAGTGAGGAAAACCTGGTTGCAAGTCTTGCATTTGCTACTTATTAGCTATATCTCAGTAACTCACTTAGACTACAAAATACAGAAGGGTTTCTGGTCCTCAATGAAATCACAAACCTTCCATTTTCATAATGGGCACCAATTTATGAAGCACTTTTACATGCATTATTTTCATTTTATTCTGACAGCATCTTGAAAGGTAGATTGGGCCTGTCATCTGAAAACACTTTTCCCATTTTACAGATGAGGAAAATGGGGCCCAGAAAAGATTGTACAAAATTACATAGTTGGTAATTATCACAGCCAAGACCAAAATGAAGGCCTTTTTTATTCTTAGTCTAGTTCTCTTTCTCCATATTGTATCTTGCTTCCAGTTGGGGTGATGGAGGTGTCAGAGTTGGGGAGACACATATTTTCATGTGTTTCAGTGTTGATACCTTCTTACAATGCCAGGATTCACGAAACATTAGACTGGCCTACGGGATCCTGAGTTATTTCTTACAGAGGAAAACCTCTATCTTTGGCAATGAATAGTAACAAAACACGTGAAAAACTGCACAAAGACAGGATGTGTCTATATGCAAAAGATGAGAAGAACATTTATTCCGGCCATCTGAATGATTGATGTAGATGGCCACTTGATTAATTTCCTGGTCACCACTGGTATTGATTATGAAAGTGACTGAAATGAACAGATTAGTCGGGCCATGGTTCACTTCACCTCTGTGACATAGTTTTATGTTAGGACCATAAGTTAATCATTGAATGAAAGTGAGGAATCAAAATATCCTAATTCTCTCCTCACTCCTCTGAGAAAGACTTCTGGAAATTTAATCATAGGAGAGAGATGGCATATTTAGGATGAGCCTATGAACTCCTTATTCTCTTTCCCCTAGGATGCCTATGGGAGTCAGGATCTTAAAAAAAAAAAAAGAAGTTTCTTGATCTATGCATTTTATTCTTCTTTGCTGATAACCTGTGACAATTACCATAGTCAAAACTGGGATGTGCAGAGCCAGGACTGAATAAGAGCAGAATTCTGAAGCAGGTAGAGTTTCTTCATCACTTAATCTATTACACTTTCTGTGCTTCTTGTCTTCATGGAGTTTGTAGTCTAAATGACACACTCCCAGGGATGGGGTATCCTTCTCAGTCACATACTCATTTCAACAAATACTCCCTAAGTGTTCACTCTGTACAAGCTATTGTGCCAGAATTACCACATATAATTGACATGAATGACCCTCTGATCCATATAAGAACTTTGTGATCTTACTCAAGACATTTAACCTCTCACTACTCCCGGTCACTCTTTAGGATCATAAGTTGCGGAGAAGATGCTGATTTAGATGGATAGAAGGAGTTTCTTCATCTGAGACATCTGTATCAGTGCAATCACAAATCTAGTCCCCATTCCCTATCTCCTATCTCCTAACCCTTACCTCTTATCTTCAACTTTCTATGTCCTACAACAGAATAGAATAGATTTCACTAAAATGTATACTGAATACAATTTCACCCCTGGCTAGGTTGAGTAATTTTGGGGTAGTCATGTAACTCCACTGGATTTCAATTTCCTCATCAGTTAAGTAAAAGTATAGAACTAATTGGACTCTAAGTTTTCTTTCAGCTTTTCGATATTATTAGTTATTTCAAGCCTTTATTTTTTGTATGATTCAGAAGATTCTCTCTGGATCTTTGAGTGCTTCATAATAGAAGTGTCAGTCATTTAATCCAAATGATTCAACAAATATTTTTTTAAGTACCTACTTTAAGAATTCTTAACTAGAGTTCCTTGAGCTTGTCTTTTCTTCATATTTTGATAACTATTTCAATGAAATTAATTTCTTTTATAATCTATTACATTTTTTATGAATTTAAAAACATTTTGAGTAGGAGTCTGCAGGTTTCATCAGTTTTTCAAAGGGCTTGATGCCATAAAAAAGGTTGAGACCATAAACAACTACGTTCAAGTAACTGTATTAGCTAAGTACTGAGCATGGAAGGATAGACCCTAACCTCAAAGGGCTTATGATATTATGGGAGAAAGTTGCACTGTTACCTAAGATGAATCCAAGAAAATGACAATGTAAAATGTGAGGGGGGGAAGATAATTTTTACTTGGAGAAATCAGGGCAGGTTTCACAGAGGTGGTATTACCTGAGCTAGGCCTTGAACAGACAGATATGTTAAAAAGAAGTATGTCCACTGAACAAAATATTAGACACAAGGTTAACTATTTTTAGTGGTGGAAAGACCAAGCACCAATCAGTGTTTGTAAGGTTAAGAATAAGAAATAAAAAGGATTGATCATTAACTATTTGTCAAGGAAAATCATAATTAAAAAATGTTTTGGGAGTAATTCTTTAAGCGTAGAGACAATTTGTTTCTTTGAACTAATAGTCTTATTAAAATAATGTCAAGATTAGTAATAGGATTGATGTCTTTTCCTTTTATCATTTTAGAAGTTCAATAAGTTAGTAGAAAATGACGGGAGACAATAGTTATGGGATTATAGAAAGTCTTGGCAGAAGAAAAATCTGTGATCCCAGGAACATTGACTTAATGTTTATCAACTAACTTCCCTAGCAAGGAAGAAATCATCTTAGATTAGACAAACACACTTATCTTTGACATAATACTATTTTGCCAGAGGAACTTGCCCACTTGTGTCTTAGCTGATGTGAAAGAAAAGCAAAGATGTGTGCTAGGGGTCAAGTTTTAAGATAATTGCATGTGTGTGTGCGTGCATGGGTGTGTCTGTGTGTATGTGTGTATGTTAAAATATCCACTGTGCCTGGAGAAAGACTGATTACCTGTACATAGTATGCTTTATGCAGGACCAGGTTCAGTAACACCCATACAAGAAATAAAACAGTAACTGGTCATCTTCAAATGAGTCAGTGCCCCAGTGTATGTGCTAATTTACCTATATCCTCTTTCTAAGTCAAATTAATTGTAAATTCATGTCTTAAAGTGGAATAAAATATCAATTCAACAAACATTTTAAAGTGCTTATCATATGCAAGGCATTATGCTAGTTGATTTGGTTATAAAGATAGATATAAATAAATAAAAAAGGAAAGAAAGACATATACACCAATAACTTATGAAAGAAAGAAACAAATCAACGAAAAGAAGACCAAGCAAATGCCTATGATAGATGTGAGAATGCTAAGGTCATCAGGGTAGGAGTCAGAGGAAACTTTATTGAGGAGGTAACTCCTAAATTGGACCCTGAAATAAAGGAGGAAATTTAAAAGATGGAGATCAGTGGGGGCATGGGACTTCATTTCAGATATGTAGACAGGGAGAAAAATGGTATATAAATGGTCAGGGCAAGAGAAGCATGAGGGAATATATTTGGTTGAAAGTTTGGAATCAAGGGATATAGTTTGAATTAAAACTATAAAGGGATACTAGATTGTATGGGGTCTTGACTTTCCAGATCAGAAATACATATTTGATTTGGTAAATAATTGAGAGTTATTAGAAGTTTTCAAGTAGAGGAGTGATGTGATGAGAGTCTGACTTTAGGCAGATTAATTGGGCAGATGTGTAAAGAATGAATCAGAGAGAGGATATATTGGAAAACAATTAGACAACTATTAAAATAGACTAGAGGAAAATACATGAATCTGAACTAAGTATTTTCAGTGGGAATAGAAAAAAAATAATAACTATTTTGAGACATGGTAGAGGTAAAATTTAGAGAACATGACAACTGTTAGAATATTGAGGATAAATTAAAGGAAATATCAAAAATAATTTCTAGGTTATGAGCCTGGGTCTCTGGGAAGATAGTCATGGCATCAACAGAAATAGAGAAGTTAGAAGTAAGAAAGAATCTTGATAGTTCATTGCTGGAGACGTAGAATTTGAGATTATGACAAAGGGAGTTCATCCACTTTGTGTTATTCCGTGGGCATTTGGGATTCTGGGGCTGAAACTCTAGAGAATATTTGTGTTTTGTGACGAGGATATAGATTTGAGAGACATGATGAAAGTCATGGGGGAAGTGGAGAGAGAGAGAGAGAGAGAGAGAGCCCCTGAGACATTTCCTAGCTGAGTGATTCTGGGAAGATCATCTAACCTTCTTTGCCTCCATTTTCTCATCTGTAAAATGACCTAGAGAATGAAATGGCAAGTCACTCCAGTATCTTTGCCAAGGAAACCCCAAATAGATATGACTGAAAAAAATGACTAAACATTTCTTTCACTTGAATCAATTTGAGATAATCTCAGTGGCTGGTTCAATATCCTTCTCCTACTGTGTGGAAATAAATCTTTTTATGTTAACTTTGAATGACCTCAAGTGTCTTAGTTTGTTCTGATATTGAGCTTAAACTACCAGGGGACTGACTTAAGTTAATTCCAACCCAAAGCATACCCAAAAGTGTGGTGATCTGTCCCTGGTGCTTATAGCTTCTCCCTCACTATAGGTCTTCCAGTGATGGATAGATTATTACTTGGGGATGATGTGGAGGGAATTTGTGGTCACAAAGGGGTTGGACTAACTGACATATAAATTTCCTTTTAACACTGAGATCCTGTGATTCTGTGATGTCAGATGACTTTAGTGCTGTAGATAAAGTAGGAGGTGAGTTAATCTCTGCTCACCACATCACAATTCTCTGTTTCTTTCTATTTCTATAGCATTTACAATATATTCTCTTTTGTTATTTTCAGCTGAAATATGGACTTTTCTATTTGTTTTGGTCCCAGTTTGGTGGCCTCCAGGATTTGCACAACTTATTTGTTCAGAATGGATTTCTTCCAAGTCTCCCTTGCAATTATTCTTTCCTTTTTTTTAAAAAAGTATCTTGTTTCATAAAAACACAGTATTTAGAACTAGAAAGGGATCTGACAGATCACTGATCCTATTTCTTCATTTTGCATGAGGAAACCGAGACCCAGTGGTTGTGACATACCAGAGTCAAGGGTGAAGCTGGGAATAAAGGATAGAGTTCTTTCCTCTAGTCCGTACCGTGCCTTTCAGCTGCTTTTGTTTTAATTCTAGCAAAATGTATAGTATTTTGTACTTGAAGAAAATTTGTCATAGATTCACTTTTATTTCAATAAAAGCTGAAAGCATCCTTTAGTTTTCATATCTGAGGGAAAAAATTCTTGATTAATGAGTTGCTATATTGCTGAATGATACAGAATGTTGATTACTTATGGGCAGATGTAACTGCCAAGTTTTCTCATATCTAGGACTTCTCATTTTCCACTTGTTCTAAAGGCAATAAATATATATATAGAAGTGAAAGAAATGTTCCTGTTATTGGGGAGGACATAAACATATTTACAGATATTAGGAAAGTAACCAGTAGACAGGGAGATTAAAGGTTGGGATTAGTTGGTGCATAAAGGAGACAATCTCCTGTAGAAAATGGGATAGAATGGGATCACTTCTGCATGTAGAGAAATTTGCCTTGGTGATGAGAATGTCCACTTCTTCGTATAAAATAGGAGTAAAGGACAAGATGGTTGTTCAAGGCTTCTGCATGGTAAGACTTGGGAAAAGGGGAGAAGAGAGAATTCACTGCTGAAGACCTGGGAAGGAATAATCGGTAGAGCAAAGGTCATGGTAAAGTTTTATAACAGAGTTTAGAGTTGCAAGGCAAGGAGAGAAGTAGAATAATAATGGATTATGATCAAATAAAAGAATTTATGACAAGAGCCTCACATTCTTTTGAAAAAGTAGGGAGGGGTAATGGGTGTGGAATGCTGCATTGTCAGATATGTGTGTGTGTGTGTGTGTGTGTATCTTTCAGTTTTGCTGATTATTTTCTTCCTCCTCTTTTTTTATTTTTTCCTTAAGAAAGTTTTTTTTTTTGATATATAGATAAGCCTTTTGGAGGATGAGGGATATAGTGGGGCAGGGGGTAAATTTAAGCAATGTACAGACGGTAGATACAAATAAAATTTTATATGAGAAAGCTTAAAAGCCAGTCGTGTTCTAAAGCGGATCATGCAAATGCAATAAACGAAGGGCAATCGGACTCTGGTTCAGAGGAAGTAGAGATCACATCTGGCCTGCAGAATCAGGGAATGCTTCTGGGTAAAAGTAGCACTTGAGCAAAAGCTGAGGAGAAATAATAGTGATGACACAAGGGAAGAAACAGGGCTCAGAAAGAGCCAAGGCATAGAAGCAGGAAACCTACAGTATTTTGAGTGCAGTAGTCTAATTACTTTATCAACATACTGAGTACATATGTGTATGTGTATTCACATCCATGCTTACATGCATCTCCATGAGACTCAGTTAATTTGGACTTATTTACCTTATTATTATGTGTTCTCATGACTATTTCATGTATGTCCAGACTTCTTTATATTATAAATTCCCAAAGGGCAGAGATCATGTGTACCACAGGTCAGTTCTGTTTATAATGGACTCCAAGGAGCTATCAATATTGTTTTATTGAACTGGAATTTTGAAACACAGCCAAGTGCTTCCAAGAATTGTATTTTCAGACAGTATTTAGAAATGTCTTGGCTATAGAGATTCTATTATTTGACATTTAGTATCGTGTTCTGCATAGCGTGGGCCCTTAATAAACTTATTTCCTGACTGAATGGTTTTCACTGAAAGCCCCTGGACTGACACATTCTCTTTTCCTGTTGGAACTCAATTTCCTTTATTTTTAATTTTTCCCTAGCTACCCCATAGATTTCAAAAGGATGAGACTCAGTGATTACTATTCTACAAATCAAATGGTAATACTACTACTAACTCACATTTGCATCTTAAATTTTACAAAGTGCTTTCCTCACAGAAATTCAGCAGGGTAGGTGGTGCAAGTTATCATTACCCCTATTTCACAGATGGTGATAACTGAGGAATGGAGAGATAAAGTGATTTTTCCCACTATCACCCAGGCAGTACATGTCAGAGCCAGGGGTGAAAACCAGTTCTCCTGACTCTAGGATCAATGTTATGGCATTTACCATGAGAGGGAAAGCTTTACATGATTTAATTAATATTGATAGGGGCTTACTTAAATGGACTACGTCAATCAATTTGCCCCTTTATTACTAAGCCTCCACTAAAGTCCTCCTTTGGGGCTTCATCATGACTTAGAAGTAATGCTGAATTCTTGAGAGTTTTCATAAGACCTGTATGGCTTTCACTCTCATAGTGGATGGCAGAACAAGATGAAAAGTTTTCAAACCTAGAAATATGTGTTTTACTGGAGTAATAACTAGCTAAACTTGAAGAAACATCAATAAGTCAAGTATTTATTAAACATCCAGCAGGTACTAGGCACTGTACTGGGCGCTTAGGATGCCAAAAGCCAAAAATAAGACAATTTGTCTCCTCATGGAGCTTATAGTACAAGCATTTTATCTTATCCAGTTTGGGGTAGGGTAAATTGTTTTTTTTTAATTACAGAAACTCTATACTAAGTTATAAATTGTTTCTGCATTGTTGGAGAAACTCCTGACATGGACAAAATTTCAAATCCTTGAAAGATTAAAGTAGGCAAATCTTTTGACCAGCTTCTCTGCAGGGGTTCTTTTTTTTAAAAATATTTTTATTGATTTATTTTGGGTTTTTTTATATATCACCAGAATTTCTCCTTATATCTCTCCTATCTCCTTTCCCTGAGAACCATACCAAATAACAAAACTTTTTAAAGTAAAATAAAAAGAGGAGAAAAAATAAGTAAAACCAATCAATACATAGAAAAAGTTCAATACTCATGGACTTCCCATCTCTGTAAAGGAGTGCAGTGGGAGTGTCATCTCATATATCTCTTTTGGGGTGGGACCATAGTTGTTCCTTCTAATTTTGTAAAACCCATTCTTTTTTGGGGGGTTGTTTTTTCTTCATTTACATTGTTGTAATTATCATTGTATCATATACATACATATATACATATAGTCTTCAAGTTGTCTCCATCCATTAGACTGGGAGCTCCTTGAGAAGAGAGACTGCCTTTTTACCTTTCTTTGTATCAACATCACTTAGTATAGCATCTGGCATGGAACAGGTGCTGAATAAATACTTATCCTGACTACAAGTGTTCTTAATCTGAAATCTGTGGACTTAAGATATTTTGTTAACTGTTTCAATATGATTGAAATTCTTTGTAAACCTCTATATAAATTCAAGATTTGAATAGAAACTACTTTAGAATGAGATTCTAGTTTTCTAATATTTATTGTTTTTAAATATTATAATTATCCTCTGCCACTCTCTAGTCCCAGAGTTAAAGGAGGCTAGTTCTTCATTTCTACAATTTTTGAACCACATTTAGTGGAAGTATTTCAGAGCTTTTGAAGTGTTAAATTGCAGTTCCTCAGAACCACTGAGGATATGTGTGTTCCACGATGAATATTCCTGTGTACTCGTTTTTGGTTTCATTTGTTATATTAGCCTCGTTTACAAGTTGAGCTGCTTCTGATTTCAATTTATTTTCTATAGCCTTGAAATTGGTGTCAAAAACTCAGAGGATACAGCCCCAAAGGAAACAACCTATTTCCTTATTTTAGATGCTAATCTACAGTGAACCTTAATTTTTTTTTTCTTTTTTTGGCATTGCAACTCACTGAGTAAGTAAGGTCTTGAGAGGATAATGTCTGGGGCTTAGACTTACACTTTGGAGAAATGTATGGGCAAAAAAGCATTTGAAAACATTGAATTGCTAATAATCTTTTGAATAGTCTTAACTCTTTTGATTAAAACAAATTTTCACATATAATTCACAATCAAAGCTACAACTAGGGTAGGGTAATCAGAGTGTTGCCTCTGGCACTGATATTTAGAGGGTATTTGGTAGTATGGAAATAACAGCTTAGCACAGGGCTTTAAGATTTGCAAAGAAAGCCCTGTACAAACAAATGGTAAGTACTACAGGTATTATACTCATTTACCAGATGAAACAACTAAGGGTACAGTTGCCTGTACCCACTTAGCTAATCAAAAGTGGGATTTAAACTTAATCCTTGTCTATCATTCTACCTGTGATATCATACTTTTTAGAATCTCTAGAATACTACTGTATCAATTATCAAGCAAGGGTTCTAAAGAGGAAGGAAAACTCACAAATTCCCTTAATTTAACAGGTGGGTTTTCACTCTTTTTATTCTTGGACCTAATAGAGTTCCTACCATGTTGGGTTCATTCATCCCATTCTCCCAGTTTGGTAAGTGTATAGAGGTTGTATAGAGAAGGAGTGAAAGAAAAGTATAGAGAGGTAAATGAGAACAAACTAAAGTTTTGGACCTTCTGTTTTGAGCGCCATATTAACACATAATAGGTATCTTATTAACATGGAGAGCAGGGCCCTGAGGAGATTAAAATATAAAATGGATTAGGTTTTGAGTAAGAAAAGGGATGAGGGAAAGGTTAGGGAAAAAGAGGTTGGCGGGCATCTGATAGGTAAGCAGGGGCAGTAAAAGGACATTGGGAGTCTCGCTGGTGCTGTTGGTCTAGTTAGGAAATGACCAAAGCAGGAGATTATAGAAAGGGAAATTGAAAGTGGTGGTGAATCCATACTTTGTGCGTATTATAGTTTTGACTGGGACAAGACTTGATTAAAATATTAAACAATATGGATTTCTTTAGGCCAGAAAGGCAGATGTTTCTTACCATCCTTTCTAAATCCACCAAAAAGATCTTAAGCAGATCCTGAGATAGAAATCAACAGGGTACCTGGGAAAAGAATATTGCTCTGAGTTGTAATTCTTGGGGCAAGTCTCATCTAAGCCTTTCCCTAGTGATGCATTTCGATCACTGAACCTTTCTCAGTGTCAGTTTGCTCTTGTAAGAAAGGAGGTTGAATTAGATGCCCCCCAGATTTAGATTTATGATCTTACAACTTTGCAAAGTTTGTGAGATCATATATAATGAAATTTCAGAACCTGAGAGAGGAGCTGACTATTATTGAACCAGAATAAAACCCAGGACTTTCCCTTAACAGAACTGTAAGTAGTTGAAGTTGCCTACACATTTACCCAAGGTTCTCATGCTGTGCCAGTCATTCTTGGATGAATTAATTTATGCTAAAGTTTTGGTAGCAGCATTTCACTGCTACCATGAATATTAGTATTTTAAAAGAAGAGCTATGGAAAGGACAGCACATAGCCCAAAGGAATGAATCACCTATGGTAGAATTTCAGTCATCATGTCATCTGAACAGATGAGTATTTCCTGGGGGAGAGACCCTTTCTAGAAGTCTCAAATAATTCTACATGATCATCAGAAGAAACTGTCTATTTAGCCATGATGGCACCTTAAAAATCTTTTTTTTTAGATTGAAACAGATAAACCAGTTACTTGACTGACTACTGCCCCCACCCCCTCAATAGATGACTACTTGTTAAGTCGGTCAAACAATAGTAAGAAAATTGACTGTTTCACTGATTAACTGAACTGACTAGATGTTTTGGAGGCTAAACTGAGTTAACTGAGCTAATATCTTCGTGTTATGTAGATATTTCTTCCTTCCTTCCTTCCTTCCTTCCTTCCTTCCTTCCTTCCTTCCTTCCTTCCTTCCTTCCTTCCTTCCTTCCTTCCTTCCTTCCTTCCTTCCTTCCTTCCTTCCTTCCTTCCATCTCTTTCTTTTTCTTTCTTCATTTTTCTTTCCTCTCTCAAATGTTGCTTATTAGAGAACACAACAAATGCTAGAGTAACATGTGCCTTCAGGTGTGGAGTTATAAACATTTTTTCTGCCATTTTTTTTAATTCTGAGATCAGCTGAAAGCAAAGAAGGATAGCTAGTCAATTCAAAGCCATGTTCACATTTCGTGTCTATATAGTGTTCAGAAAAGTTTACATGACAACAAACTTGAAGGTCTCTTTTGGGAAGCTTGAGGAGTGATCTTGTACACCTATGTTAACTATTTAAAAGATGGTCATATCTAAAAAAATTTGTTTTTCTTTCAACAATTTTTATGGATTTCTTTTTCTTTGAGTGTTATAGTGCTTTCTGAGAACATATTCTCTTGCTCTCTAAATAAAACCCTCCCTTGTAAAACATTAAAACAAAAATACCTCATGGAGTCATTGTATGTGGAAACATTTACAACATTTTGCCTAGTAGTCCCCCATCTCTGTGTCTAGAGGACAGAGGTATGTGTCATAAATTGTTCCTTAGGACTCAGTGATTTTTTATTGCTCAGAATTAAATTTCTTTTTAATGATTTTTTCATTTCTACTGTAACAGTAATTATATATGTTCTTTTCTTTTCATTCATTCCACTCTTCATCTGTACATACACATCTTCCCACATTTCTCATATTCATTATTTCATATACCATAATAATAATATTTTGTTACATTTATAAACTACCTTTTGTTCTTTAGTCCCTCAAAGGATCAACGAATATGAACAATTTAATCATTTTTCTTGTATAATTCCAAATTAATATCTGGATTGTTCATAGTTTCACCAATGATATACCTGTCTTTATACAGCTCCTTCAACTAATATTGATTGCTTGTAATTTTTATTATCTTTATCAATTAGCAAGGAATGATGTGACATCTCAGGGTTGTTACATTTCACATTTATTGAACTGTTAGCGGTTTGAACCTTGCTTTATATTTGTTCATAATTTTTTTGAAAACAACATCTGTTCTTATCTTTTGGAAATGGTTCTAGGTCTTAGTTATGTGTGTCATTTCTCTACAAATTTTGATTGTCAGATTTTTATCAATAATATTTGATATGAATATTTTCCTACTCAATATTTTTTCCAATTATGTCTTCTTTGATTTATTGTGTTTTTTGAGGCAATCAGGGTTAAGGGACTTACCCAGAGTCATACAGCTTATAATGTCTGAGGTCGGATTTGAACTCAAATCCTACTGATGCCAGGACTGGTGCTCTCTCCACTCCACCACCTAGCTGCCCCTCTTCCTTGATTTAGTTTGTAAAGAAAACTTTTTAATTTTACTTGATCTAAATAATCTATTTTGCCTTTTATGGCCAACTTCATCCTTTGCTTTATTTAAGCCTTCTTCTCAAAACCACAGTTGCTCCTCCCATCCTTTTCTTCCTTTTTTTTTTAAGACTGGAAACTTTTATTTTCATGTTGCATATCCATTTTGAGCTAATTGATATAAGATGCTGATCTATACATAATTGCTGCCAAACTGTTAGTTTTTCCAACATTTTTACCAAATTCTTATCCCAGGAATTTATGTTCTTGGATTTATCAAATACTGGGCTACAGTGTCCAGTTGATCCTGGTATATGAATATCTAGCCTTCCATTTATTTTTACTTTCCTACTTTTTAAAACAACAAATAGTTTTAGTGATTACTCCTTTGTTAAAAAATATACATATATAGATATATATTTTGATGTGTATGTATGTTAGTATATCTGTGGATGTATAGACATATCCCCCCACACCCATGCACACTCACACACACACACACACCTTTGTATAATATGTTTAGAACTCAAAGGAATCTCAGTAATTATGTAATCTAACTCTCTTATTTTACAAGTAAACCTCAAAGAACTTTAATGACTGATTTAAATCCTGTGCTTTTCTCCATATGTAGATGCCACTTTCTGTTCTAGCCATACAGAGGAAAGACTGGTGATTAGGGAACAAGTGATTCATTTTATAAACCAAGGGGCTTTTTAGCTGATAAATATACATCTTTACATACTTGTATATGCACATATTATATGAAAATAGTGTTTGTTCATATGTAAAATTAATATAAACCTTTCAAGCTCTTTATGTACTAGCATAAAACCCTTTGATTTGCTTATTTCTCCTTTAAATTAAGTTCAGGTACAATGACAGCAGTTTAAGTAATATCCTCTTCTACCCTTCAGAAAGTATAATTCATTTTTTTTTCTGCTGCTACATTTTCCTGGCCAGAAGAAAAGCTAGAAATTGTTTTTCTTGCAGATATTGTTATGAATTATTTTATGACTTAGTTTCATTTATCTTCATAAGAGTAAGAGAATATTGAGAAGATGGGGAATATGAGGGAAGGCCATTCAGCCCATCAAGTTCCTTCCTTTTTAACATACCCTGGAGAACATCTAATTGCTTCTTGAATGACCCTGAAGGTCTTCCTGGAATGAGCTTGTTGTCTTCTTTGTTGAGAAGACCATCCCCATCTCATTCTAACTCATTGTGACTTAATTATAGGATACATATAATAAATTGGAGGCAATCAGTAATCCTTAATCAAACAGGGTACATTTGTTTCACATGCAAGACACAATGGGCCCTTGTGAAATAGATGGCACACTTTCATTTACTGAACGATACCCAGATTAATTAACTCACCTGATAGCTGTGGGTCCAATTTCCCAATTGCAGCTGAAGTCTATCTTACGCTTGCCCTTCTTTCTCCTATTTCTAGTTATCATTCCATGAAATTGCTCTTTTATAGACCTTTTAGATTAAAAATAAAAACTGAAAACTCCCTTCTATCCCCATTTTCTTACATGTTTATGTGTGTGCGTATATATATATATATATATATATATATATATATATATATATATATATATATATATATGAGTATGTATCTCTGTGTGTATTTTAGTGGAGAAGACATAGAATAATTTTGATCAAGGAATTTCTTTTCAATCCCATCTCTATTATGTGCCCAACTGCAATTGTCCCTGGAATTTTGCTGTAGTAATTTTCTCATGCCACCAGCAGTGCCTAATTGTGCTCTACAGTAGAGATTTTGCTGTTTGGTTCCTGCTGATATTTTCTGTGAAAATTACTGTAAGAGATTTAATTGATTTATATTTCATTTATCTTGTAAAAAGTTGAGGTTTTTATTAAATTTAAGTGTCAGTTTAGTGCCTCTCATTGTGCATCCTGATTACTTTTGGTGACTGAGTGTAACATTTAATAACTGTTAGTTTTCTTTTGGAGAGTTCTTAACCAGGAAACAAGAGTTCTTACAGCTCCATAGATAATTAACTTGAAGCTTGTCTGTCTCCTGGGAGACATCAAATATGTAAATGAGGAACTTAAGCCTTAACAAGACATGCTAGGGAATCACTAAAAGTTTTATCACATGAAAGCACTGATAATAAAATCCTCTGGTTTTTAAAAAAGAAAATAAATCAATATGCTTTGAAGAACAAATATGTGCTTCGTGTTTAAGATTTGTGCAATGTGCGGACTTTAATTTCTTTTTCAAAGCAGGAGGAACTAGCCTGATCTGTTAACAAAGAACTAAGTTAGATCACAAGAAAAAAATGTTGGGTAGGGACCCACATCTAAGTTCTTTGTGATGCTTGCCATGTTGTCAGAGTTCAACTAATATTTAATGAGATGAGACTGAGATTTTTGCTTACCTTTTTTGGGATGGGTTTTGTTTTATGATTTCTTCATTTTTAACCATGCTGTTCTTTCAACTCTGATGTATTCAGACTGATAAATATAACTTTTCTGTTTGCTTTATTACTAAAGCAGATTTTTTGATGCTTAATTTTTTTAACCAATAAACTAGTTCTCTTCCTTCTTATGTGGCTACATATGTGTTATACAGAATAAATGAAGAAAGCACACAGAAATTTCCCCTCTCCATTTTTTTGGGCTTGCTTTTAAAACAGTGAATCAAGTAACCTCTGACAAAGATACCACTAATTGACTGGGTTACTTAGTTTTCCTTATAATTAATCAACTTCTGATGAGAGAGCATGGGCCTTTATAAATTGAATGGGTAATATTGAAAAGCTACATTTATAAATTCTCGAAAGGATGATTTTCTGAAAAGTAGGTAACTTAGATTTTTATGAAAGTCAATCATGTGATGTTCTTGTTAGATAATTTACTGGGCCATCAGTGGGTTGTATAATCTTAATGAAATATTCTCCTACTTCTTTCTACCCAAGATGAGCCTCTAATTTTGAACTTATGTTTAATATTCAGATAGATTAATAACACTAAAAGTTGACATTTGTATAATGTATTAATGTTTGCAAAACATTTTATATATGCTATCTGTGCATCATTGAGAAGGAAGAACTATTGTTAGTTCCATTTGAAAGGTGAAGAAGCTGAGGCAGGGAGAGTCGACATACCTTTGTCATTGCCACACAGCTAATTAAATATTTAGAGCAAGATTTGAAATTATCACTTCATTTCGTTTTCTTTAGAGTAGGTTAGGTGGCACGGTGGCTAGAGCGTTGGGCCTACAGTTAGGAAGACTTGTCTTCCTGAGTTCAAATCTGGCCTCAGATACTTATTAGCTGTATGTCTCCGGGCAAGTCACTTAATTGTTTTTCTCAGTCTCATCATCTCATGTAGAATGAACTGGAGAAGGATAATAGACTACTCCATTATCTTTGCCAAGGAAATGCCTAAAGGGGTCACCAAGAATCAGACACCATGGAGCAACAACTTCCTTGGGCCTCGTCTCACTAGTCTCTTGTCAGTCTCATCCTTGGGTCAAGTCTAGCTCTATTCGTTATGCCACTATGAATAAAAAGTATTCATAATATCACTTAGCCTTGATTAAATAGCATTGTGGTTTCAACTGTTTCAATTCAACGTAAGAATTGAAATTCATCAGATCCTAGGGCCATAAATTGAGATCCAGATCAGACTTTAAAGGTCATTTAGTCTAACCATTTCATTTTACACCAAGGAAACTGAGGCTCAGAGAAATTGAGACTTTTCCAGGAAATAAGTTCCAGAGATGAGCATGGTTGATGCTACCTAGGCATAATTTGCACAGGAACTGTATAGTGCACAAATATAATTAGTAGCCCCAAACCAGAACAGATGAGCATTTGGGCACACAGTTATTCAATTACTTTGGTAAGCATTCATTGAACATTTCCTCTGTCTAAAGAGTAGTTGGTTTGACCAGAAGTAAAAACCAGAATTCCACAACATTGTCAATAA
This sequence comes from Bettongia penicillata ogilbyi, assembly GCA_023548195.1. Lineage (NCBI taxonomy): Eukaryota > Metazoa > Chordata > Mammalia > Diprotodontia > Potoroidae > Bettongia > Bettongia penicillata. The sequence goes on along the minus strand of JAJHZJ010000482.1, from coordinate 397,248 downwards.
AGAGCAATCTGTTTTCTCTCAAGTTTTAATATGTAATTCTTCTATCACACTGAAAGTGATGCTGGTTGGTTAGAGCACCCTCATGTGTTTCTACACTGTAATATCATTTTAGGTATTTTAAGGGACAACATATTACAGTCTTTTTATTAATAATAATCCAGTTTACAATCACATTTCCCCCCTCTTTTATGCCCTTTCATATTACCTTATGCTCTAAAGAGATGCTTATAGCACTAGGACCATAGATTAGTTAACCCTGTGCTATCTACTTGGTGATGTCAGCCAGTCAGTTAGTTTTTATTAAACACTTACTGTATGCAAAGGAGTGTGTAAGCCCTATGAACAATACAAGAGAGGTATAAAATAACATGTTTTAAGAGGATTGAGATTTCTTTGGCAAGATAACATGAAAGTAACATGGCCCCTAGACTCTACAATGTAAACTAATGAAAGCACCACATGGTCATGGAAAAAACATTAAATTTTGAATCAGAATCAGAATCTGGCTTGCTCTGCCACTTTTCCAGTCTATGACACTGAGGAAGTCGATTAATTCCCCCAAGCATCAGTCTCTTCACCTGCAAAATGGGTATTATCATCAGGCACACATTGCCTATCTCTAAGGTTGTTAATAGGTAAGGATGAGATAATGTGCATACAGTGCTTTATTAATCCCGAAGCACTATGAAAAGAATATGTCAGCTCTTCTGGATGTCTTCCCTTGTTTCCTGCTTAGAGACATCTTTCATTGTTACACACTAAGTTATTCTATTGCTGAATGAGGCACAGTTTCTTAGATGAATTAGATAATGCATAGCATACACCTTAACAAATTGTCTTCCTCATCCCATCTAAAGTCTTTGAAAATCACAGAATCAGAATTTGAAGGTTCGAAGAATCTAAGTATCCCTCTAGTTCAAATGGATTGGTAAATGAATCCATTCTACTCCAACCTTTTACTAAAGCTTTAGTATGCAAGATACTGTGCTAGGCACTAAGAACTCAAAGACAAAAACAAACAAAAAATGACCAGTTCTTGTCCTCAAGGAGTTTATTTCTATTGTAGAGATGTAACATATAAGCAGATCCATATATGGAAGATGATTTAAGAATGGAAAGAAAACCCAAGAAGGGGAAATCGGGATAAGTTTCCTGCAGGAGGCTGAACCGTGAAGGTACCTAGAAATGCAGCTCAGAGGAACAGATGAGGAGAGCAGGTCAGGCAGGGTCATGGCCCTTTGCAAAGACTGGATTTGAATGCCAAATTAGAAGGACAGAAAGTAGGTCCAATTGACTGGAATTTGGACTATATAAGAGAGGGCAATATGAAATAATCCCGGAAATCCAGAACGTGATTGTGAAGGGCTTTAAATGTCAAGCCTAGTGAAGAGTCTTTATTTTACACAGTCAATACAGAGCCTTTGAGGAAGAGGGGTTATATTTCTCATTCAGAAGGGCTTGTGGTACATTTTGATCATTTTTATTTAGTGGGGGAATCTATTAGCATCAATATTCACCCTCATGCATTCATAGTTGCCTTTTAGGATGCGCTAATTACAAGGTAGGGCTTTCTTCTTTGGGTTGTTTTTAAGTGATCCACCTTCAAGGGATACCAATATAAGAAGGGAAGGAGCCATTGGAAGAAAATAAGTCTGTTTTCTGACTTTCAGTGTTCATACTCTACCTAAAAAACATGGTAAGACATTATCATTCACCACCTCTGCTTTATGCTTTTCCATAAATGTTTTTCATTATTCATGTTAGATTCAAATTGAAAGAACATAGGGTTTTTTTTTTTAGGGATAGGAAAAGAGTTGTTTGGCTGAGACTTTTATATAAATTACTTAAATTTTCCCTTTTGAAAAAGCAAAGGAAATATTCTAAACCTTAAAACTAGGATAATACTCAACTATTGAGAGCATGGTAAGAAGATTATTTTTAGCTAAATTATTTGGAACATCTTAAATAATCCATAATAGTTTTACCATTCATGACTTACAATTACTCTGATTTGAGAAAATTGTATTCCATTTAGTTCTTCATCGTTAGCATGTCTCACTATATTTTTCAGTTTTCTCTTTCGAATTATTGGCATTGTATCCATCTCCTGACATGCATATCCTGTATAGTTTGGATTTTTGAAGGCTAGGGAAAAAAACACAACTCATAGGGAATGGTCATGAGTTTGATACTTCACAGAAATATGGCTAAAAATTTAGAAAGAAATCATTAATTGCTCTTGGCTTCAGTTTTTCATTTGCATTAGCTTGCATCGCCTATATTACAGGACTTAGAAAGCACTTTGAAAGGCAGCATGGCTTAGCATATAGCACACTGCACATGGAGTCAGGAGTCCTGGGTTTTAATCCAATTATTAGCTCTGAAGCCCTGGACAATCACTTAACCTTTCTGGACCACTAATTCCTTACCTGTAAATTGGGGATAATAACAGTACCTACTTCAATCAGCCCCCAAGCATTTATTTATTAACCATGTAATATGATGCAGATCTATGCTGAGAATTATACATAACACACAGAGACACGCACACACACTCACACACACACACTCACACAGAGGAATAGGGAAACCAGCTGCTAGAAGGTTCAGGAAAAGCTTCATGTGGAAGATGACTTTCAAAGAAACTAAGAATTTTACAATGTGGAAATGAGAGGGAGAACATTTCAAGCAGGGGAAACAGGTAATGCTATGGGATGGAGGTGTGGAATATCAGTGAGAATAACAATAAGATAACAGTAATAAAAGTGATATTGGTTAAATTACAGAGTACATGTAGGAAAATAAGGTGTAGTAAAGCTGGAAAGATAGCTTGGAAACAAGTTGCCAAGTGCTTTAAATGATGGAGGCATTTATGTTTGTTCCTCAAGTTAATAGTGAGCTACTGGAGTTTTTTGAGCAGGTGAGTGACATGGTCAACTTTATGCTTGAGAAAAATGACTTTCATAGTCGTGTGGATGATGAATAGGAGTGAGGAGAGATTTGAGTCCAGGAATTCAATGAGAAGACTGTTGCATTAGCTCATATCAGAGGAGAGGAGAATCTGAACTAGGATGGTGGTTGTATGGATAAGAAGAAGGGAAAGTTGGTGAAAGATACTGAGAATTAACAAGATTTGGCAACTGATTGTGTATTTGAGATAAGGGAGGAGTCAAGAATGTCACTGAGATTGGTAACTGAAATGATTGGAAGGATAGGGTTTCCCCCCCCACACCTTCAAACTGGGAATTTTGGAAAAGACCTGGGTATTTTACAGGATTTTTGAGAGATGTATGGATATAGAAAGTATTTTGCAATTATTAAAGTATTCCATGAATTTTAGCTATTGTTATGAATTGCAATGAATTGTATAGCTATTAAAGACCTAAAATGTTAATAATTTGAAAGGATCAGATATTTAGGGAGAAAAAACTCTTTGAGAAAAACTGCAACATGATTTTAATGTAATTTCGATGGATTAGTGTGCTACTTAAGTGTACTTCTTGGAGGAAAAGTATCCTGCTTGGGCAATGTTTGGTAATAAAACTATTCTCAAGGAAAGACAGGATTCTTTCTGATGAACTCAAGACTTCTTGCTCCAGTTCTGTTTTTGAGGGGGTGGAAAGGAAACTGTTTGTAAAGGTGTTTGGACCTTGAGACCTAGAAAAATGAAATGGATTCGCCAACTGTTTTTCATAGGATCATTTTCCAACTGTTTGAAAGGTGAATACATTAATTTGTATGATTGTGAATTGTGCCAGTGGCACTGAAGAGTAAAGTGATGTATATTTCAAATTAATGCTGAGGCTAAAAATAGATCGCAATACAATTAAAATGCAAGATGGAATATTTCTGCTCTGCAACATTCATTTATTGCTATCGTCATTAAGTTGACCCCCAAATTAAAAAATGACCTTAATTAGATGATATATAAATTGTACAAGGCATCGAGAAAGGCAACTATCAAATTTTTTGATGCATTTTTCATAAAGTATAGAAAAGAAAACATGTTGCAGTTAAGTCAATGAGACCTCCCCATCTTTAACTTGGTGACTAACATATGTTTTCTAATATAAACATTCACAATCAGAATTAGTCAAACAATATGTTCTAATACAATATGACTTCTAACTGGGAATGTGTTCTGTAAGTTTAGTTTTCAAGCTTGTTTTTTTGTGAGAACACACTATCTTTGATTTAATTTTTTCTGACACTGTGCCCACTGCACGGTAGAAAAAAAGTGTAATTGTAGTTTTGTCCTTTACAGCACAGGACAAATAAATGTCAAAATCAAATGGTGGTGTCCCCCAAGGGAAAATACACTTCAGTTATGAAATATTCTTACTCACTTCCCATCGCTATTCCTCTGAACACCTAGGTGAAGCTGCCTCAGGACCTAATCAGATGCTACTAATTTGCATATAATAAAAACTGTGCAATGAGGTTTTAGAGTGTTATGGGGAAAAGTGCATAATATCCCTTTAAAATGGTAAATTGCAAAACTGGTTCTACTTCAGCTCTGGCTTAGGCGTTGGAATAGTTTGACAGGACTGGATGTGAAATGATCATCTGCTTATGTTGTTGGTGTGTTGTCACTTTAATTCTCTGCTTAATAAACATCCTTGAAAGTGGCACACTGCGATTTCCTATGTTCCTTGAAAATGCTGTGATATTGATAAAGTGTCAGACTACTACTTGGGAATGACGATAACAATCAACTTTACAAAGCAATCATTAAGGCAGCTTTAAAAAGAGCTATACCCGGAAAGAGATCTCCCTAGGCATCGTGCACACCTTATAGTGTGACAGTGCTGGGCTTTTCTTTTTTAAGATGAAAATGATTCACATAAGGAATGGAAACTTTTCTTATTAAAACAAACCCTACATATTAACATGATTATTGTTATTTTAAAGCTATATTTTCCAAACATCTCCTGAATTAGTTAGTGATTGAATTGTCCAACCTTCAACAGGCTGATTTTATTATTAATTATTTAATATATTTTAAATATAGAATTATTAATTATTATTAGTATTTTCTATAACTTGCAATAGACTCTCTAAAATAAAAGAGAAATATCCTAGAACCTTTTAGAATTTGGATAGTTGAAACTGGCTTCTCCCCTCCCCACTTCATACCTCACCTGTTAGCTTAGTACAGAGGCTTCATGGTGTGGATAGAGCACGACTTACTGGACTTGGAATGAGGATGAGCTGAGTTTGAATCCTGTCACACTGCATGACTGGCAAATGACTTCTCTTTCTTCAAACTCATTTTCCTTGTCTGTAAAATAATGGCACCTGCTTCATTGGGTTGATGTGAGGATCACATAAGATGTTATTTGCATATATAATATATTGGTATAAAAATATTTTGCAAGTCTGAAATTGCTGTATATGTGCTAACTTATTATTATTTTATTAGCTATTATTACACTTCACATCAAGTTCTCAAATAGTAGGTATTAAAAAAAGTCTTGTTTCTATAAACCTAAAGGCATGGAATGAATCCTAACAATTATAGGAGCTAATTGGTTGTTGAGAAGCAATGTGACCTACTGGATAAAGAACCATACTTGGAAACAAGAAGACTTTGATTTCATAGTTCCTCTGATACATACTATTTATTTGCTATTAGCTATACAACCATGGCCAAATTACTTTACCTTTCCAGAAAACTCTCAAAGATTTACCATATACCAGTTGCTGATATACATTGCCCCAACCTTCCCTTCCCCAAACCAAACAAATCAAAAAGAGTTCTTGGAAATCCTACGTTCTGTTCTCTTATTGTGCAGCCTTGCTTGGGCAACTGACTCCCAACTGTGTCTTTAAGAAATAAGGAAGTCACACACAAATACAGCAAATAACTCCATACGTTATGAAACTCTTTCTGGGTTAAGAACATCACAGACTCAGAAATCTCAGAGACCACTGAAATACATGAATGAATATGTACAAAGCACTTGGTAACTTTAAAACATTATATAAATGTAAGCTGCTATTATTTTGCAGCTACCATAGACTTCAATAATGTTGCAAGATAGCTATTAGAATAAGTGTTTCTACATTTGGAAAAAGTGATCATCCAATCATGATTTCAAGACCTCTAAGAGAAACTGACTACTTGCAGCAGCAGCCCATTGAATTTTGGGACTGCTCTGATTGTCAGGATTACTTTTGTTATGGTGACCCCAAATCTGCTTCTCTGCAGTTTCATTGCTCCTAATTCTTCCTTCTGACATCAAATAAAATGAGTCTACTCTCTATTTCAATAAAAGACTTGAGGAGAGCTTGATGGTGTCCCCCCAGTTAGAGATTTTTCTTCCTCAGATTAAGCTTCTCCTACTCCTTTAACTAATTCTAATACGTTAATGGTTTCATCCCAATCATCCTCCTGTGGTTGCCCTTCAGATTTTTAATGTCCTTTTTAAAATGTAGCACCAAGATCTGAATACAGTATTTAATACATAACCTGACCAGTACCGAATATGGTGTAACAATATCACTGACTTTGGACAATTATGCTACGAAATAGCTCTTTTAGCTGCCAAACACAATGTTGAGCTTACAATCTCCTTAAAGCCCCTAGTTCTTTTTCTCATATACTACTTACTAACTATATCTCTTATCTAACTATATAACTATATCTTACTAACTATATCCCTCCTATCCTGGGCTTGTACAGTTGATTCTTTGAATTCCAAAGTAGAACTTTGCATATATTCCTATTAAATGCTATTTTATGAGATTAAACCCACTGTTCTCTCAAAGTCCTTGCGGATCCACATTCTTTCATCTAATATGTTACGTATCCTACTACTTTTATATTGTCCACAAAATTGTTAAGCATGATACTTTGAACACGGACAAAAATATTGAACCAGAATAGGATCAAAAAAGATACCTGAAATATCACACTATAGACCTTCATCCAAGCTGCCATTGATTCATCAGTGAGTATTCTTTGGATCATATCATTTAACTAGTTATGGATGCATCTAGTAGTATTGCCATCTAACATACATATTCACTCTTCCCAAAGGCTTTCATTCAATTTAATTTAATTCAACAAAACATTTTTATTAAATACCTACTACGTGCAAATCACTATATCATAATAAACTTTATCAAATGTCTGCAGGAAGCCATACTATGCCCAGTCTTCCTTTGTCCTAGTAATCTCATAATCCTGTCTAAAAAGGAAATCAGATTCATCTCATAGGTACTATTCTTTTTTAAATATGTGTTTGTTTAGTTTTCATTTTTAACATTCACTTTTAAAGATTTTGAGTTTTAAATTTTCTCCCCTTCCTTATCTAAGGCAGAACACATTCTGATATAGACTATACATATACAATCATATTAAACATTTCCACATTAGTCATGTTGTAAAGAAGAATTAGAATCAAAGGTAAAAGCCATGAGAAAGAAAAAACCAAAGAAAAAAGAGAAAGAAAATAGTGTGCTTCAATCTGCACTCAGCCTCCATAGTTCTTTCTCTGGATATGAATAGCATTTTCCATCATGAGTCTTTTGGAATTGATTAGACCTATTTTTGAGGAAGCATGCTGGCTTTTGGTGATCTTTGCTTCCCTTTATCAGAGTACACAGAACATTCCTTTTATATTATGTTTTAAAATTGTTGTCAAGAATTAAAATCTGGTTCACTGGTCCTTTGTTATTATTAACAATATCCAAAACCTAGCCTTAATCACTGAATTGGTGTTGCTTCAGTCAAACTGAGACCTGGGAAAGACCTCAGCTTAAAAAGGATAAGGTATCCCAATGTATATTGGGCTATCTCCAGTCATTCTGATTTATATCTTGGCACTGGTGCCAGACGATGCAAGAGGAAAGTATGGTGCTAATGACTTTGCACAGCCCTCCTTCACTTAAATCTAGTTCACTTGCAAGTGACAGTATCACCTCCCTGATCTCATGGTCCTCTTTGAGAATGACAAAAAACCCAAAACTAAAACAAACAAAAAAATAGGCAATGAGAATCCCCAGTATTAGATTCCCCACCTCCACTTTTGATTACATCAATGGTAATCTGTAGGTAGTACAGTACTTGGCAATAGTAGTCATCTCATAAGTGTTGATTGACTGATTAATTGTTGAATAAAAATTCTCTACCAGTATAGACTGAACATGTTTCTTCACCATAGTCCTAGGGAATCTCCTAGAGGCTCTGAGAATCATACAGCTAGTGTATGCTAAGTACTTGAAACCTGATCTTCCTGGCTCTGAGGCTAGCCTTTTGTCAATTACACTACACTGCTTCTCTAATACCTTTTTTAAAAAGGCTCAAGTGGCAAAGGTCATTTTCCCAACTCTAAGTTAAAATCTATAAAGTTCTTTCATGTAATATGATTCTGACATTTTAGATGTCAAAAATATTATTGAATTGGGCACACGGGCACAATAAGTTATGGAGAGTGGTTTGCCATTTAGATCACAGCTAGTCTAGAGAAAAGACACTGAAGCTGCAAGATGAAAAAAATTCTCCCACAGGTTTGGAATTAATGGTAAAACATTTATTAGATGCTATGTGCCACACTATGACAAGCTCTGTTGATACAAATACAAGCTTATATTTGAATGTGAAAGGACCACACATATGAGAGATCTAGAAAGAGATGGAGTATGAGCGGGTTGGCATGGTTTGGAGATGACTGGGAAGTGACATAGAGGCTAGTTTGATAACAAGATAAGGCAAAAGCTTACTTTAGAAGCCAGCATCTCAGAGGGAGAGTCAAAGGTTTTGGTAGAAGAGGGCTGAAGGGGATGACGGCTAAAATGCAGATGATAAGATATGGAAATGGCCAAGAATTAGACTAAGTTGCCAAAAGAGGTTTCAGATTTTTTTAAATTGAACATTTTAGAAGATAGGATTGGTTTTATTTTCCTTGGTATGGTGTGAATGGTTCTGTTTGAAGGAAAGAAAACAGATAAAGCTAGATAGTGGTGTTGTGAATAATTACAGTGGACCTCTGCTATAATGTAATTCATTATTTATTGTTTGAATTTGAGTACTTTTAAAACCAAGTCATGACTCATGAAATAACAATTGTAGAGTAAAATCTTGAAAGGACACAACATATTTTTTTTTAAAGGAATCTGTTGTTGTAAAGAGTTGCTGCTGCAATATTTGAGTTTCAGATAATCATTTTCTAGTCCATGTATTTGGATCATTTTATTTGAAGACTAAATAGAAGAAGCCATTTTATTTGAGGTTGATAAAAGAAGTGAAGAAATAACTGAAGGCAAAGTGGTACAAGAGGGAAAATAATACTGATTCTGAAGTCAGAAGACATTGGTTCAAATCTTACATGATCTACTAGATCATAGATGTCGAGTTGGAAGGGACATAGAAATCATCAAGGAAGAAACAAAGTTCCCCAGCCAAGAGGTTAGATTTTTGGTAGTCAAAGTTATCAGTTATCACAATCCTTAAAAATTAACACATATAAAAGTCTAGCAGTCATTCTTTTGTAGAACTGGAGGGAGATTCTGCAAAGTCTACTAGGCATTTTATTTCTTTTCCCACCAAAATGCTGTGGTGGAACACATCTTGAATATACTTTCTGGTCCTTTCCCTACTTTCCCTGCAGACCATGTACCTTGGTCTCCATTGTGTTTATGTTATGGGCATGTAGCCCCACCAAGTAAAATTTTGAAAACTAGCAAATATGTTAAAACAAAATGTAAAGGTATTTGATTCATTTATTTTAAAAACCAAAATATGGAGAATGCTACAAAAATACATCTGATTCAGGGCATTGAATGCTGCTATAATTCACCTTTGAATACCAAGGATATCTTTCCATTCTCTTTTTCTTCCTTCCCTTTTGTTATCCAGATGAAGTGACCCTTAACTGAGATAACATATCCATTCAGTGAGCATTTATTGTTATTATCTGATCTAAGATACTTCTTCAGAATAATGTCTATATTACAAAAAGCAGTCTACTTAGGTTTCATTTTGCTAGGTGATAGGAGTTTATGAAAAAAAAATCTTAGATGTCCAGTCTACTCCAAAGAGAAGTTCTTCTTGATATTAAGTATGCATGTGTAGTATATCATTTTTGCTAGATGAAATACAGTACTTTGTAGGTTGATTTTGTTTAATTTTTTTCTTAGAACAGAAGGAGCGATACTGGGTGAATGGTAGCAAATTGGGAAACCACAAAGATAGAAACAAAAGTTATCAATAACACTTATTTAAATAATAGGGACATCTAGGTAGTATAATAGACAGAGAACCATGTCAGGAATCAGGAAGATCTGAATTAAAATCTGGCCTCAGAAATTTACTAGCTGAGTGATCCTGGGCAAATCACTTAAAGTTCTTTGAAGAAGTTGAAATGAGGAAGAAGTAAATTCTGGCCATAAATCAGGGGTTCATAGGTTTAGATCTAGAAAGAATCTTTGGAGTCATCTAGTCTAATAACCCTCTTGTACCCTTCTCATATGAAAGATGAGGAAAATAAGACCCAGAAAAGACAGGTGACTTGTCCAACGTCACGTAGTTGGCAAATGGAAGAACTTCAGAAGAGTTTCTGTAAATGAATTGAAGTGGGAGTCAATCTGTTGAGTTCAGAGACTAACAAGTTGTCCAGTTTGTTTGGAATGTAGAGTCCATGAAGGCTGGAAGAATAGATTGGAGACATATTATAGAGGGTCTTTTAGAACTGTTATAATTCTCTACTGAATCCAAAATGATTAGTTCCTAAAAATCCTTCTCTAGATATTTGTTTCCAGATGCTTGGGGAGTTAGGGCAGCTAGGTGGCTCAATGGATAGAATGCTTCACCTACTGAGTTCTAATCTAACCTCAGACACTTATTACCTGGGTGACCCTGGGCAAATCACTTAATCCTCTTTGCCACAGTTTCCTCATCTCTCAAATGAACTGGAGAAGAAAATGGCAAACGACTCAATATCTTTGTCAAGAAAACCCCAAATGGAATCAAGAAGAGTCAGATGTGACTGAAACAACTATATAACAACAAAAAATAACACAGACAGTTGGATAGTCCATTTAAAAATTTTCAGAAAGAGTTAAACAGAAGGAGTAGTTTCAAACATATATGGTGACTCTTTTAGTACCCTAGACCTATAATGGATTCTACACCAACAATCTCTACATGAGAATGTAGTCTCCTGACATTTTGGTTGTGTTCTACATAATAAAATGTTCTAAATGAGAACTTCAGAGTTCTCATTCTTCATTCTACTTCTTTAGAATACCATCTTGAGTATGTGAGTCTTTAGAGTGTTTATTCCAAATATCAATTCTTTTACTTGGCCCAATTAACAGAAAGATAGGCATTAAGAGTAAAATAGCCTTTCCTACATTGCTGTTCTATCCATCATGATCAAATGAGATCATGTCTATAAATGCTTTACAAACATTAAAATGCTTTATGATCTTCAGTTATTGCCTGATGAAAAGTCCCTGTCCTTCCATTCTTTCATATCTTATGCTCTGATGACTATTGAATAGACAGATCAATGTCTGTATTTTGTAATTGAACAAGAGTATTGAGACGTATGCTTGTCTTTCATGGACTCACTGAAAGCATCTTTGCAACAATTCTAGTAGAGAAGATGATATAAAAATGACACATACATGGTTTTAATTTCTTTTGCTAAGTCTCTATGTTTTAAAAGCTTTTCACTTCATGTAGTTTGTAGATTATAAGTATTCAGCATGGTGACATCTACCAAGAGCATTGTTCTTATATTTTTATGGATCACTTTTGTGTCCAGGCAGTGGTGGGAGATATTTCTTTCTATAATGATACTTCAATTCTAGCATAGTTTTTATTTGCATTTTTGTTCTAATGTGTCTTTACTTCTATGTTACCAGAAAGTGAAGGAACAGCAGTCCTTCCATTGAACTCTATTTCAAGAGAATTATCATGATGGATTCAAGTAGGCCCAGCTCAGTCATAAGTCACTGTTTTTTTCCCTCAGATTCATAGGAAAAGCTATATAACAATGGCTAGAGGTCTAACTCAATCAGTGCTATCACCAGCCTGCATTTGTTGGACATTGAGGTCTTCTGCCAAGGCCTTCACTAGTAGAATAGAGATCCCAGGGCTATGAAGGCTTAGTTGAATATCATTCGGACTGGTGTTTGCTAACTTTGCTATTATCCCTCTTCCCCCAACAATAGACTGAACTTTGAAGAGTTTGTTATTATTTAGGGATTAGGATAGGGCCTGGACCTGTGACTTCAGGAACTTTTAGGTGAAGAAAATCCTTCTACCAATGAAGGTCAGTATCTTATCTACAATTGTCAGTCTCAGAGTGCCCTTAAGAACATTGAGAGATTGCAACTTGCCCAGGGTCACATAATTGGTATATGCTAGAATTTGATCCTGAACTCAAGTCTTCCTGTCTTCCAGGTCAACTTCTTTTCCTTTATAGCATATTGCCTCTCTGTTGTATTATATGTGTATGTATGTATATGTATATATATGTAAATATATGTATATATGTACACATACTATATATATGTGTCTCTATGTGTGTATATTTGTTTTTATCACACATAAACAAAATTTTAAACAAGTTAAAGATTTTTTTAGAGCAGAAATTCAGCAACCAATTCTTTTCCTTTATCTCAGTCTTCTTTTGGCACAATGGATATTGAAACAACCCTTGGAATCTAGTTACTAGTGTTGCTATGCCTACTGGCTAGCCAAACATAGTACCTATTAAAGCACAAATTAAGAATTAAAAAAAATTCCCTTTATATATAGATCTTTTTAATCTAATATATTATCTTCAATTGCCCCCCTTCCCAATCTGTATGATTTAATAGGTCATAGAATTCATATTGCTGTTGTTCAATTGTTTTAGTCACATCTGGCACTTTGTGACCCCTTTTGGGTTTGCCATTTTTTTCTCCAGCTTTTTTAACAGAGGAGAAAACTGAGGTAAGTAGGGTTAAGTGACTTGCCAGGATTCACATAGCTAGTTTCTGAGACCAGATTTGAACTCATGAAGATGAATCTTCCTGACTCCAGGCCTACAACTCCATCCACAGAGCCACCTAGCTGCCCATAGAATTTTACGGGGATTTAATTTTCTGATGAATACATGTTAAAAAACCTTGTAACCTATTTGTGAAGTGATATCTAGACTTGAAAAGTTTTATGTATTTTTAACATGGTCTTATTTCTTATGACACAATGCTCGTGTCAGAAATCTGTGAAATAAAGGAGGCTGATGGGTTCTATACTACTATTAGGAAAAAAAATGATGCTTGATCTAGTCCATTTTTGCTCTTTTTGGTGTTTGCCTTTTAATCAACTCTTCTCTCTAATCTTCAATCCCTCTTTATTTTCTACTGGTTCTTTCTCTTCATCTTAAAAAAATTCCCAAATCTTTCTCCTTCTTAAAAACAAACACAAACATACAAAATCCATTTGACCCTACTATCTCCTCAGGTAATTGTCCTATATGTCTACTCCCTTTTTCAGTCATGCTCTTAGAAAAAATATTTACATTTATAGAATTTAATTCCTCACCTCCCAACCACATGCAAGCTGGATTTTGTTCTTACCACTTGCTGGAAACTAGTCTCTTCAGGGTTACTAACAATCTCTTAATTGTTAAATCCAGTGGCCTTTTTTAAAAGAACCAATTTTTTAAATTTATCAGTGCTCCTTATCTTGACTTGTCAGCTACTTGATACCCTGGACCATTCCCTTGTCCTGGAATTCTTTTCTCCCTGTGATTTCATGACACTGTCCTCTACTGGTATGGCTTCTAACCTGTTGGATCCCTCCTTCTTATCCTCTTTTGTGGGATCATCATCATGATGCTTTGTCCTCTATGAATGCCCACAATGAAATCCTTCGTATGTAATATATGTATAGACTTAATTGTGGACATGTCATTTCCTCCAATAGAACGCAAGCTTCTACAAAGCCAGGGAAGTTTTGGTTTGGTGTGTGCATCCCTAGAGCTTAATACCACTCTTGGCATGCCATAGGTGCTCAGTAAACCTTTGGTGAATTGTATTTGGTGGGGAGGGGGAAGACAATTTGACCCTGGAATGTCAAAATAATGCCAGACATGTAACTTTGGGTCTCAGAATCTGTGTCCATGGTTTGTCAGTGAAAGGATCCCTGAATGAGGAGTTAAAACCGGGTCCAAAAGCCAGCTCTGGTAAATACTAGAGATATGATTGTGGGCAAATCACTTCATTTCTCTGTACCTTAATATCTTGAATTGTAAAATCAGGAGGTGAGACTAGATAAACTCTGTAGTAACTTCTAACTCTAAATCCATAATATGATCTAATATTTAAAGTATAGCTACAACAGTTTGTTTTGATTTTTAACGTTTGAGAAATACTTGAGCTGTAAAATAAAAAAAAAAAGACAAGAAAAATGGATGATTTCCTTTCAGCTCCTCTATATTTTCCATCTAATTTCTCAAAGGTATTATACGATTGGTGAAATTTGACTGTCCTATTTATCAAAATTCATGTGAGCAAATCTTAGATCAATATGTCCCGTGAGTAGAGCTGTGTGGTCCTTGGGTGCCTGGGAAATCCATTTTTCAAGGAAGCTTCCATTGTACTCAATACATCAGAGATTAGAAGTCTCAGCTACCTTTTATTTAAAACATGTTTGCTTAAATTACAACAGGTTATTTTACAGCTAGACATATGAATGCCATGTGCTAAGTAAATTGTACATTATGTAGAAAGAATGTTTAAAAATACCCTGAAGTTGTAGAAATATGAGATGCATAGAGAGAAGGATAATTTAAGCAGTTTCAGTCATTCCAGCAATGTTGAACTGAGGTTTCTCTAGTGCTTTCAGCAGAGGAGACATATGTCTTGAATGTATTTTAAATATATGCCAAAGCTAACCCTTTTAAGGATATCCTTGCATTGATAATTTCAAACAGTTTGTCAAACCTAGAAATGTTCCAGAGATAGAAGGGGTGGGTGGGTGGTGGAAATCTTGAATGTATCATTTAGAATATTATATCATATAGTTCTGGTGTATTCATATTTACTGTGGCTATCTTTTTTGCCACACCCCAAAAGAGGGGTAAATAAAAATCCCAGCTTTATTTCTATTTCCTTTTAACAAACAGCATTGCATTCAGGCTAATGGATACAAACCACATCTGACAGTCCTCATCGTGTTAATTTGATAATTGCTAAATACTAGTAGTCTTAATGAAGTTAACGTGCCTGTTATCTGTGACCATAAATGGTTCCTATTATAAAATAGTTCCACTGTAAATCAAAGAAAAATGATGTGGTCACAGATATTAATGCCACACAAGGTGGTGAACAAATTTAGATGAATTACATGGCCCTGCCAGCTCTGTATGGTAAACTCTAATTTTTTATAAAGGGTCCTGGTTTTCAAGTACTTTACTTGAACAAGAAGATTTAATTTATTTGTTATTTTATGAAGCATTTTTATGTGTAGAAAAAGTGCTACTTGTTTGCACATGCTGGGTATGTGGCATTCTTACATGATTTCATGCTTTGCTGATGGAAAATTAGACCCTTGTGTATTATAAAAGAATAGAAGGTAGCTATAGAATCAGGATGCGATTGCCTCAGGACATTCTGTTGACAGCTAGAAATATATACAGACAAAGCAATGTCACTGGATGCTAATGTGAACTATACAAGTTGATGAGTACTGTAAATCCCTGTAAAAGGAGATGCCTAAACCCTTTCATTTAATGGGGTCTTTTCCTCTTAAACTTCTAATGTAGGCTATGATTTCCACACTATTGTTTAATGAACCCATAATTAATATTTTATAATTACATGTTGCCCATGAATGCACAAATGTGACCACTGGGGTGAATGTGCCCATGTTCAGTAAAATACCTAAGCAATGTTGCACCTTAGAATCGGGATATTTGCAGGGGGTAGAAAGAAGGATGTTGTTTTTACATATTGGGCTGATAGAGTACTGGTCTCATGCTAGGATAAGATTCATTTCTTCCCCCAAAAAAATTTTGGATCAGCATGTAGCATGCAGGTACTTACATAATAATTTCCTTGTCTGTTAGAAAATTTCCATTTATCCTGTGTGAAATCTAATGGGAGGTATACTGTAATTTAAAGTAACGGTAATGAGCACAAGTAATAATGTTTCTAGTACTAGTTTATTGGAAACTTTAGCAAGAGATGTCAAAACAGCCCTAGCAGCTACTATGGGCTCTGTTGGTCTCTTTTTGCTTTCCAAGTCAGTTTCAATAATCATCACAAAGACTCTGCAGAGCAAATCTCGGTGCAGAGGTGTGAAACAGAGGCCACTGTGCCAAATTCTGAAAGAATTACCTTGCTTTCAGTCCCATATGTAACTATTTACCATCCTTCCCAGAAAGCATTTTGCTACACATCAACACAGAGAAGGTAGAAAATTGATCTGAACTATTCCATTCTAACTTCTAGGCTCTTTTTAGACTTTGTAAGTTGTAGCTGAAGTAGCAGATGGAGGAAACTTACAGTAGTCAAGTGCAAAGGTCTTCCTTAGGAGTGTTGACATTCTTGGTAGGTTTGGCAACATGGACAATTTTCCATTACAATGTTGCTGTAATGCAAGTGGAAAAACATTTCTTCAACCAGCCATAAGTGGAGGAAGGCAGCATGTGTGCCACAAAATCAATCTGGAGACACAGAATCAACCTTTGAATGCTAATTGCCACATTCTGAAACATACTCAGAGTATATTTTGTTTTATTAGACTTGTGATTTCAATGGCCTAGGGAATTCTCAGTGAGAAAATTCCCTCCACTAATGCAGATCACCACCTGCTCTGCAATTTATAGTCAATAGAGTATTGCTTGAGAGTACTGAGAAATTAAATGACTTTCCCAGGATCATATAGCCTAGATCTTCCTGACTCCCAAACTTCCTCTCATGCCATGCTGCCTTTTAATTGTAAGGACTATTTGATTTCTGCTCTAATAGTAACTGTTTTTTAATAAGAAAGCAAAATCAGAGAACAAGGCAATAACTTGATTAAAAAGTGACTAATATCATAGTGTAAGCATCCTGGAAAAATCAGGTAAATTAATTTAGAGCAATCAGGTCATAGTCTCCAAAAATCCTTATGTCAATAGAAATTTAGAATTAGGTTAACTGGGTTCAGATCCCAACTTTGCTACTCACTACCTGTGTTGTCGTGGGCAAGACTTCAAAGTGAAGGGCTTTAACTAGATGAACTCTCAGAAGTTCTATTGCAGTTCTAAGTCTTGCACACCAATACCATTACCACCTAGTTACTATTTTCTAAATAGTTTACATCATACTATTTGAACACAATGACCAATCATATTAAAGGTATTTTTTAAAATTAAATTAAAGAAATTTGTTTAAAACACAGAATTCCAGAGAGTGTCTTTGTATGTATGTTTCAGAACAAAAAATTTTTGCACATAATGATGATAATGGTTATTCAAAGGAAGGATTGACAAGGTTAGATACTGCTTGTGTCTATGGAAGTTTGAACTCAATGTCTAATGCAGAAGACAAGGGGATGGAAACCCACAAGAGTGGCTACCAAAGTACACATATACATATGTACAGCAGTTGTGGGTTGTCATTTTCCAGGTCATAGAATTTTGTGTCAAACTCTGTGGGACTGGCTTACCCCACTGGCTTACCCCACTCCAATCTAATTAGGGTGGAAACTCACTCACCTCCAGATGAATTTGCCCTAAAACATCAGAAATCCTAGTTATAACTCTGGATATGATACATTTCAACAAACATTTATTTAATAACCAGAAACCAAAATGCAAATGATTACTATCCTTAAGGAGGGCACATCTCTTACATTCTACTGAGGGGATACAGTATACACAGATACATATAATAATTTATAATTTGAGGAGAAAGAGAAAAGTAGAAATTGGGAAAGGGTAAAGCTAGGGAAGATTTCATGGAGAAACACTTTAGCTAAGCCTCAAAAAGAAGCTAAGATCTCTAAAAGAAATATAAAAAATACTTTAAGCAGTGTTGTGGCTTCCTCATTCCTTGATACAGAATAAAATAAAAGTGGAAGGAAATAGTGTTATGTCTACATCATGAAGATGGAAAAAAATCAATTAAAATCTTAGTTTCTCTGAATCAGCTCTGACCAAGGAAGTTACATCAAGGCCTCAAACTGACCTTTATCTTAAACAGATTAGTACATCCTTTCCTTAGAAGTCAGATAAGCTGACCTCCCTGATTCTATCAGGGATACTCTTAATTGACAACTAGGAACTTGCTATTGCAATCACCTTGCGCTATAATCATTTTCCTTATGTATATCAAAGACTTCCTTATCCCTATGTCCCTATGATAAATGGTTTAAAAAGAAACTAAATTTTAGAATAAATGCATTTAACCCAATAGCTTGCCTTATACTGTTCCATCCAGTTTGGGGGATAAAAAAAATGACGGAATCTGAGAAACATTAATCATTTATGTTCTATCAAAATGATTTCATCAGACATAGCAATAGCAATTAATGATTTCATGAGATATAGCAATTAATATAGCATTAATTAAGGATAACTGATGGACAACCCATATGCTTCTTTGGAGGGCCTGCTGTACAGGTTCTTTGATCTGCTTTTCTAAGAGGAAAGGCAACTTTTGAGGGGTCAATGATTACTTTAATCAAGCATATATATCATTCACTTAGTTCAGAGGAAAAAGCCCACAGAACTTCAGAGAAAATATAAACAGAGAAACAAAGATCAGTCAACAGACAGGGATTCCAAATGTCTGACGGTGAACAGAAAGATAATTGTCTCACCATGCATATAGTTACCAGAGGAAGAAGCACCAATATCTGGGTTTTCAAAGGTGGGGAGGGAGTGGGGAAGAAAAGGGAGAGGCTCCTTAGTGACTGCCCAGAGTCTGGTCAAACAAACATTTCCAGTGAGTAAGCCCAAAAGTAAGCCCTCACCTCAGAGTACTTATACACTTTTCAGTGCCAGAAGGCGTCACTACCCTTGAGAACCAGTGCATTAGAAATTAAAAGGTGTGAGCCTTCCCTAATCGAGTTTTTCTTCATGGGCAGGCCCATTAAGATCAGTTGGTTGGTTGTTTTCCTTCCTTCTCCAAGAGGATCAAAATGACATGACCATGATAACGTGAAGTTTCAATGTGTCTGACTGTGGTTGATCAGACCAATATTAGCTCAGAATGCTCTCCCACAGATGGTCTATGTGAACATTTGGGGTAGTTACCCTGAACTTGTGCATCCCACGTTTCCTTTCTACTGTTTCATTTCTGCTTTGCTCATAAAGCACAGCACCTTTTCTGATGTGGGCACTACATGCTGAGCGGTCCTGTGCCAGTGTCTCCCATGTTGCACAGTCGAATCCCAAGTTCTTGAGAAAGACCCTTGAGAGTGTCCCTATATCTCTTCTTCGGACCACCATGTGATTGCCTGCCTCATGAGAGTTCTCCGAGCAATAGTCTTTTTGGCAAGCGTACATTTTGTATTTGAACAACATGGCCAGCCCATCGGAGTTGTGCTCTCTGCAGCATAGTTGGAATACTTGGCAGTTCATCTTGAGCAAGGACTTCAGTGTCTGGTACCTTATCCTGCCAGATGATCCTCAGAATCTTCCTAAGACAGTTCAAATGGAAGCAATTCAGTTTTCTGGCATGGTACTTGTAGACTGTTCATGTTTTACAGGCATACAACGAGGTTAGCACAACAGCTCTGTAGACCTTCAGTTTGGTAGTCAGTCTAATACCTCTTCTCTCCCAAACTTTTATTTGGAGCCTCCCAAACACTGAGCTAACTCTGGCAATGTGTATGTCAACCTCATTGTCAATGTGTACATCCCTAGAAAGTACACTATCAAGGTAAGTGAACTTATCCACAGCATTTATAACTTGTAACAGATAGTTCCACTTATGGATGGTGTGGTGCTGGCTAATGGAGCACCTGTATTTTCTCGATGTTGATTATTAGGCCAAAATTAGCACAGGCAGCAGAAAATTGATCCATGCTTTGTTGCATCTCAGCTTCAGAGACTGTATTGAGTGCACAACCATCTGCAAACAGAAAATCATGCATCAACACTCCTCCACTTTGGTCTTGGCTTGTAGATAACAAGAGATTAGAGGAAGATCCCAATAAATTGGAGCCTATAGTGGATAATATGGGATGAATTGGACAATACCTGAGAAGACAGACAGGAGAGGCCAGTTTGCATTGTTTGTAAGCTTCAAAGAAACCAAAAATGAGGAGGGGAAAGGGGGTAAGGAGGGAACGTAGATTTGATAAAATATCACAGTATCCCCAGTATATGGCAGGTTGCCTAGAAATAGCAGGGCATTAATAAACATTTGTTTAATTGAATAGCAATATTTAATACTTTAAAACACTTTTTGACTATCTTTCTTTTAACTCAGATTTTTTTATTTCCCCAGTCTTCTTTTAGATAAAATAATCAGAGGAAATAATTTGTGGTTTTCCCCCCACACTGATAGATATGTTATGGTGAAAAAAGCTTTGGATTTCATGTCTGAGGAACTGGATTGATATCCTAGCTCTGATGCTTACTCCCTGTATGACCTTGGGCTAAAATTACTACACTTTTCTGGTCCTCAGTTTCCTTATTTGTAAAATAAGAATGCTGGACTAAATGACTGCTAAGATTCCTTTTTTCTCTATGATCCCATGATCATTACATAGAATGAGTATACATAAATTAAACTTCCCTGCCTTGATTATTTATATAATTTCCACCAGCATTATTATTTTAATTTTCTAAAAGTCAGTAGGCCCTGGCCTTTTAATTTATTTTCTTAATTTATTGTTTATTTTATTAATTTTAAAATTTTAATAAATATATTTTTGCATCAACTTAATTTCTGCATATATCTCTCCCTTTTTCTCTATCCAGAGAATAATTTCTTGATGCAAAGAATTTCTAAAATAAAAGGAATTCAGCAAAATAAACCTACTCATCAGCTTAATCTGGCAGTATATGTAACATTTCACTTTCATAATCCCCTTACCTCTGAAAAGAAGGGAAGGAATTGCATTCTAATATCTCTTCTCCTGACCAAGCTTAGTTATTATAACCACAAACATTCAATTTCGATTTTTGTTGTTTTTCCTATTTACATTTCTGTAATCATTATATAGTTTGTTCTCTTGGTTTTGCTTACTTCACTCCAAATCAGTTCATAAAATTCTATTAATTCCTCCCATTATTTTTCATATTAATTGTTTCTTATGGGACAGTAATATTCCAATACATTCATATATCACATTCCTCAGTCTATGAGCATCTAACCTGTTTCCAGTTGTTGCTAAAACAAAAAGTTCTACTATATTTGGTGGTATATAAGACTTTTCTTTTGTTATTAACCTTCTTGAGTCATGCACCTAGCAGTTGAATATCTGGATCTAAAGGAACAGGCATTTTATTATTTGTATAATTTTGTATAATTTTTATAATTCTAGCTTGCTTTTCTGATTAGTTGGACCAATTGATGGCTCCACCACCAGTGCATTAGTGTGCCTATATTTCCACAATCCCTCCGGCATAGACTCTTCTTGTCTTTTGTAATTTTTACTTGTTTGTTGGGGATATCATTAGATAGTTGTTTTGATTAGCATTTATATTATTAGTGATTTGGAGTATTCTTTCATATGGGTAGTAATTTGCAGTTCTTTTCAGAACTGATAAATTCATGTTGGAGAACAATTTTAAGAACTTCCTATGTTTTAGATAGTTTAATGGAACTGAAGGATGTAAAGAAAGAAAAACAAGTCTGGCCTCTCTTGAAGAAACCTGTAGTAGAGATTCAATGTAAAAAGAAGAATTATTTTATAATTTGACATTTTACAGTTGGGGTAGGTATTGAATGAATGAGTTAGTCATGTTAAGGAAGGAAACAAGTTTCATCCTTTTGTTTTTGAAGAGCCTTGGGAGTCATGAAGCAGGTTCCACACAAGGGTAAAGAGGCCCAAACAGCGGGCAAAGTATGGATTTTGCAGAAGTATATTAAAATCAGTTTTTTCCTAGAAATGGAAAGATTTGGAGCCTTAAGGGTTCAAAGAAGGAAAAAAGAATAGGAAGGAGGTAGACACTTTCCTGCTCACTGTAGGACTCCAGGACTAGTCTATCTAGATTTCTTACTGTAGGACTCCAGGACTAGTCTATCTAGATTTCTTACTGTAGGACTCCAGGACTAGTCTATCTAGATTTCTTACTGTAGGACTCCAGGACTAGTCTAGCTAGATTTCTTACTCTCTTTAAACTCAACATATCCAGCATTGAGCTTATTATTTTTCTCAAAATGTGATCTTCTTTCTGAATTCACCATTTCTATTATTACAGCCCTGCCCCCTCTCCAAACAAAGTCAAGTGAAAGTCCTGTCATCATTTCTCTGATGTTATAGTCTTCTTCGAAAACAAAGGACAAACACCACAACACAATTTTTGTTACTGGTACCATCCTTCACCCAGTCTCTCATTTCAAGCCCTCTTTGTATCTTTGATTCTTCTCTTTCCTTTACCTCCCACATCAAAGCAGGTGAAACATTATAGGATCAAAACCTTAGAGCTGCAGAGGATCCTTAGAGGTCATCTTGTCTAGACCTATCTTTTTACTGATCAGGAAACTAAGGCCCAGAGAAGTTAAGTGACTTGTTCAAGGCCACACAGATAATAAATAATAGAACTAGAATTCAAACCTAGGTCTTCTAGCTCCAAATTTAATCTTCTTTCTACTATTCTCTGTTGTATATTCTGTCTTGTATTACTACAAGATAGTATAATTGGGATTATGGATTGGGAAATAGTCAGTGCTCCAGGACAGGGGCCACTGCAGGGTCCAGACTATTGCAGGAGTTTCTGGCTGGTCTTCCTGATCCCTTTTTCACTCTTCCTTCTGATTAGTTTTTATCTCAGATTACATGCTTTTCTTATGCACAGGTCATGTGATACTGTTCTTTTGGCAGCAGTGGATAGGACACTGGGCCTTGAGGCAGTAAGATCATAGTTCAAATCCAGACTCAGACCCTTCCTAGCTGTGTGACTCTGGACAAATCACTTAATCTCTGTCTGACTCAGTTTCTTCAACTACAAAATGAGGATGATAATAACACATGATCATCCTTCCTTACCCCACACACTCACCTGTTGAAATCCTATCTTTAGAATCTCACCAACAAAACTACTTCTTCCACAAAGTCTTTCCTAGTCTCTCTCTCTTCTCCTCCAGTACCTCTTTTCCATAATGATTCTTTCTCCTTAGAATAAGAATCACAAAATTATGGAATCTCATAGTTTGAGTGGACCTCAGACACTGTCTATACCAACTGTTAATAATTAAGAATACCTTCTACAACACAATCATTAAGTGATCAATCCTTTGCTTGAAGACTTTGAGTAAAGAAGTCTACTACTAAGGCAACCCCCTTCACTTTTGAATAACTATAATTGTTAAGAAATTTCTTGCTTGAAATCAAAATTTACCTCTAGTTGTTTTCTGCCCACTGCTCCTACTTCTCTTCTTTTGTGCCCAAGAAGAGTAAAGATAGTCTTTCTTCCACTTTACAGCCACATAAATACTTGAAGACAGCTTTCATGACCCTCCTAAGTCTTATCTGCTCCTGTCTTACCATCCCCAGTTGCTTCAGATGATCTTTATATAGTTTTTGAAGTCCTTCACCATCCTGGTTGACCTCCTATGCTATTTACCAAAATTCAGTACTCCAACTTAAAAATATTGTTTGCCCACTTCTCTCATGCATTTATTATGTGTGCTTGTCCTTCATTGCCAAAGAAGACCATGACATCAGAGAAAAGATGACATGACTTGAACTTGACTTTGTTTTGAGTGAGGGAGGGTTGTGCAGGTCACCAGCCTCACTTCTCCTCCAGAGCCATCTGAATCCAGTGACCAGATATTCATCAAGATGACTGAAGATTACCCAGGATGAGACAATTGAGGAAATGACTTGCCCAATGTCACACAGCTAGTGAGTGTCAAGTGTCTGAAATGAGATTTGAACTCAGGTCTTCCTGACTCCTGCACTGGTGCTCTATTCACTAGACCACCTAGGTGCCCCTTGCATTTATTATATATTATAGTGAATTGTGCCTTGTCGTAGATCTCTGTTGTAAGTTTCTGGAGGTCAGAAACTATGTCATAACTTTATATTTTTACCACTTCTAAAATGGCAATCTAGAAACACTTGAAACATGTATGTTGAATAAGCAAAAGTGAACAGATCTCTAAATTAGCCAAGACCTATGGAATAACCCAGGGGCAGTCCTATAGGGAAAAGAAAACTAACAGCCTTTCTCAAAACTTAAAAAGCAATTGAGTAAGCAGTAAGAGTAGTGTAAGGGATGAGTATCATAAACTTGTATCTGAGAGGTTGCATTTCCTTTAACCTTGACTCCAACCAGAGTGCATATATAACTGGCACCTCAAACTCTGCATCTCAAAGTGAATCCAACCTATTTCCTCCTTTTCTCTTATATTATGTTAATAGTACCAACATCTAACAAGTGATGTATGAAACCAGTGATAAACTGCATCTTCTAGCCTACCTAAGTTAACAACTACTAGCTATAAAGTAATCTTTACCATAAGAGAAGCTTGAACCATCAGATAGTGATACTTATGGAAAAAAGCCATCTAATGAAGCAATCTCTTAAGGCATAGAAGAATTTTTGATATGTATCAATTGACAGAATAAACACAACCAATAAAAGCCATGTATTCTTAGAATATTGGAGCACGATTGTTTTACTTCATGTAAAAGTGATCTTATGCCATGTTCTCTCATTCATGTCTGAAGTAAGTTTGACTTCTGGGCATCTGCTTTGAAGGATCATTACTGAGTTTCTATGAGTACTTCTCCAACAATGAAGATCGCGACTTATCATCCTTGTTTGTGCCTCTTTTCCATAGATCCATACAAGGGGCACATTTAACATAACTGGGGCTAAGGACAGGGTCAGTGTCCTCCCAAAGTTGTTTTGTCATTTTGTAGATGCCAGCGGATCACAGAGATGCCAATAACCTATCCTTCCTATGCAATTTTGTCCCTTTCCTCCCTGTCCCCACCCAAATACATATCTCTTTGATTACAGCATTTACTTCACTTATCTTGAATGGTACTTTGTACTGTATTTCAATCTATACATGTCTATCAAGTACCTCTCCGCTGCCTTCTGAGGAGCTCTCAACTTTAATTCATCAGACACTATGGTATTCTAGGACTTGAAACTACATAGTATTCCAAGGAGAATGTTATTATTGTTAAAAAAAAAAAGATAGGTCTTTGTTTCTGGAAGAAGTTTGCAATCATCACAGCAAGCTCTATGTCAGTTCCCAAAGGCAAGCCAACTTGCCTTGATCCTCATTTCTGCTTCCCAGCTCATGTTCACCTCTAGTATCTATCTAGAATCCATATGTTAGCGGGCTAGTTTTAAGGAATGGGCTATCCAAACTAGACCAACAGATATTGTTCATTTACTATAGATGCCAAGTCTGTGTTGGCCTAATTTGATATTGCAGTTCTCTTGGTAGAATAACTAAAATGTAGGAACAACTTGTTTTAATGACAGGAAATGTTATGCAGTGTGAGTTAAATATCACTATCCTGCTAAAATGTATATACTATCAGTGTGTTGAATTTATGTCCATATTTAAAAGAAACTACTTATTTGGTTTCAAAGATCTTTGGGTCAAAAAAAGCATATTTATCAAGTAACATCTGCCTCAACCTACATTTACAGAGATTACTTAATATGATGTCCCATATAGCTTTGAGAGGAATTGTCATATAGTAGAATATGAGGTTGATGTCACATAGAATAGGAATTACAAAATTATGGAATCTCATAGTTTGAGTGGACCTCAGACGCTGTCTATACCAGCTGTTAATAATTAAGAATACCTTCTACAACACACTCATTAAGTGATCAATCCTTTGCTTGAAGACTTTGAGTAAAGAAGTCTACTACTAAGGCAACCCCCTTCACTTTTGAATAACTATAATTGTTAAGAAATTTCTTGCTTGAAATCAAAATCTACCTCTAGTTATTTTCTGCCCACTGCTCCTACTTCTCTTCTTTTGTGCCCAAGAAGAGTAAAGATAGTCTTTCTTCCACTTTACAGCCACATAAATACTTGAAGACAGCTTTCATGACCCTCCTAAGTCTTATCTGCTCCTGTCTTACCATCCCCAGTTGCTTCAGATGATCTTTATATAGTTTTTGAAGTCCTTCACCATCCTGGTTGACCTCCTATGCTATTTACCAAAATTCAGCACTGCAACTTATAAATATTGTTTGCCCAAGGCAGAATATATCGAGACTATTAATTCCCAAGTTCTGGACACCATAACTCACAATACAGCCTATGCCTACATATTTATCTGACATTTTACATTTTTGACTCATATTGGGTTTGTAATCCACATTGCACTTGTAATACAAATCTTTTTCAGATAAATAGCTACTTAACAATGCCTCTCTCATTTTGTATTTGTGAAGTTCATTGAGCTTCATCTTAATAAATTCAGAGAAACATTTTTTCCTGTTGAAGTCTTGGAAACTTATCCAAATATGCTAGCTATTTGTCCTGACTTTGTGTCATTACATGTTTGCTAAATATGCTATTAATGTCTTAAACCAAATTATTGATAAAAATATTAAACAGTCCATGGTTAAATACAGATCCCTAGAGAACTTATTTAAAGACACACCTTCCTCCATGTTGCTGTTACATTCTTAATTACATGTCTTTGAATTTTTCCATTCTAATTTTGCTATTCCAAGTCTCTCTATCTTGTCCACAAGAATAGCATGAAAGACTTTATCAGATGACTTGCTCAAATCTAGCTACATTACATCTGTGGCATTTCTCTGATGTGTCACAAAAGTAAATGAGATTTATTTTGATGAAACTCTACCCTACAAGGTGTGTGACCTTACCTTTGTATGCCTCACTCAGTTACCTGATTTACAAAATCAGCATAATAATGTCTGCCCTTTTCATCTCATAAGATTGTTATGAGAAAAATATTTTGTAAACTGAAAATGCCTATAAAATGTGAGTTAGTATTGTGATTTTGACTATTTAGTGATACAACTAATTTCTCACAAGAATGAATATTTTAAAGTATTCTATTTATTTTGTGCTATTTGAGAATGGAGAAGCTTGTGGACCTAATGTTTTGAGGTTGTAACGCATGCAGACATTATAAACATATACATATATGTTGAGGTTTAAACCCAGGGATGCCAAAAAACTGTTGAAGTTTCATGGTGTGTTGTGGTGGAACCATCTCAATGAATTTAGAGGCAAATCACTTCTCATTCAAGTATAGGCATTTATTGAGATTGACACCTCTCATGAAGTGGGCTAAGTTCCAAGAGGAACCAGTAACTTCAGAGAAAGCAGGTGGATTTTTATAAGGTAAAGATGCAGTTACATAACAAACATTTACATGGAATTTAGGAATATGATTAATATTGAAAAGGCAGGAGGAGTTTGTTAAGGGATTAGGTAGTGGAAGAAGGGTCCCATCTATGGTTTGGTGATTAAACATTCTGGTCATGCTGCCCTCCAATTGACTAGTTTTTGTGGTCCTGTCTGGTCAAGATAGACAATTGGTCTAGATGGATGATGTGATTGTGATTGACTACAAGAATATACCTGTATCTGTGGGAATGAGTCTGGGGGTCATGACTGGTTAGAGGCAATGACTGGGTTCCCATGCTTGCTGTTTCTGTAAGAATTATGAGTTTCAGGGACACACCTGTTATTCTAGTGAGCAACGAGGCATGTATAAAGAAGTTAGGACATTGGTGGGGGAGCTAGGTAGGTACAGTGGGCCTGTAATGACTATTGGGGCTGGGGGAAGCTCTATTTGAACTCTATCATATACATACACAAATATATGTATATATCGCCTTTCTCAATCATTTGTAGACCCAAAGAGAGATGAATCACGTAACTCTATTGAGATACTGAAGTATACATATATGTATGTGTATATATATATATAATATGTATTTATATTTATATCTCTCTATATAGAATTAAGTACCTCAATAGAGCTGTGAACTTACATATACATATGCATGTCAATATGCATATATAAGATTATAGCTCTATTGCATATATGTGTATACATATATGTATGTTATATATGGGAGAGACAGAGAGACAGTGAGAGACAGACAGACAAAACACCTCTATCAAATTATGATCTTACTGATGTGAGTATTCTCTAAGAGGGTACAGGTTGCAATTCAACTATGTCTTCTTATCCTGTATTACTCTTGTCCTACACAGGAGATTCAGTAAACAAGCTGAAGGTTTTCTTCTGGGTTTTAATATTATCAGGGTGCCTGTGAAGTGTTTAGGCTACCCAGATGCCCACCTCCTTTTCTTATCACTTATCTATAATAATATAGAATCAGGAAAGTAACACAATATTCCATAATCTATCTGGTGGGCTCTCTTCCTCAATACTTTCCCACAAATTCACATAGGATCAGTGGGAAGACTATATAAAGTATACATTTGTGGAAAGACACAGGTGTAGGGAAAATCTGTGCTTCCAGCCTCTACAGGTACTAATATGCCTAAGGGTGTAATATATCCCACCTGCACAGGGTCTGTGTCCTTAAGATTCAGTAGATGTTCGAGACCACTTGATTGACCACACTCTGTCCTGATGACCAGGTATGTTTCTGTATGAAAACAAGGCAGGGGTGGGAGGTCTGTCTACCTGAGTTAGGTGCCACCATTTATCTTTTCTGTGTTAGGGCTAAGTGAACTATTTAATAAGCACCTATGAATGCTTCATTTCATCCCTGATCATCAAACCTAAACTAACAGTATGTCAGCATTGGGCTTGCCCCTGATATGTGGTAAAGTTGGTAATTATTATGAGATGGCAGACAGGTGTTGTAGTTACGTGGTGAAGTGGGAAAAGTGGTGGGTCTAGAGTCAGGAAGAACCAAGTTAAGATCCAGCCTCAGACACGTACTAGCTGTGTGACCCTGGGCAAGTCACTTAACCCTGTTTGCCTCAATTTCTTCATCTATAAAATGAGCTAGAGAAAGAAATGTCAAACCACTCCATTGTCTTTGCCGAGAAAATCCCAAATGGAGTCATGAAAGGTCAGACATAACTAAAAATGACCAAGCAACAACAAAAATTGATGGCCTTGTAGCTCAACTCATGGATGAATTTGGAGAAGAATACAGTGATATAAGGAGGTTGAAGTGATTAGACTGGTGGATATAGATATGCTACTGTGGTATCCTTCACAAAGGCCCATCTGTTAGTATGTAGGGATCCTTTTTGATGGCACAGAGAGCAGACCTCTGCTCATGCAGAGCATTTAACTTGCAGGGAGGGTAAAAACAGTAACCTGGTCCAACAGTCCTGAAGAAGCTGAACTCTCAGTATAACATTAAAAAGAGACTGGTTTAGTGCATTTCCCAACTAGAGACAGAGTTCAGCTTATAAACACCTTGTAATAAAGGCTGAGGGCAGCTAGGTGGTACAGTGGATAGACTGTGGGGCCTGGAGTCAGAAAGCCTCATCCTCCTGAATTCAAATCTGGCCTCAGACATTTACTAGCTGTGTGACTCTGGATAAGTCACTTAACCCTGTTTGCCTCAGTTTACTCATCTGTCAAGTGAGCTGAGGAAGGAAATGGCAAAGCACTCCAGTATCTCTGCTAAGAAAACCCCAAATGGGGTCATGGAGAGCCAGATCTCACTGAAAAAAAGACTGAACTGAAATGGAGGATGAGGTTCAGTTAATGTAACTGCTATTAATTCAAGTGAAGAGAATTCTTCTAATGGGAGTGGAGACTAACAGAGGGAAGTTAGAAACCCACAGTATGGGTGCCAGAGCAGAGGTTTCACTGTATCCTTCTGAGATTGGAGACACGACATAGGAGAATGAGAGAAGAAACGAAGAGACTTGGGAACTTGCACTGGTCGGTAGAAACATGAACAAAACCCCAGAACTCCAGGCTTATGTCTAGATGAGACTGATTTTCTCAGTTGGGGAATCATGGGGTGGGAGGGCTTTCATCACCAAGAAACTGGGGGATTTACATGAAAAAGTCAAAAGGAAACTTGACAAATCATTGGAGCAGTGGCTCCTGAGGCATGGTCTAATGGAGTCAGTGATGAGACGTTGTCTACAGCAGAGGTCTGAGAAAGGCTGGGGAAACTCTCTGAGGACTTACTGCTATAGAATCAGCTAAAATAGATTACAGGCTCCAGATGTGGACCTTCCCTTGTCCTTTTTAGGTGGCTGACATGGAGAATTGTTCATACTTGACCTCATAAAGAGGAATTCCCTTTGTAGCCTGCTCCCAGAGGAGATCTGCAAAGGGAAGAGACCAAGTTTCTAATGGAAATGGGTTTGATAGACTGGATCTATGCTTCCCCTCCCCCATCCAACCTTATGACCAGCCTCCCTCAGGGGCAATTAGAATCACCCCATCCATGTGGAGAAATCCTTTTATTCACTTTGTTTGACTCTTGTACAATCCCGAAGTGACTCCTCCAAGTCTTTAGATCTCAAAGCCACCCTACTCCCCTTTCATCTGGCAAATGAATTCTCTCCTTCTTGGTTGAGAAAATTGAGGCCATCTATCATAATTTGTTTATCACCTTCACTTCATACCAATTAACCTCTTTATATTTTAATCCACCCTTCCACTCTCAGAGGACAAGTGAGAGAGTAGCAGCATGCCAACCTTAGTTCTGGTGTAATTGGCCAGAATCCTTCAAAGCTGGCTCACTCACCCTGTGAGAATTTCTGACCCCATCATTTCGGTGGGCCAACAGTGACCCTCTGCCTTGAAGCATTCAGTCCCAGCATAGGAAGGAAGAGTCAGGTTCTAGCAGTAGCCACACCCATAGTGCTCCTTGCTACATACAGGATGACAGTGGCAGTACAGGCTTGAAGCAACACCCTCATGCAGGGCAGAGTCAGGCTTGTCTTGGGGGTTCAGAGTCAGGCCCCACTGAAGACAGCACAGTAGACTTTGCTATCACATTTACATATTGAACCATTAGATACAGGGCTCAGAATTTTGTGAAACAAACAAGATGAGAGAGACGTTCTCTGCACACCCTCCATTTACCCAAGATCCTATTGTTTTCTACTTCTCCTTTACCTAGGACCCCTCCCTCAGCTTCCCATTCTATTGTTAACAAATTTGTCTCCAACCTAAATCTCTTTCTCTCATACTCCTTCCTTCTTCCAAACATTTACAAGAGCCTATTTTTCATTTCATCTTTGATTCCTTTTCCTGGGATGGCTACCTTTCTCATGTTCTAGAACATACTCTGCTAGGAGAAGAAGTCACTATATCCCTCATTCCCCACTATCACTTTCAAATGCTTCTGCTGCCATTATTAGTAAGTAGCATTCTTGGAGTTCCAATTCATCCAAACATATCATCATTTTGCACTCATCCTTGTTGCTGTTTTTGAAACACTCTCTAAGTTACTCTCACTTGTTTCTTGAGGCTTTTAGTACTTCGTTCAATCTTCCTATCAATATATTGATATACAATAAACCCTATGAGTTCCTCTATATTAAAAAAACCTTAATTTTCATTATGTCCTCTTGGTTTGTTCACTTGTCGTATAATTTGGCATTGAATTTTCAAGATTTAAAAACACATCTTTCATTCCTTATCATAAAACTCCCTCTCATATTAGATATTAGGAAAGTCTTTGATGAACAGCACATTTTCCCAGGTCTAACCTTGATTCTATCCCATAGGTTTTAATGGTGTTTGAATCATGAATTCCCAGGATATTAAAGCATGTTTATCTCCATTGCTTGGATACCTTTTTTCACCTTTTTTGCACTGATAGAGTACAAGGTCATGGTGCTGTATTTTGTTGCCATTTGGAAATTTCTATAATTTTGGCACAATTCTACTTCTCAGTATGTCTATGTGTTTATCAGGTTCATTATTCCCAGAGTGGGGACAAGACTTACCAATCTACTGGAAGTAAACCATCTTCCTAACATTTTTATTAGTCAATAGTTTGATGAAGTTCTAATTTTGTAAGTTTACCTGGAACTTCTGACTGATCAACCCTTCCTCACTTAATCTCTCTCAGTCTCAGTTTCCTAATTTGTAAAGTGGAGATAATAAGATCTCTTAATTCTGATTTGTTGGGAGGACCAAATGAGATTTGTAAACCTTAAAGTATTATATAAATGCTAGCTATTGTCATGATGATGGTGATGGTAGGGGTGGTGATGTCAACAGTAGCTTTGCTATAGTCTTGAATGAAAAGGTGAGTTTCATCAGTGAGAATTACGTTTTTCCAATCTTAATACTGCAATTGTTGTATTCATTTGCCATCAACAAACATTTTTTTCCCTTCAGAGCTTTGGTTAATAGCTGCTTTTTTAAAAAATAAATAAACAACATCAAAACCTGGTCTGATTACTGTATTGCCAACTTGCAGATACCTATATCTGTGTCACATTATAGTGAAATCAATCTGTTGTTCATCTTTCATTTCAAGGAGGATCAATGACATCACAGGATGATTTTTTGACTTGCACACAAATTGGATTTAAGTGAGGCAGAGTTGTGCAAAGTCATCAGCCCCACTCTCCTTTCCAGAGTCATTGAAGTCCAGTGACAAGACAAAAGCTGGGACAACTGGCGATGACTCAAGGTATAGTGGGTGGCCTTGGTGTCTTGGATGTCTGACCAAACTCTAAGCCTCCACAGCACCTGCTTCAGTCACCTTCATGACCACTGAAACAGATTGTTCTCATTTGCCCATTCTGCTGGGGGAAGTCTTCACATAGTTAGGGTAGACATCTCTCTAACTCATTGATGGCCTATTGGTTACCTGTCTGCTGAGATGATTTTACCAGGGTATGGCTGTTGCACATGCTACAGCTTCTTGGAGTCACAGGTGAAAGTTGAGTCGAGTGGACACCCCAAGTAAATAAGTGGCCCTGAAAGGGCTTAGCATGCCCTCACACTAAAGGTGTCAATCCTTCCTGAACTATTACACACAAGTGAAATCAATAGCCAAAGTCCCTCTCAAAATCTTGGTTTTTATTCTAAGAAATAATTTGGCATTATTGCTTGTCCAAAGCAATTAATATACTTATTTAGTTTAGAACTTCATCACTTCTTGTCTAGACAATAATATGGTGACTTTTTAATTGATTTCCCTAACTCCAATGTTAACTGATCTAACCCATTCTCTCTGGTCTGATTCATTCTTCATAGCACAATTCTCTTTTTAAGGCAAAGAACCTGACTATGTCAGTTGCCTGCTAAAAAAATCTTCAGTGGTCCCCAATTACTTATTTGATATACGACAAATTAAAACTTGGTTTCATAGTGAGCCATAGCTTTGTATGTATTCAGCCCCATAGAGAGACTAGATGATAGGGTAGCATTTGACAATGGTGGTGTGGAGGGTCAATGTGTAAGAGATGTTGCTCTAGCACCTAAAAGGATTCAATGTTAACTGCTTAGTCTGGAATTTGCACCTCCACAATCTGACTCCAGGCCAGCTTCCTAGTCTTATTTCATATTATTTCTCTTCATGCATTCTAAGGTCCAGTCAACCTGAACTTCTAGGTCTTCCTTAATTCAACCTATCATTATCTGTCTCTGTACATTCTCATGGACTTTCTACCATTCCTGGGATGCATTTTGCTCTTTATAATTTTTTATCTTGTTGCAGGCTTAGGTCAGGTGCCACCTCCTCTGTTTAGTTTTCCCTGATCTCCCTAGCTCCCTCCTTAACTCCTCCTCCTACTGTGTTCTTTCCCTTGCCACCATCATGACGTGTCTGTGTATTGTACCTTCCTGTTTATGTGCTGCATCCTTCCTAACTTATAGTAGAGTATAAACTCCTTAGGGGTAGGGACTTCTTTAGTTGTCATCTTTGTAATCCCAATACTCAGAATAATTCCTGGCATATAATATTCCTTTACTAAATATTTCTTGAAGTGACTTGAGTTGAAAGAGTAATATCTCTTACACATGGACCCTCCATACCACCATTCCCAAATGTTACCCAATCATCCAGGGACCTGAGTTACCAAGATCAGTAAAAGAGAGGAAGAAAAATAACCTCTGAGCTTCGAATTCAAGGCTTGTTTTATTCTTGCTGCTTAGGGACATGATGGATTTCACAGTCTAGGGCAGGACTGAGCCTTTAATAAAAAGAGATCATAGATAATAGACTAAGGAGATACAAAGGATCTTAGAAGGCCATTAAATCCAACTGCTTAATATTATTTTTAAAACTTTTTTTATTTCATTAAATATTCCCCAATTATATACAAAAATTTTAACGTTCATTTAAAAAAATTTTTTGAGTTCTAAATTCTTTCCTTCTCACTTGTCCCTCCTCTACCCCTTGAGAAGGCAACCAACTGTCCAATTTTAAAGATGCAGAAAGGGAGGCACCAAGAGGTTAAGTGATTTACCAGGGTCATTCAGATAGTAAGTGTCTGAGGCAGGTCCTCATAACTCCAAATCTTGTGCACTGAGTCCTGCTGCCTCTTAACACGTAGCTTCAAAGAGTCGGAAGACTGCAGAATATGAGTTCAAAGTAGATCACTACAAGAAGAGAGTATGTCAAAATAAAAATAATTTAAATTGTCCTTGTGAAGACAGATGTATGAGATCTAACATGATTAATCTATTCTACTTTTTACCTAGTTTTCTTTCTTGTGATGATGGCATTATTGGCATCTCAATGTAGAGCACCTACTTTGATTTTTTTGAAAATAAAGATGAATGTGTACTTTTATCTCGTCTTTTTTCTGTCAGAGAGCATGGCCAATAACTGGCTGATTGAGATTCTTAGTCTGTCCATGGAACAGAGTAAAATCAAACAGTCTGAGGTGGGGTCAAACTTTTGATGTTCTCTTTAGCATTAATGTTCAAACTAATTATCTCCTGCAGAATCATAGAATTTTAGAAATGGAAAGGACCTTAGTGATCATCTGTTTCAGCTTCATTTTACAATGTGAGCCACAGGCTAAGTAATATTGCCCAAGGTCTAGTGGAAAGACTCATGTATTGGGAGTTAGGATATCTGGGTTTGATGTCAAGATTTACCTTGCTCATGGAATGGCTTTTCTATCCCTCAGGCTCCCCACATATAAAATGGGGAAAATGCTATTCATCTTTTATTTTCCTCAAAGGACTAAAAAAAAAATGAGAGAAATGTATGTTAAACACTTGGAGCTGCTCAGAAGTTAGGCATGGTAGAAAATCTCAAGCTATGCTTATTGTCATGATTATAGCAATATTGTTCTATGAGGGCATGTCCATTTTTGTAAAGCAGGAAATGAGATTTAGCAAATCTATCTAGTGTCACAGAGAAAACATATCGTATAATCCAAGCTAGACATTTGTAAATTTGAAAGATCACAGTAGGGGCCTTAGGCTATCATATGAATGACAGCGATGGGATTTGGTGCTCAATCTAGCACCCTAAATTGAGTTGTCACTGAATTTGTGGGAGAGATCCTACGTAAATAGGGGTAAATAAGGAACTGTAGACATCTTGTCATCTACCACCTGTTTTAACCAGCATTTTGAATTTGCCAATGTGATGTTGTTGAACTCTTTCTCTTCCCTTTGCCCCCTCCTCATCAGCTTTAAAAAAAAAAATGTTTCCAACAGCAGGTACTGGATATTGAACTTTGTGTGATAACGCTTCACATTTTTTTCTTAGGATGAATCATTTGAACACAGAACTGCCGAATGGAAACTGGCTTGGAGTGATGAATTCTGATTGGCATTGGCAGCTGTACATTCTTAAGGGCGTAGATTAATACGTATAAACCATTCAGCTTAGCTGAAACTACTGTTCAGCGTTGTAAACTGCCAACTTTATCTTCTTTAAGCAAAAAAATACAGTTTTTCTTCCCAACAAAGACTTTTTATAAAAGCAATAAGGTAACTGCATGAAGTGCGCTTATCGTGATATAATCACACCCCAGGGGGAATGAGAGGTGCTCCACTGCACCTCCTGCTTTGTAATGACCCAGGGGTGTGATTATCTTATGATAACCGCACTCCCTGTCATGCCTTATTGCTTATATATTCCACATGTCATAATGAATCCTGAAGCACTTTCTAGGTCTCATAGCAAAGGCAATGACTTTGAAGTACGGGAAGTAGCCAGATTTTCTGGGTACACACAGATTAATATTGTATACATTAGGGAAATTACGAATGACTACTTTTAAGTGCCAGCCAAGTCACACATATTGGGGAAATGGAGACTTTGTGCTTTGAAAAATCTTCTTCTGGCTACTTTCCCCCCCCCTAAGTTTGTCTCCACCATCATTCGGTTGGCTGCTAAATTATTCTATCTCTTCAAGTTACATTACTGGAGTCCCGGACCACCAGGGAAATAACATCTATGGCATAATTATCTTACTGTTACCTGGTATGATGTTTTGGTATGAAAATCAGAGGATGATAATCTCTCCACTCCCAAAATAGGCTTCATTTGATTTTAAGTGCCCATTTATTCAAGAATTACAACCATTCTAGCTACTGATTTCTAGATCTCCAGATATAATGTTTGAGGGAGGGCCATTGAGAGAATGTTTTAATTTATTCCACACAGTAAAGGGCCCTTTGTCTCTTTAGATGGTGGAGTTGCCACATTAGTTTCAGTAATATTGTAGACTTTATATTATTTGGAGATGATAATTTAGCTTTAAGATTCTATATAGAGACTGATAATATATTCAAATTAAAATGAGTGGGGTTAATAGTAGACCTATAGGGAAGCAGGAAGATCAAGAGGAAGAGACTTCTGAATCCAGAATAAGGCTTTGATATAATAATAAGACAACAAGGTAATAAACTAAGCAATTATCTTTGATGCAACTTGCCCTATTATCATACCACAGAGTGAATCTGCACCTCAGGGAGAAGGGGACTTGGTTCTAAGTCATTTAGCAACCTTCTAAATCTACATCTGCCTTCAACATTTAAATACCACTGTCTTATGGGGAAAATATGCAACACTGTTTTTATCCTGTCACTGTATCCTGGGTGATGAATATGGTGGCCTCTCATCATGACCGCTGATGAGTTGATTCAATGTCTGTGTCAGTTTCAGGATCAACCACGTTAACCTGAGGTCATCTCAAGGAAAACCATGTGTCTAAAATGAAGATTATTTAGCCGTATACTGCACAAGTAGAGATACTACTGATTACCATAAAGGTCAAATATGCACATTTTGACTGGTGGTAATGAGTAGTTTTAAAGATGTTTTAGCCTTTTCTTAATCTCACAATGTCACTAGGCTTCTATTGTTATGCACCAAAGAATGTGCCTTTAATTGTACCATTTGCCCTATTGTAGCTTGTACATAGAGTGGGTAGTATGATGTTACTTGTGATAACCGCCTACTACATGTCCTAATAATTATTAGCCTTCAGTAAATTGTACAATAAGGTAACACGAAGCTGGTAGAACCAAAAGGAGCTTTAAAAAGTCAAAAGCAATATTTAAAACGTTTCATGTACTAAAGGGGTGAATAAAACAGGAGGTATAAAATAAATAACTTTCAAGTTCTTTGTCTGAAAATTATGTTGGCATTTGGAAGAATCCCGGTAGGCTTCAAATTCTGTAAATGGAAAAAAAATACAGTGTCAATGGATGCTATCCTTTAGATGATTCTAAAGAGAAACAAAAGTTTTTGAAAATATACTTGGAATTTAGGGTTCATCCCAAAATTAGTATTTGTAGCAAATTATCTCATGAATGGATGACATTCGCTTGGAGCTGCATATAGAATGTGGTTTGCAAGAGAGACGTGCTAGCCATGTTTAAAATTTCTAAGGGATGTGCTGTCTTAGACTCACTTCAAACACAGCTGAGCAATTAGTCCTTCGAGTAGTTTGGAAGAAGTCGGCTCTACAAACGACAAGTTCAAATAGTTCAAAATGCTATTATTCACAAAAAGTGGGAAGGATATGTAAAATACTATTTTTAAAAATCGTAGCCAAAATCTGAGGCATCTCAATAAATTGAGAAGGGATGAACCAATTTCAATTCTCTCTTCTTATTTCAGCATTTTCTTGGATTTTAATAAGGACACTGGCTAACCTTTAAGATGTTCTATATTTTTAATAGCTGTCAACTTTTAGGGAAAAAAAAAATCCACCACAGGCGAGTAAATACAATTGCTACAATGAAAGTGGTTTGGGGAAACACGTATTTGCAAATTGGAAATAACACATTGGGGCAGAAATCTTAAAAATCAAGATGTGGGTTTTAAGTCTCAGCATGTTTTAGTCTTATCCAAAGTTTGAAAGATGTCAGCTGTTTGTAGAATTAGCAAGAAAATTCTACATAAGCAGTTCACATATTGGCACTGTCTATGCGATATGAAAATAGCAAGTTGAATGGTGAAAACTTCAGACAAACTACTTATTTTTGAAAAAGAAAATGTCTATTTGTTGAATTCAACTTTTTTCTTCTATAGTTATATTGGTTTCACATGTAGATACAATGGGCTGTGGCTACATAATACCAAATTTGCTGGAAAATAAAACAAAAAATTCATTCAGTTATTTTAATGTTTCCAAATATCTTCATCTGGAAAACTGTTGACAAAGAACATCTGGATGATTAAAAGGATTTTTCTATTTTTTATCCAGATGTTTTAGTAATTCAGACAACTCCTTTTACTGATTTCTAATTTCACCCTTACTACTCCCAAATAGTGATGAAATAAAATATAGTTAAGAAGTTAAATTTCAGGGATACAATTGAAAACTTAATATTTATGGCTCATGTGAGAATATAAATTTCCATGTTTTTAAGAGATGTATATAATTAAAGATAATGCATCTAGTGACTTTAATAATGCACATATGAATGAATTGAATGGTTTAGAGGCAGCCAGTATTCTTAAGAAAGTATATTCCTGAAGCAGGATCAGATATCTGAGGTACAAAACTATTTTTCTGTCTCAGGCTTAAATAATGGCAAAAATCAATTTCAGTATAGTTCAACACACAACATTTTTTGAATGCCTACTCAATGTGTGAAACAGTGTGCCCTAATGGGTAGAGGGCTGTGTTCAGAGTCAGTTAGACCTACATTCAAATCCTTCCTCTGAGATCTCTTTCTTTCTCTCTCTCTGTCTCTCTGTGTAGATAGATAGATAGACAGAGAGACAGACAGATAGATAGATAGATTTAAAGAAAACCATTAAATCTGTCACTGTTCTAGGCTGCTTTTTAAGACGATGTGTTGCAGAGCAAGTGCTTGTTTACAAGGGTGAAGGGAGTTTTTTCTCAGGGAGCTCTCTACTGCTGTGAAATCATAGGTTCAAATTTTCCAAAAATAAATGTATAAGATACTGGACTAGGGATATAAATTTTTTAAAATAATATACAGGTAGGTAATAATTAATGCAATTCTGAATGATGAGAAATTCATTTTGGTACAAATTAGAAAATAATATCAGGTCACATTTAATGTGAGCCAGAATTCAAAAGATGTGTGTGAGCTAGTTTAAGGTTTTAACATGTCACTATTTTGTCATTCTGTACTTGCCTATGATCATATGTGGATAAGATGTGCTGCTGTGTACAATATTAGCAACAGTTATGTTATGTTTTTAAAAAAAAGAACCCTTAACAAAATGGGCAAAAGGAAAGATATGTCAGTGGAAACATTGTCAGTACACAAAAAAAGAAGAGACTTATTTTTAGGATAAGAGGGACAGAATGCCTGAACCTACAATACAGAATGTGATGCCACATGCAGGAGACATAAAAGAAAAAGGCAAAGTTTAATCAGCAGCACTTGAGCTAGGCTTTGAAGGAAGGCTGGACCTTAATAAGATGAGATGAGGTGATGATGTATTTCAGACATAGAGGAGAGTCTGCTCAATTGTAGGGAAGTACAGGGTGAAATTGGGTACAGGTAGCTATCTAGTTTGGCTTAAAGAGAGAGTATATAAAGTGATAGGAGTGGTGGGAGGGACCTAGTATGAAATAAGAGAGGAAAACAGAGGAAGCTCTCAAACAGAGGAGTGACATCAATTAAAGCTTTATTTTAGAAGATTATTTTAGAAACTCTGTGATTTCAAGTCATGAACTATTATGATTTCTAAAAAATGGAAACTGTGTAACATTCAGAAGGCAATGAAGAGGAGAGGTGAGTATAACCAGCCTGTAATACAGAATGAATAAGAAACTATGAAGAAACAAAGTGAAATATATCATCAAAGAGATTCATGATTGAAAAAAAAAAAGATGGAATGACCACCTGTCCAGAGCAAGGTACAGGTGATGGATAGAACTTGCCTTTCTCTGTTGTCCATATAAT
Organism: Bettongia penicillata ogilbyi; assembly: GCA_023548195.1. Lineage (NCBI taxonomy): Eukaryota > Metazoa > Chordata > Mammalia > Diprotodontia > Potoroidae > Bettongia > Bettongia penicillata. The sequence continues at coordinate 356,834 of JAJHZJ010000482.1, read as the reverse complement.
GTCAAAAGAAAACAAGGAGGACACTTGGGATGGTAGTAAATTTATGGAAGGACACAGACAAAAGTTGCGCATGTAGGGTGTGTGTTATCTATCTAGGATATGTATAGTCACATGAAATGGTTAAATATAAAGACAGATACCTTGAGGGGAAACATTAACAGATATCTCTGAACACTGAACACTTCTTTCTACTTTGATTCTGTCCTTCAGAGGAGCAGGAGAAGCATCCGTGAATATGGTGGCTCTGTTCTCCTTTGAGAGATGGTTCTACCAGTTTAGAGTTAGATGTATTTGCCACCTCCACCCCCAACCCCCAATATTGATGGCCCAGAGGCATGACTTTTTAGGTTCCAAAAGTGAATTTCTTGGTCACTATTCCTTAAAGGAGAAGGTACCACAAGCTTGCTCTCACCTTTCGGCCCCTTCTCATCAAATGCTAATTACGTAAAAGATCTTCAAAAATGGTGAATAACAAGTAAATCAATCTGTTTAAGTGAATGACAAATAGAGATCAGAAAAGTACCATGTATTATAATATCCCTGGAAATACACAAGGGAATGAGCTGTTTATATGGGATTGATATCTTTTCACTTCAACCAAGAGAGACCCAGAATTGAAGAAAAGGAAATCCCCTACAGTCTCTAAGGAAACAAATGAAATCAAGGACATAGAGAGTTTCCAGTTTACTTTACATATTTACCACTTTGAAAGGTTTTTTTTTTCTCTTTCTCTTCCTTGTAGTCAGTCCCCCCAAAATTTGAAATAATATAGATGTTTCTTAAAGCAGGGATGAAAAATGTCCCTTCCCTACAAAGCTTTTGTAAGAAGCATCAAGCCATCGTTCTTTGTGCAAAACTTGAATGTGAGAGTCACATTCAAACTGCTTAAGGCTTGGTTAAAAATCTTGGCTAGAAAATGCACAATGGGTATATATGCCTATGTATGGTTCGCAGTCTGCATTGTTAGATGGAACATTACACTGATGAGAGTATTTGAATTGAGGATCCATTGATAAGGAGAGAAAATGGAGGTGGAGGAGCAGTTAGGAGTCTATTACAATAGTCTCAGCAAGATATAATTAGAGCTTGTGGAGAGTGGTGGCAATAAGAGTAGAGAGAAGAAGATGGAAATAGGAAGCATGGAGATAAAATTAGCAACATTTGGAAACTGGTTGGATATGGGGAGTGAGGGAGATGTGTAAGTACAAGACAATTCAGAAGTTTCAAGACTGGGTAACAAGGGGTATAGTGGTACCTTCAAGAGAAATAAGGAAATTTGGAATAGCATTGAATTTAGGGAGAAAGATGAAAAGTTCACTTTTGAACACATTGAGTTTTAGATCATTCTTATATAGATGTCCAGCAAGCTGTTGAACATCCAGACCTAGAGCTTGGCAGAGAAATAGAGACTGCGTATATAGATCTGTATGTATAGATTTTGGAGTCATAGGCATAGAAGTGATAATTGAACCCCTATAAGTGGATGAAAGTATCAAGCATATGCACACACACATACACATATATGTATATACACACATATATGTATTTGTATGTGTGTGGAGAGAGACAGACACATATTAATCAGTCAAACTGAGCATTCTTTCCTGGTGGAAAAGGAAGAAAATGGTTCCATAATCCCCTGAGGGGGAGAGGCCTTGCCCCTTATCTCCTTACCAGAGTTCCTATGTGTCCTTGAACACATAGCACTGTTGACTTTCTCTTTGTGTTGTCAATAAATCAAGAAAATTTATTAATCACTTATTACGTACCAGACACTGTACTAAGCATGAAGGATACAAAGGAAGGCAAAGAAATCTGATTCTCATACTCAAGGAGCTGATAGTGAGACTAACCTCTCACCTTGTGAGCTTTAAAAGAACCACTACAGGTGTATGTTAAATGTTTATCAATTCACAGTGTGTAAAAATTCTTGGGGAAGTTTTAAGCTTTAATAGCTTTAAGTTTTAATAGATCAAAATCACACTAAGCCTTTGGAACACCTTGAATGTTGAGAACATATCAATTGGTTAACTGATATTGGGATACTAATTACTTAGCTAATTAATAACATAAAAGGGATAATATTAAGGGAAATATGCCAGAATGTGGGTTTTAGACAATAACATTAGAAGAACACCACTTTATCCCTAAAATCCTGAGCAGGAAATCTCTGGGAACCTATCTGTCAGGGAGAATACGGGTTAGGAAAGTAAATCCAGTCTGTATTTACCACATTAATGATGAAGTTACAATTTGGTTATAAAATTTAAAATTGGGCTTTCTCATAGGCAAATCTTAAAGGTCTTAATTCAGCCTTTGATATTTTGGTTTATGATCCTAGTAGGTAGTAGGTGCTTAATTTTTTAAAAATCACCCATTTATTTATTATGTTGGAAATGATTATCTGTACATGTTATATGACTATCTTTGTTCTAGTATTGTTGTGAGGAAAGTACTTTTCCACATCTTAAATTGCTATAAAATACATAATTTATTTGTTTCATTATTTGCATCCAGAAATTATCATTGACATGATTTTTAGGAATAGCTGATTAAAGTTTCAAGCTAGATATTTGAAATAAAAAATTTCAATAGCCTCTAAAGTCCCCTACTATTCAAGGTTATTTAGGACTCCAACTGACTTCAACTGTTTTGCACAAAATTAGTGAGATTTTCTAGCACTTCTTTCAGAGCAGAGTGATAATGAGCTGGGAGAAATAGGACATTGTTCTAGGGCACCAAAATATATAGGGCGCTAGTATAGTTCTTCCATTAATATTATGGTAGGATTATAGCTTCAGTACTAGAATGGACTTGTTACCAAATGGCACATGTCCTCAGAATTCTGCCCTCACAGTTCCTTCCAGGTCTAGCCTCCTTGCTCCACCCCTATCTCAAGCATTGGGTGGCAGTCCTTGAAGCAGTAGCCTCGAAATGTCCCTGGGTCTCTTTTCTCTGCTTTATCTGATCGAATGAATTTATCTTGAAAAAATTTCATTTTCCAACGCTTGCTTCAGATGCCAAAATTTTTATTCTGCTTTGTCAGTTTTCATAGTTCGGAAGTTTGAATGATGGCTCCCAAATTTATTACTTTGGCTTAAGATGGCTGGTGAAATGAAAATATTAGCTCATTTTGAATATCAGGAAGTATAGGTCCAGACAGGTGAGCTAGATGGAGTCATAGGTGTTGGCAGCCCTCAGGGAGCTGGAAATCTTTCAGGTGAAAAAAGCCATAGCATCATGCATACTTTTATCCTCTATTGCAGGGCATTCTTCCTTTCTGCTGAGGCCTCATTTTGCAAATATTTATTATAAGCACTACAATCACTCAGTTGATTGGTAAGTGAGTATAAACAAACCAGGCCACTTATCGACTTAGACACCATACAGTTGCCAAATTCTATTAGGCCATCCACCTAGATCATCTCACCATTTCTTTGCCTTCCCCCCACTTCCCGTTTCCCAGAACAAATCTCCCTTCCCTGGCCTACCATTTCTTAATATGTGTTGTATTGCTCTGTTAGAATGTAAATTCATTGATGCTTGGGACTGTCTCTTTTATCAATATTTATGCGCCTGGCAATTACCACAATGCCTGACACATTGGAAGAGCTTAGTAAATGTTTTTGCATGAATTGGACATGTGTTCCAAGATATAATGTTTCTTGATCCTTTGAAAGTACCAACTCTTTCCGTCCTTCTCCCACATCACCAAACAAAACAAAAATAATTATGCCAGTTCCTTTATTTGTTTCTCCAAGAGCCATCCTTTCATTGAGTTTCAACTTTTATTTTTGTCTTCTGGTGTCACTATTGGCATAAGGTCAAATTGATAAGATTCAATTCCTCCTATAGTGTGTTCATTTATTGGTCTCTAGAGAAAGCCTCACATTTAGAGAACCAACAATTAAGTTTGAACCTAATAGCCTTTTGACATGGCACCTAAGAAGGTAATGTAATCTTACATTATATTAGTTTTAAAGAACCACATGCTGGCTGCTTTCACTTTTCAATATCTGGGTCCACTAGCACCTGGTCTTTCTATTTGGAGGCTGTTGGGAGATTGGAGTGCCATCCAGATACACCAAAGATTCCCAATTCTGGGTACAGCTAACTCTACATTGTATAATAAAGTTTTCAATGGGTAGGTATAATATTTGGTGAATAACTATATTATCCTATTGAAGATAATTAATCTGCATTTTTTGTTGTTATAAAGTCATTTTTCAGTTATGTCCAACTTTTCATGATTCCATTTGGAGTTCTCTTGGCAAAGATCCTGAAATAGTTTGCCCATTTCCTTCTTCAGCTCATTTTACAGATGAGGAAATTGAATCAAAGAGGGTTAAGTGACTTGCCCAGGGTCACACAGCTAGTAAGTGTCTGAGGCCAGAGTTGAACTCAGGAAGATGAATCTTCCTGACTCAAGATCTGACCCTCTATTCACTGTGTACTCATCTATGTATGTGTAGTAAATTCTACAGCTTATTTCTTTTCCTACTGAATAGGGGATATAAGGGTTCCAGGACTAGAAATATTGATAATCCTTTGAATATAGCATTTTAGGCCTTTTTCCTCACTGCTTCCTCCAATTGAAATTGTTCCTGGGAGAGATTTTAGAAACCAACACTCACAATGTCTTGCCATGTCACTGCGCAGGTGAGCAGTACTTGCCTCCATGTGCAATTCCTAATCCTTATTCTCCCTAACTCCATGAATCAAACCAGCACCAAACCCAACTGTCTGGGAATTCATTCCTTTATCCTTATCCACTGACTCACATCGTCCTGTGTTCTTTTCCCTCATGACTTCCACCACAACTTTCTGCCTCACAACACCACCACAAACATTTCCATATGTGTTCTGTTTTCCACAAATGCCCCACTCCATCACAAAATGCCCAGCAGCCTGATCTTTTATCCCTATACTAAAAGTGATCACCAGCATCAAAGATACATTTAGATCCTACATAAATTTCAGGGAAATTTGTGAAAAGAAATAATGCTGTAAGTAGCTCCATGTGATTCAATTTTCCTCATGCAATCAGTACAATTAGGTGGATTTGGAATTCTTGGAAAGATTGGACCTAAAGTGTAATCATTAATAGTGCAATGCCAGCTTAGAGGATGTCTGAAGTTGCACACCTAGGAGTTTGTGCTGGGCCCTTTCCTATTGAAGATTTTATCAGCATCTTATATAAGCATAGATAACATGCTTATTAAATTTGAAGATGACTGCGAAGTTAGGGAGCACACCTAACATGCTAGATGACAGATTCAGGATTCAAAGAGATCTTTGCAGGATAGAACAATGGGCTGAGTCAAATAACTTGAAATGTAATGGGGATAAATACAAAGTCTTGGGTTCAAAAAGTCAATTTCATGAGTACAAGATAGGGGAAGCAGGGTCAGATAGTAATTTTGAAACTAATATATGGTTTTCTAGTCTATTTCAAGTTCAACCTGGATGAGCGTTGTGGTATAAAAGCTAAATAAGATTTCATGATCTTGGGTTATATTAAGAAACAAAGAATTTTATTTGGTAGCTTCCTTATTTAATCTTTTTTTCTTGCTTAACAGTTTGTATACTGATGCAGTGATGAAAAGTGGTCCCAAAATATAAAGGTTGCTAATCTTACAATTGCACAATCCTTTAAATTCTTGTTTTTATGTACCTGTTTCTTCTTTTTGCATAGGTGGGAGATTATAGGTTTAGAATATTGTATTTACTGCCAGACATATTTATTAGATTGGCTGGTTTGCTGATTTTTTCCTTTTTCTCTTTTGATCTTTGTTACAAGGGATAATGATTCTTTGTTAGGGGCAGAGGAAAGAATATTTTAAGAAAGGAAAGTTATATAAAAACAAAATTTATTAGTAAAATAATGCAAAAACTATTATTTTAAGTTATTCCCCACCCTCCATCCCCTTAAAATTTAATGCCCTGAGGCAATGCTCTGATCTTCTCAGGCTGGCTAAGACTCATGGCTATATACTATAAAGTTTATTTGAAAAGCAAAGTGAAGAGTATATTTGAGAGAGGGTATAGTCTGAAGTCAGTCTGTTTAGGAGATTATTTCAATAGTCTAGTTAAGAAGAGCTAGGCCATTAACTAAGCGTGACCATAATGGGAATGGAGAGGAGACTTTATGTGAAAGACTATTAAAGGTAAAAATACGAATATCTGTCAACTAATTGGATGCGTGTGGGATGAAGTTTATATTATGGTTAAAGATGACTGCAAGTTCAAGAGCCTGGGAGTCAAGGAGGGTAGTACTGCCATTGCTGAAGATAGAAAAATTAATGGGAAGTACAGGTTTAGGTGGGGATATTGATGAGTTTGTGAACAGATAAAGCCCTGGTTCTGGACTCAGGAAGACGAGTTCAAATATGACCTCAGACACTTAGTAACTCTGTGACCCTGGGCAAGTCACTTAACCCTGTTTGACTCATTTTTCTCTTCCATAAAATGAGTTGGAGAAGGAAATGGCATGCCACTCCAGTATCTCTGACAAGAAAACCTCAAATGGGTTCATGAGGAGTTAAACACAACTGAACAATAATGAGTTTAATTTTAGCTATAATAATGAAGGCTGATGTTTATATCGTTATTTATAAACAATATCTTATTTGACATTCTCAACAATTCTATAGTTATACCCATTTCACTAATGAGAAACTGTGACAGAGGCTACATGGTCACATAACTAGCAAGTATCAGATGTAGAATTCAAAACGTGGTCACATAACTAGCAAGTATCAGACGTGGAATTCAGGTCTTTCTTGATTTAAGGACCAAAACACTTTCTGCAGTATTGAACTGCTTCTCATTTTCTGACTGAGGAACCAGCAGGCTGTCAAGGTGGAGATATCCAAATGGCAATTAGAAATATGGAACTCAAGGTCTAGGGAGAAGGTAGCATATGCATCTGAGAGCCATCTGTATAATGGCAATAATTAATTTGAAGGAGTAGATGAAGACCCTAAGTGAAATTGTAGATAGAGAAGAGGGTCAGGACAAAATCTTGAAACACCTATTATTTAAGGGTTAGTGGTAGGAGTAATCAGCCAAAGAAGCTTAAAAGGAGCAGTCAGTGAACGAATATAATGATGATGCCCTGCCACAGACTATAGAGGAGGGAGATCACATCATGAAGGTGGAAGAGATGCAAAGTGTGAAATAACACATCTTTCTCTGTTGTGGAGCATGAGTACTACACACACACACACATAAGGCAGGGAGGGTATTGTACTTGGTAAGAAGTAAGTGTTGGAGAGGACTGTTTCAGTAAAACAATGACAATTGAAGTCAGGTTCCAAATGAATGGAAAACATGCCAGAAGTGGGTGGCAAGAAAGCACAGGTCGTCAGTGCAGAATATTCTTCCTAGGAATTTGAATATAAAGAAGGAAAGTGAGATTATTTCATGGTTTAGGAATTTCCTTATTTAAGGGAAATTATTTGATTGGGGAGATTGAGAATGTATTTAGGCTGAGAGAAAGGATGAGAGAGAGAGAGAGAGAGAGAGAGAGAGAGAGAGAGAGAGAGAGAGAGAGAGAGAGGGAGACAGAGATAGAGAGAAAGAGAGAGGGAGGGATGGATGGAAAGAGAGTTGAAGATGCAAAATAGAGGCTGACTGATAGACAAGATGGAGAGAATGGGATGAAAAGTAGAGGGATTAACTTGAACCAGGAACCAGGATTAGGACCACCCATTCCTCTGAATTTGGAGGGAAAGGGACACTGAGAGAATCAAAGTCAGTTAGTCAACAAACATTTATTAAATGCTTATTATTATAACAACTATAATGCTAAGCAATGGAGATTCAAAGAAAGACAAAAATAGTTCCTTCCCTCAAGGATCTCACATTCTAATGGGAGAGACAACATGTGAACAACACTTGACATACAAGGCAGAGATAGAAGGTAATCTCAGAGAGAAGGCACTAAGATTTAGGGGGGCTGGGAAAGGCTTCTTACAGGAGGTGGGATTTTAAATAAGAAAGAAATCAGGGAAACCAGAAGTGGTGGAAGATGGAAGCTGGGGAGTTTGTGTTGGGTGTCCTCAGGAAAGTAGGCAATGAGTGGGCAGGCACAGAGTGGGTAGAGTGTTGATAGAAGGCAAAATTCTGGAATAACTATTGTGAACTGGGTTAATCAGAAAGAGCATAGCAAAAAGATTGTTGTCAGATCGACTGAAATTAACTCCCAAGTTACATTTACTTCTGACAGATTTTTGGTAGATCCATAGTAGGAACTACAGGAGATGCATCGTAGAAGTTTATTGGGTGGAGATACAAGCTGAAGAGAGGTTTTTGCATGTTGTTTAGAATCTGACCTTATCAGAGAGCTCCTTGAGCATCTAATTTGGTGTCCTTAGATACCTCCCTCTTTTCTCTTTATCCATATTGTATCTGGGAACTTCAGGTGTTGTACCCACTGCTTATCACAATCCTACCTCTCTCTACTTCTGACTTATTTTTTAAAGTTCATTTCCTTTTGGTTTCATTCCTTCTTCTCCATTGTGATAACCACCGAAAGTGTTCCTTTCATCCAGAAGGTCAGCAAAGCCACCAATTATATCACGCAACCTTGTATTTTCCCCTTTTGATCGGCTCTCTGAACTTTTCAGAACTGCCCCAGCTTGGGGTCTTTTTGTTTATTTGTAAGGTTATGGCTAGCTAATCCAGATAACAGCATGCACCAATCACATGAGTGCCTGATTAGTGGGAATGTGACTGTAATTGCATCCATCTGTCTTTATTCACATGAACTTCTTGAACTCCTGATGAAGTGTTCATCATCTTAGTATTCATCCTTCTCACATATTCGTTCTTTTACCTGTCAGTATGATAAGGCACAGTGCTTCATTGACTCTTCCTAGAACAGACTCCGTTCTCTATAATGTTCTGACTCCGAAAAGAGCTTCCGTGTAAGAATGTCTACTGGGTAAATGACACAATGGCCTTCGTGATTTGCAAATCTCCTGGAGCATTAGACTTCTTAATTCTGATTTTCCCCCCTCAGCACAGATATCTAGAGAATTCTCCAATCTGACCAAGAAATTTTTTTTTTTGTGATAATGGTTTCGATTTTTAAAAGGGACTTAAGAATTTCCTTTAGAAATGAGACCTAGAAAAAAAAAATCCCACTATTATTAATTTTCTGAGACCTGAAAATAATTTAATTGAGCCTTGCTGAAGCTAATTAGAAGGATCATTTCTCATTTTGCTTTGTGGCCCCATGGACCTAATTCAACAATGGAGGTGTGGGTTTCTTCAGGGGTAACCCTGTGCTCACACTAGCACTAGGGGAACAAGATGAGAAATGCCCTCGTATTCCAAACCTCAGAGCAAAGTGTCTTGTGCCAGGTTATCTTTCCTGGTCAATTTCTGTTTTTCTCACTCATTTTTAATTTTTTTTGTATTATTTAATGCACTATGAATAATTATTCATTATAAATGTCATTAAAAAAAAGTTTCCCCCCTCAATCAATAACATTACTCCAAAATTTCCTTTAGTTTTTTTAGATATCTTTATAGATTCTGTAAAACGGATGTTACAATGAACTGTTAGCATATGTTCATTCTTTTACTAATCTTTTGAGTGAACTGTACACTATAGGACAACATCTAGTGAGCTACAGAGCTATCTTTTATTGTTTATAAATACCAGCAAATTCTACGGGATAGTCATTAAGGACCTTGAAAATGTTGCTAACTGAGCAGTGATGTCAGTGTCTTAATATGACTGACAGTGAATTATATTTTGCATCTCAGCTTGGCCATTTTCCCCCCTTACATAGGCACAGTCTTTTCACCCCATCTTCTTTCATGTTGGAGGGTAAAAAGAGGGGCAGAAAAAGATGAGTAGTGGAGTATTGGGTAAATAGTATACATAGCACATGAAAATTCTCATTTATAGATAGCATCTGTGAAGAATTCCACTGACTTTTAGCTTTAAGAACAATACAAAAGAGAAAATGTACAGTGTTCATCTTTCTTTAAGAATCATTTAAACTCCATTCATATATTAAGCAAAATGGAAAATTCAACTCATGTAGAATAAGCTGAAACCTGATCAATAAATTTCCTTGGTTCTTTTAACATTTTATTTCTGTTGGTCCTTGAGACTTAACTCCTCCAATAGGGGGTTCTCAAACATTGGAAAAGGGAATTCAGTGTAATGGTGATAAAAATAGAAATTGATCTGAATTTGCATTTTTTTCTAATTCTAGAACACATAGAATGTGCTCTTGAAGATTCCATTCTTTCATGAAGAGGGATTTTTTTAGTGAATTGAAATGAACAAAAGTACATTGAATTAGTCTTCTAAGACACATGAAAGTGGATATTTGATACAACTTGTGTCTCTAAATATGGTTTTTGGCTCTCACTTAACATTACTGTCAGTCAAAATGGATACTGGTGGCTTCCTTCCTTAGAAATCTTGTAATTGATCAAAGTACAGCACTTTTGCAAACCTCTTAAAATATTCATATGAGCAGCATAACAACATGTGGCACATATTAAGTCAATTGTCATTTTAATGTTTTATCAGGTCTTTGTGGCATCATCCAAAATGATACAGGATTTCTGACAACAAAATCATCAGGTTTAGAGCAACGCAGATTGCCCTAAAAATAAAGAATGTGATGCTTGTGTCTTAGAAGCTAGTTACATTTCAAACAGAAGAAAACCCTTTTGTTCTTTAGTTAATTAGCTCATTATGTTGTAGGTCCATAATTCATCCTGAAGAAGCAAACCTATTTGGAAAGAGATCACAAAAAAAAAGTTATGGATTATAAATTCAGACTGCACAAAAAATGTTAAAGGTGGTGACTCCCCATGAACAATGTGTTTTAGTATGAGAGACTTTAAACTTGGGTGACCAAGGCTTGCACAATGTTTTAATTTCTGCCCATAAAAAAAAAAATCCCCTTTGTTTGTAAATAAAAAGGGGAAATACGTCACTGTGGCACTTCTATCTGTTACCCGAACAATAAGAGGACGCATGCAGTTAATCACAGTATTTTCTGGAAAGAATTTAAAATTGGGACTCCAATGGGCTATCTGCATGCAGTTATTTTTATAGCTGCTAAGAACAGCTTACTCTAACCATTAGTCTCATGTTTTAATTCCTTTATCAGATAGTTCAGAACACAGAAGCATGGATTTCCTACCCAATTTTGTTGCCAGGTCTGGCCTGCTTCCAAGGAAATGAACTACCATTTAAGGATATATATTCTGGGGGTGAAGGGAAGAGGGGAAGGAAGAAAAAGGTTGTCAAAAGACAAATCTGTTTGCTTGCCGCACTTTAAGTGAAATATAATCTCTTACATGTTTAATTTGAGCACACTATCAAACACGAAATAGGGGAAAAACATAACCAAATTCTTGAATGTAGTTTGAACTCTGAGACCATTAATCCTCTCTAGTGCCAGTGTTCATCTCTTCTAAGGGGTATGATTCAAATCAGTAAGGAGAATGAGACATCTTTTAGCAGAACAAAAAGTATATGGCAAGTTCAGAGTTGGTTGACTTGATGAAAGAGGTCCTTTTCTTTGAATCACTAGGACTTTTACAAGGAGAATTTCCTAAGAGGTGTTTGCATATATGAGGGGTGATATTGGTAGTGGTGGTAGTGATGTAGGGTAGGACTCTAAAGATTTAGGGCTTTTTTTCCTGAATTAACAATGATTATATATTTTAAAATGTATTTTTATTGGCATCTTCTATTTTTCCGTGGCCTGGATTTCTCCCTGCATCCTTTTCTCTCACATCCTCTTAGAGAACCATATTTTCAAAAAAAAAAAAAAAAGATTTAAAAAAAAAGAAAGAGGAAAGAAAGAAAACATTAGAAAACAAATTAATATATTAAAAAACAAAACCAAACCTTGACATCATATAAAATGTTCTGCCCCAGTAGACCTCTCCACCTTTGCAAAGGAAAAATACTTTTTGCCTTTTTAAGAAGGCATTAGAGATAGATATGAGGTTCATGTTGCTATCTGCTTGAAGCTTTAGAAGATGCATTAAGGGATGTGAAGGCAGTCAAATGTTGCATTCATTATGGAGAGTTCCTGTGGAAACCTGAAAGTATTTTCAAAGGCAAATAGCAGTTTATGGGGATGTCAGTGACACTACATTTATGCTTTCCTGTGAGGGAGATCCTCTGGCAAAAGGGGTTCTCTAAGTTGAATACACCTGGAAGGAGTGAGCAGGGAAAAATATCTTCCAGCAAAGGAGAAAAATAATCATATGAAACCTTTCAAATGCAGAGCTAGGTAGACAGTTAAATGCTGTTCTATCAGATGCAGGCAAAAAACACGCATGAAACTTATGTAGGATATTTAAAATCTCTTGGAGACACACAGGAAAATACATTACAATGGTTTATATGGTGAGCCTGATAAAATTCATCTTTGGAGAAAGCAAAATATATGAAGCTCATTTTGCTCTATGATATTCACTTTTAATCCAACCCTAAAATGGAAGCACCCTCTACTGGATTGTACATGATATTACTGTGACCTGAAAAGGAAAAAAAAAGTGAAAAGAAGAAAAACAGTATTATCTTTCTTAACCATGGAATAACAATTTACAAATGTATGACCCCCATGTTCACTACTAGTCAGAAGGGTCCTTTTCTTAATCTTAGTGGATTGCTGAAACATTGCCTTTTATTTAGTTTTAGAGGATTTGGCAAAGATTGTATGGAATGCCCTTGAGTGGGAATACATTCCACCCAAGCGGGTCAAATCCCATTTGTGACTTAGTAGGTAAGTCCAAGAGGCTAGCTTGTGGCAATGGAAGTTAAGTGACTTGATCAGGATCGCACAGCTAGTTAGTATCAAAGATGGCAAAAGAGCCTAGGTCTTCCTGACAACAAATGATGTCTCTAATCATAACTTCCTGACTCTTTAGGAAGCATGGTAACCCCAATTCCAAATTACCTCTCTAGGACAAGGATTAAATAAATGGTGAAAAATGAGATTTTTTACAAATATTTATGAAGGTATGCATAAGAGTGCATAGAATGCTGGCAGGATGTGCCAGCATAGCCTTGGGGAACAATCTCATTGGCCCTGGTTCTGAGGGGAAAAGGAAGGAACAACGGGAACAATCCTTCAGGCTGATCTAACACACCCAGGGTATCCCATGTTTAGGTTAATCAGCTTTCCTGAAACAAATGATATACTGACACCAGCATTTGCTACACAAACTTTTGATACAGTAATTGATGTTAGAGATTGAAAATTAATCAAGTTATATTGCAATCCTTCTGCCCATGAACACAGGGTGCTCAGTGGTTTAAAAAATTTTAAACTTTTCACATATTCTCTCTCTCTGTGTATATACACATACATATATGTGTATATATACATATAAATAGATATACATATATATATATGATATGATATATCTGAAGGACTGTATGTATGTCAGTCCTTGTAAGGCTAGACATGTTAGGGCTTCGCAGCTGAGTGGGTCACAAATTTTTTTTTTTTTGGCTACAAAGATTCAAGATACAATCTATTAACGTAGGAAGGTGTCTAACTGCACCAGTGGAAGGAATATTCACATCACACAATGGATAGAAGTCAGATATTTTGAATTACTGAAGTTTCATTTTATTAGTAGTTTTAGAATATTAAATTAAAAGAACTTATCTACTTGATGAGACCTAGCGTATCTGGGAGAAGTGGCATATTACTGGATAAAAGATGGTGGGTGGCCTCCCAGTTATATAACTGCATCATTCAGCTTTAAGATTTGAAATGATTGAGACTGCTCGGCATCTGTAGTTGGATTTGTGTAAAATATTCCCTTCTTTTTCTAATTAAGTGGATAATTGTATTATACAATATATACATGAAAGTTTGGGGGTTCATTTGTTTGATCTGGACTTATCATTTCTTTTGTGTGGGGATTTTGTAGTATAGAAACTCCTCCACGGATGTTGATGAACAACTTCTCTGTGTCTTAGAGTTGCTCAGGTAGGGGACTAGAGAGGATAATTGACTTTCCCAAAGTTGTGGAGTTACTACGCAGTTAATCAACTAGCATTTATTAAGTACTTATTAGGTACTAAGCTCTGCAGATACAAAAAAAAAAAGAAAAGGAAATAAAAAGGTAAAAAACAGTCCCTGCTCTCAAGGGGTTCACAGTCCAGTGAAGGAGACAACATACACACATCTGTGTACAAATAAGATGTTTAAGAAGATACATTGTGAGTGATGGCAGAGAGCAGGCTTAAGTGTATGTGAAACACAGAACTCAAACCCAGGTCTTTCTTACTCCAAGGCCACCATTTACTACAAGTTAGCTAATAATACAATAATGATTAGTAACATCCTATTACATTAGTAATAGCTATCTAACAGTAATTAGATAATATACTATTACACATAAAGGGTTATGCTAAGATTAGAATCATGGACTCAAGGAAAATGTCTACTGACTGGATAATTATGTTTGTAACATGGTCAGTGATTTTTATAATGTATACATTTATAGTTGTTCATAAATAACTTGTTAATATTTGGTATGCAAATACACACTATTCTGAACATGAATATAGGGCAGAGGATATCATAGGAAGTGATATTCTCAAGATGTTATAGTGAGTCCAGTCCAGACCTGGGATTAGAACTCAGATCTTTAGATTGAGTGTAATTCATGAAAGCAGACTGCCTTACTAGAAGAGTATAGGCAATTGTCAATCTTCATTATTCATTAATATCAATGAGTCTTGGCTGTTCACAGGGTACATAATGCCATAACAGACACAATGGAATTTGTTTCGTTTTGGTTGATGCAATCATGAACCCTGAGGAATTTTATAATCTCATTAGAGAGGAAAGATCAATGAGCGCAGATAGAAATGTCAATAGATTAATTATCAACATAATGATAGGGGACTAGACCTGTGATTTCATTGCTATGGGGAGCTCCCTGAAGAGGAAACTCTCACTATAATTCAGGTTGCCATTTTCTCTGTAACCTCCAGCTTCAGACCGTAGCCTATGGCACTAAAAGGTTAAGTACTTTGTTTAGAGTCACAAGGTCCCATATGTGTTGGCAGTGGAACTAGAACTTAAGCTTTCTTCTTTCCAAGGGTAGCTTTCCTTCTACTACATCATGCTGCCCTGCAATTATCAAGCAAACAATTGATATGTATTCATTTAGTACCTATATCTAAGCAAAAATATTTAGAATGGAAATAGAAGCCCTGAGTTTGGATTTCAGTGCTGCTTACTCTATCCATGTGAAAAGCAGGAAGCACTTTATCTTTTTTGGGTCTCAATTTCCTTGTAAGCTGTAACTAGGTGAGGGGAGAAAATGAGGAGTGGATGATGGAAATATCTGTGATTTCACCTGTGTGTATTTTTTTCACATACATAATTTTAATTGCGGGCGAATGGGGAGGTCAGGATTGAGTTGTACTCCACAGCTCAAGGATGGCTTTGGGAGAATTAGAAAACATTATATTTCAAATTTAAAGAGATTATGAATGTAGAAACCTTTCTGAAGGAGGTGGATGTTGAATTATCTTTGGAAGGAATAGATTTCTTCAGAGGAAGAGAAGACAAGTTCATGTATGGATGATGTCTTGAGTAGGGACTTGGGTGTGGGAGAGGCCAAAATCTACTGAAGTGATTGTAAAGAAGTTTGCAAGATTTGGGGTCAGGGTATGGGAATTTAGATATTATACATCCTTTGTTGTTCATATTGAATTAAAGATACATGATTTTCAGAAATTAAACATGGGGAGTATGTACTGGATAGGGAGCAGGCCTTAGGGTGAGAAAGCTCCGAGTTTAAATCTTAATTTTAACACATACAGTGTTTATGATCTTGGACAAGCCCTCAAACAACACAAACACTGTAAGAAAAGAGTTCTTAACCTGGGTTTTGTAAAATTGGTATTTTTATATATTTAGATAATTATTTCAATGTAATTGGTTTTCTTTGTGATCCCCTATATTTATTTTATGCATTTAAGAGCATTTTTCTGAAAAAAGCATCCATATGATTCACCAAAGTGCCAAAGGGGTCCATGATACTACAAAAGGTTAACACCCCTTTAACTTAAAGACCAAATACCAATCAGCACTGGTAGAAGTTCTTCACCTGTAGGTCTCTACACCATTAAAATCACAGATCTGGTAAAAAGAAAAAAGAAAAACACTATAGAGACAATAAAGAATGCCAAGTAGGTCATGATGCTCTTAAAATAATAAATAACTGTGACCTTATACAGCTCACTCAACCAATCTGTCCCTAGTTTCTTGACCTATAAAATGAGGAAGATGGAAGAGATGACCTCGTGATACCATCACAGTAGTATTTTGCAATTATAAAGGTCACTACTGAATTTAAATCTAAATCTAAAATCATAGATTTAAAGCTTGGATAAAATTTTGCAAATCATACTCCTTATGACTCATTTTACAGATGAGGAAACTGAGGCCTAGAGAGCTTAAGTGATTTGCCCAAGGTCTCCCAGGTAAGAAACAAAAGAACTGAGATTTGAACTCAGGTGTTCTAACTCCACATTCAAGCACTCTTTTCAGCCTACCATGCTGACCCCAAAATTCATTTTTCCAGATTTATGATCTATAGAAAAACGTGGATGCTAAGAATGCACAGATTTTTAGAAGCCTCTGTAGATGCATTTGGAGTTTCTGAAATGTGACAGTCTGCCTTCGGTGATTAGGCATAGAGTACTCAATTTATCTGGCCTGGAGGAGTCCCTACTGACTTCAAGCCTTCAGTGAGGTATGCTACAAAATGAGAAGCTGGCTCACAGAGCTGTAATATTGAAGAATCACAGGGGCTTCAATGTTAGACCATTTTGTCCAACTCATATTAATTATCCAATTTGTGATGGAAGGAAAAGGAAAGAAGTTTTTGAAGAATGTATACTTCCTGCCTATCTGAAAGAAATCATATCTTTTCAATCTCAGTGGGAATAATGATTTGGAAACTTCTAATATTGTGTAATACATCATTTTTAAGATCTTTTTTGTGATAGTTTATCGATATTCATGTGCTACTGGGTGGGGCAGTGAACAGAGTGCCCTGCCTGAAATCAGTAAGATTCATCTTTTTGAGTTCAAATCTGGCCACAGACACTTACTAGCTGTGTGACACTGGGCAAGTCACTTAACCCTGTTTGCCTCAGTTTCCTCATCAGTAAAGTGAGATGGAGAAGGAAATGGCAAATCACTTCAGTATCTTTGCCAAGAAAACCCCAAATGGGGTCACAAAGAATTGGACACGATTGAATGACTAAAAACAATATTCAATGTTTCCCTTCATTAAAATCCCAAAGTCTAATCCCAAGACTTCATTATGGTAGGGGATAGGTTTTAAAAAATTTGAGCTGTGTAAACTTTCTAAGATGGAAAGACTTTGAGTTCAGTGCCAGTAAAGGACTCTGTGTCTAGTGTCTGAAGTCCAATTTTGCTGAGTTCAGACACACTCATCACTAAATTGTTCACAAGGTGATGAATTTTTAAGCTATGACAGCTTTTGAATATTGCCTGTGGAGGCAGTTGCCTGTGGAGGGCTGCTCTCTATGGACTGCATTGTAGGAGACAATGCCAGCACTTAGGAAACTAAGGATTCTTCAAATATGGAAGTATATTCTGTGTTCTGCTGAACCCAAAAGTCCCAGAAGATATCACTTTGAAGTCCTAGAAAAGAATTTTGGTTACCAATAGATGTTCCAATTCTGGAGTGAATGTACATGCTAGAACACCAAGGAACTTCTACATTTTATTAGTATTAGGGGTTCATATCTGTTGAAGATACAGGTTATTTGGGGACAAGGAGTTGGATTTCATTGGTGTAGTGGTGCTGGAAACTGCCAATAAGGAAATCCTCTCCAACAGTACAGATCAGCCATTTACGTGTGATTTATAATCTTGAAGAGTATCCTGGGAGCACTGAGAAGTTAAGTAAATTACCCATGGTCACCCAGCTGATGACCAGAAAGACCTGAACCCTGTCAGGTCTTCCTGACTCCAAGGATGGCCCTTTATTTTTACTTTTCAGGCAATTATTTGTCAGAAAATTTTCACTTTGTGGGTCAAGAATTTAAGTTTAAGATGATCCTTCTGTGACCTCCACAATGTTGCCATTAACTGAATGATATCTGAGAACTCAGATCCTCCTTTCCTCATTGAGGGGAAAAACGGTCCTCTGATAATTCAACTCTTCTGGTGGATTGGGGTTATGTATCTTTCTCAGGACGTCTTCTGTTTTTTCAAAGAAGTTCAACATGGGAATGAGAGTAAATTTTAAAGTAGAAAGAACATGCACATGGTTGTTGAGGACATAGAAACCCATCTGGCTGTTTTTGTTCCAAAGTTCTAACAGAAAACTGTAACTGCTGGGAGAATGACTTAATTGAATATAACATTAAAAACATCTTCTCTTAGGAAATCCCAGAAACCTAAGTTTAACTTGGCCATTTTTTTTTTGAACTCTGAACTTGGCCAATTGGTTTTGACATTATAAGTCTGAGCAAATGAAATACTTAAATTTTTTCTCTGTGTTTTCAGTTTCTGTGTTTATATGAATATAATTCTAAAAATTTCTGAAAGAATAAAAATGAAGATTTAAGACACTCAAATTACAAATTAAGGAGGAATTTGCTAGGATTGTTGCCCTACCACAGAAGTATATTTACATATGAAAACAGGTTTATGACATAAAC
The DNA here is from genome assembly GCA_023548195.1 of Bettongia penicillata ogilbyi. Taxonomy (NCBI): domain Eukaryota; kingdom Metazoa; phylum Chordata; class Mammalia; order Diprotodontia; family Potoroidae; genus Bettongia; species Bettongia penicillata. Next base: position 338,107 of record JAJHZJ010000482.1, on the reverse strand, counting down.
AGTAAGAATTATTGACTAGTCACTCAAAAGCTCTATGAAACTTTAGCATTGATATCAGCATTTTATGAGCTGAAATTTGATTTTTGGGGTTCAGACTTTTGATTTTATTAGTATAAGGAACTCCCAGAAGAAAATCAACTCAACAGCTGTTCAACAACCAATTTGCAACTTAAAGTCTTAGAGAGGTACCTGGAGTATTAAGAGATTAGATGACCTGCTTAGTGTCATAGATATATATGTATATCAAAGGCAGGACTTTCAGACTTATCAGACCAAATCTCCATTCATTACACCATGCTGCTTAAATAACATTCAGCATAAATGAATTGACCAAAGTTGTTTGGTGTTTAAGATGTAAAAACTACCTCACTGATTCTACCTAGTCCAATATTTTGTCATTGACATTGATTCCAGGGGTATTTTATGGGATAGTATGGAACTTTATAGGACTGAAGATTTTGAATTGGAAGCGACCTTAGAAATTATCAAACCTTGCCATATCATTTTAAATGAGAAAATTGAGAGAGATAAAATTATGTGTCTACAGTCAAACAGGTAGAGATCAGCAGTATTAAGACATGAACTCCTATTCTCTGCTTCTAGCTCATGACATCTTCTATAAGATCATCCTGAAAGGTTTTTTCCATGACCTTAGCTTGAATACCTAGAATAAGCTAAGTACAGATTCACTGAAGGGGCAGTGATAGAATACCAGACCTTGAGTTAGGAAGTCTCATCTCCCTCAGTTCAAATAACCCTGGGCACATCACTTAACCCTATTCACCTCAGTTTCCTCCTCTGTAAAATGAGCTGGAGAAGAAAATATAAACTACTCCAGTATCCTTATAAAGGAAACATCAAATGACATCATAAAGAGTTGGGCATGACTGAACAATACCACACCCTCCTACATAGATCCATTGAACATCAAACAATGGTAAGAGAGAATCACAGGAGATAAAGTGAATAACTGTTATTATTATAAATTTTTAAAGTTAGTTCCGCACAAGCAAATCTGGTAATGTTGAGATTAAAAAGGAAACAATAAATTTTCCATGAAGTTCCTCCAATGAAGGTTTCATTTCCAAGATGTATGAGAAATTTATTCAGAATTTTAAGAATAAAATCCATTTCCTTATTGGTAAATGGTGTAAGTATATGAGCAGGTACATCTCAAGGGAAGGAACTTTGGTGATCAATAGTCATATTTTTTTAAAAAAAATTCTCCAAATAACTAATAATTAGAGAAATGCAAATCAAATCAATTTTGCAGCTTCACCTCTTATCCATTATGCTGGAACAGATGACAAAAAGAAAATGATGGATGTTGAAGGGACTATGAAAAAGCAGGCATATTGATGTACTTTTGGTGGAGCCATGAATGAGTCCAACCATTCCAGAGAGCAATTTGGAATTATACACAAAAACTCATCAAACAGTATGTGTTTGTTCACCCATCTATACAACAGATAGTCTTATAACCCAAAGAAATTGAAGAAAGAAGAAAAGATTTTATATTTACAAAAATATCTAAAGAGCTCTTCTTAAAGTTGCAAAAATCCTGTATTCTAAGTCAATGCCAGTCAATCAGGGAATGGATGAACAAATTGTGACATATGAATAAATATGTGTGTGTGTGTATATAATATTATTGTGCTGTAAGAAATAAGGAAAAAGATAATTTCAAAGATATTTCTGTATGAATTGATGAAGAGTGAAGTAGCCTTGACCAATAAAACAATTTATACTAAGACATAAAAATAAAAAGTCTTTGAAGACTTGTACAAATGGATAAAGAATCAAATGAACAGAATGAGGAAGACAATTGTATCGTAACAACATGATAAAAACAACTTCGAGAGCTATAAGAACTCTGATCAATGTAATCAATGACCCTGCATAATTCCAGAGGACTAATGGTTAAGCATCCTATCCATCTCTTTACAGAGAAGTGATGGATTTAGGATGCAGAAGTAAATATACTTTTTGTACAAGACCATGAATATTTGCTAAAAGGATTTTCTTTTCCTTTCTTTTTATTTTGTCCTCCAGTGGAGTGAATGTGGGAGAGCAAATAGATTTTTGTTCATTAGGAAATTAAAATTAATTTAAAAATAAGCCATGATAAAAGAAATCACTTGTATTTAAAAAAAAGCCCTGTAAATTAAGTGTAGAAGAAAAAATAACCCTCAATATTTGAATATCCTATACTAGCTATTCACAAATATTTCTCATTTCTCGCCTCTATTTGCTATTCCCTGCCTGCAACCAGCAACCCCAATATTTAGGGAGCTCTGAAGAGATTTCGATAAATAAACAAAAACTACTAGAGTTTTTAAAAGTCATTTTAGTTTATAATGTCAAGTGTTATTTAGAAAAAAATACTTGTTGATGCATGACTATCAATTTTACCTCTTTGAGCATGGAATATTCTGTTTTCATCTAGAATAAAATGAGGGAAATAAACCCTATCTTGAATCTGCCTAGGATCACCTGTCTCTGCAGTGCAAATATCCTAGGACATTGAGTCTGCTTGTCTTGACAAATATGACAGTAGCCATTCTCAATTTCCCCCCACACTTTGGGCATAGATTCTTCTAGTACTTGGCATCTAGATTCTTCCTTAACTGTCAGCTTCCTGGGTCAAATGTTTCCACAGAGATCAGGCATGTACTATCACTGCATTTATTAGCTAATTTTTATATTATTATGTTTTCACAATAGATAATTCTCCTCCAAAGGCCAGGGCAGGAGTGACCCAAGAATGAAAAACCTGTCATCTTGTAGGTAGAATGCCAGCATCTTGAAGATAGCGATAATTTTGTTTATTTTTGCAGCTATCTCTGTCATGTAGCATTGTACTGGTCCCATAATTGATATTTAATACATGCTTGTTGAATTGAATTGAATTCTGATAAAACCAAAGAGCTTATCAAATAAGGTCTTTCACTGAGTCCTAGTCAAATAGTTGGGTACAGGTACAAATGTAAGTCTTAGTGAGGAGCTTGGGGTTTTGAAAAATTAAAGTTCAAGGTTATACAGAGATTATAGGTAGGATTTCTTGACTCTAATGATTAGCTTTCTTTCCACTTGCACCATGCCTATATTGGGGTAAATATTTAGAAAAAAACTGTAGAAAGTAAGTCTTTCAAAATTTCCATATTTCTGCTTATTGAGAGATGGTTCTGCTCTTTCTAGGAGCCCACTTTTCTTTGGTTTGGGCGTCCATAAGCATAGACAGCAGGTTGACATATTTGTAAGGAAAAGGATTGGCTTACCTCAGTGAGTAATTGAGCACTCATTTGATTGTCTCCCATAGAGCCTATCATGTAGAAGTAGCCAGCCATAGAGCCATGATGCACCTAGAAGCTCATAGAGGAAAGTATGATGGTAGGGGAACTGGAAGACATTTTTGAGTTTTCTGTGTAGAAATATTTCAGTCTTTTCTATGTAGGATACAGGGGTCTTGCACTGATAAGACTGGATTGTATGTTTATTCTTATATTATAATACCTAATGCTTTGAAAAACAAAAGAAAAGAAAAAAGGAAATATCAGTGGATGGTAATGACTCCTAGCTCCTTTTGAAGAGTAAAATTCCTATCTAATTAAAAAAAATCAAAGCTTTTGTGTAATAATTTGGTTTAGATTTAACTGACTCCTATATGAGCTAAAGACAAAGGCCATGTGCTAAGAATAGTTATGAAATATTTATCTAGAGAAAAATTACAGTACATGGGCAGTAGCTGCTTTTCTGAATAACTTGGTTGTTTTTATTTTTATCCCTAAAATGCCTAAAGGCACCAGTGGACATCATGTACTAATGGTTAAAAATGAAGCTATGTTTGAGTAATAGAAGGCCAAAACATAAAAAAGTAGGAAAAAAAAGGCAAAACTCACTAACTTTTTCCATAGGTGTGATACTACCTTTTTAAACTAGCCCAGAGAATGTTCCTGCAAAATTACAATAAATGTGGTCACTAGGATATGGCCATGTATATTACCTTTTGAATAGCTCAAATTTGTAGTGGATAGTAATGAATCTGATGGGAGAATTTGTCATGAAAATGCTAATATCACAATACTGTTCATATCACAATATCATGTGGTTCAGATCATGCCTCCTTTATTTATGATGTCATTAAATATATAGACAATAATGTGTGTTCACCATGAACCTAAATGAGGATTGCCATCACTGCTATGGTGAAGACATGTCCATCCCTATTTATCACTCATTCAAAAAGCAATGGGTAGGCATATCAGAATGATACAGCAGAATGACTCTCAGATTTGGTTTCAGAGGACTCAAGTTCAAAATATTGAGTCGTTCATTTACTACCTGTGTGATCTTTAGTAAGTTACCCTTCCTCTGTAGTCCTCATTTTTCTCATCTTTAAAAAGTGTAGGTTGAACTGGATGGCATCTAAAGTCCCTTTGGGTTCCAAATATATGATTCTAATTAGTGATAATCTTAAGTTATTTGTGGGACTAATTCCTGTAGGCAAACTTTTAACTGGATATTATGATGCTGCAGATCTCTTAGTCAACTTCCAAGGAGGTAAGATGGTAGAGTAGAGAAAATACACAGCTGAGCTCTCATCAACATTTCTCTCTCTAAATAACTTTAAAATAGTGCCTTAGATAAAATTCTGGAGTGGCAGAGCCAACAAAAGTTCAGAGTGAGACATTCTTGCAGCCCAAGAAGATTGGAAAGATCTGTGACACAGAGGAAGAGGCTAGCCTGAAGCCCACATGGATGAAATACCAGTGGTGAGATTAGAGGGTAGACAGAAGCAGCAGCAACATAGAGATCTCTCAAATCAGAGTCAGTAACAGGACCTAGCAACTGGTTAGAAAAAGATTGCAAGGTACCCCTGTACTAGTACTGGATGCAGGGACAGATGCTGTTCAGTAATTCCATAGCCTATACCCATTTCTGGGTCATGGTTCATAGGCAGAAGGGAGTACTTTTAATCAAGAGTGGAAGCCCTGAGGGATAGTATCACTTCCAAGGGATCAGAGACCCAGAGAAATAGTATCCTTTCCAGTCCCAAGGGAGGAGAGACCCTGAGGAATAGTATTGATTACAATCCAAAGGGATCAAGGTCCCTTCCTGGTAAGGATCAGAGTATGGACCAAGAGATACACCTTTCTCCAGATCACACCACCTTGGAAGAACCTCAGACTCTCTGAAAAGAGCATGTGAAAAGGTCTAGAACTTGAGACAGAACCCCTATCCCTTCACAGTGGGAAAGAACCCAACATTAACATAAAGTTGCAATCAAGAAATAAGGTAGAAAAATGAGAGAACAACCAAAAAGAACCTGTCCATAAAAAGTTACTATGGGACAAGGAAGAACAAAATGTAAATTCAGAAGAAGACAGTAAAGTCAAAACAACTATGAGCAGAACCCCAAAGAAAATAGAATGGAAAAAAAGAGCAACAAGAATTCCTGAAAGAGCTAAAAATTAATTTTTAAAGTCAAATAAGAGTAGTAGTGGAAAAATTAGTTAAAGAAATAAAACAAAAAGAAGAAAATTATGAAAAGGCTACTAATAATTTGGTTTTAAAAAAGGCATAAAAATTGAAGAAAATAATATCTTAGAAGAATTGACTGAATGGGAAAAGAAGTACAAAAATTCACTGATGAAAATAATTCCCTAAAAAGCAAAATTGGTCAAATGGAAAAAGAGATACAAAAGTACACTGAAGAAAATAATTTCTTAAAAGCTTGATATGAGCAAGTGGAAACTAAGGACTCCATCAGGCATCATGAAACAATGAAACAAAGTCAAAAGGATGACAAAATGGTAGAAAATGTTGAAAAAAACAACTGACCTGGAAAATGGGTCAAGGAGAGATAATTTATCAATTATTGGATCACCTGAAAGCCACAATCAAAGAAAGAATTTAGACATCATATTTCAAGTATTTCAAGAAATTACCAATGAAAAGTTCCCTGACATTCTAGAATCAGAGGTAAAATAGAAATTGACATTGACTCTACTGATCACCTGAAAGAGATCTTAAAATGAAAACTCACAGGAATATTATAGCCATATTCCAAAGATCTGAGATAAAAAAAAAATATTTCAAGGAGCAAGAAAAAGATGTTCAAATACTTTGGAGTCATATTTAGAATTGCACAAGATTTAGCAGTACAATATTAAAGGAGTGGAGGGCTTGGATTATAACATTCTGGAATGAAAAGAGCTGGGATTACACTCAAAAATAACCTATCCAGAAAACTGAGTGTATTTCTTAAGGGGAAAAATAAATATTTAATGAAATAGAGGGCTTTCAACTATTCCTGATGAAAAGACTAGAGCTGAATAGAAAATCTGACATTGAAATACAAGGTTCAAGAGAAGCACAAAAAAGTAAACAGGACAGAGAAATCATAAAGGACTCAATAAAGTTAAAGTGTTTGCCTTTCTATATGGGAAAATGATACATGTATCTTCTAAGAACTCTGTCATTATTAAGGCAATTGGAAGGTTTCTACAAAGAGAATGGGCAAGAGAGTCAATTATGTTGGAATGGTGTAAAAAAGTTGGATAGGCAAGAAAGACGGATACCTAGGGAGAAAGATAAAGGAGAGGAATAATGTGGAAAATGATGTCATATAAAAGAGGCATGTAAGAAGGAGCTTCTCCAGTGGAGGGGAAAATGGTTGGGGGTCAGTAGGTGGACAATGCTTGAGTCAGGTTCAAAATAAATGAGAAAGAAGTCAAGGAAATAGAATCTTAGAAAAGTTAGATATGATGGACCTCTGGAAAATACTGAACAGAAATAGAAAGGAGTTTACTTTTTTTCAGCTGTACATAAAATCTTCACAAAAATTGACCATGTATCTTATAAGGTATTAAAAACCTCCCAACTAAATTCAGAGAAGAAATGTTAAATACACCCTTTGCAGACCATAGTCCAGTAAAAATTACATTTAATAAAGGGCCATGAAAAACATAGATTAAAAGATATTTGGAAACTAAATAATCTAATTGTAAAGAATGAATGGGTGAAAGAACAAATTGTAGAAATAATAAAAAAAATTCATTAAAGAGAATGGCAACAATGAGAAAACATTCCAAAATTTGTGGGATACACCCAAAGCAGTACTTATGAGAAATTTTATATCTCTAAATGTGTACATCAATAAAAGTGAGAAAGAACAGATTGATGAATTGGGTACACAATTCAAAAAACAACAGCTAGGAAAACAATGAATTAAAAATCCCTAATTAAATGTCAAAATTTAAATCCTGAAATTAAAGGAGAAATTAATAAAAGTGAAAGTTAAAAACAACCCAAAATATTGAAGTTATAATAATTTTTTAAAAAAATACTTAGGTGCTGGTTTTGTGAGGAAAAAAACCAGTAAGATAGATAAACCATTGGTTAATTTGATTTTAAACAAAGGAAAGAAGAAAACCAAATGACTAGTATCAAAAATGAAAAAGGTGAAAGCAATGCCAAAGAAGATGAAATTAAAGCAATTAGTAGGAGTTATTTTACCCAATTATATACAAGTAAAACTCACAATCTAAGTGAAATGGATTAATATCTACAAAAATATAAGCTGCCAAGATTAACAGAGTTAGTAGGATACTTAAATAACTATCTTAGAAAATGAAATTGAACAAACCATCTATTAGCTCCCTAAGAAAAGATCCCCAAGACCAGATGGATTTACAAGTGAATTCTGTGGTTGCTGTTGTTTAGTCATGTCCAGCTCTTCATGGCACCATGGATCATATTGTCTATTGGGTTTTCTTGGCAAAGATACTGCAGTGGTTTGCCATTTCCTTCTCCAGTGGATTAAGTCAAACAACAGTTAAGTGACTGGCACAAGCTCACATAGCTGGAAAGTGTCTAAGGACAGATTTGTACTCAGGTCTTCCTGATTCCAGTCATAGTACTCTATCCACTGAGTCAAATAGCTGCCTCTTTTGGAATTCTACCAAATACTTAAGGAGCAATTAATTCTAATACTATATGAAAGATTTGAAAAAGTCAGTAAAAAAGGAGTCCTACTAAATTTCTTTGATGAAACAATATGGTTTTGATTCCTGTATAGAGAGAATAGAGAAAGTAAATTATACACCAATTTTCTTGTTGGATATCAATGTAAAAATTTTTAAATAAAATACTAGAAAGAAGATAATATCAATATGTCAAAAAGATCATATAGTATGAGTAGATGCAATTTATACCAGGAATGCACATCTGATTCAATATTAGAAAATCTATCAACATAATTGACCATATCAATAACAATAAAAACAAAAATTATATGATTATCTCAACAGATGCAGGAAAAGCCTTTGATAAAATGTCATACCCATCCCTATAAGAAATACTACAAAGCACCAAGATTAGGAGGGAAACAGAAAACTAGGAAAGAATTTTTGCAACTAGTGTCTGTGATAAAGGTCTCCTTTCTAAAATATAGAGAGAACTGAATCAAATGTACAAGAATACAAGTCATTCCCCAACTGATAAAGGATCAAAGGATATGAACAGGCAGTTTTCAGAGGAAGAAATGAAAGATATCTATAGTGATATGAAAAAATGCTCTAAATCACTATTGGTTAGAGAGATACAAATCAAAACAACTCTGAGATACCACATTACATCTATCATACTGGCTAACATGACAGAACAGGAGGATGATAAATGTTGGAGAAGATGTGGGAGAGTTGAAACATTAATTCATTGTTGGTGGAGCTGTGAGCTGATTCAACCATTCTGGAGAGCAATTTGGAACTATGCGCAAAGGGCTACAAAAATGTGCATACCCTTTGACCCAGCAATATCACTTCTAGGACTGTATCCCTAAGAGATCATAAAAATGGGAAAGGGTCCCACATGTACAAAAATATTTATGTCAGCTCTCTTTGTGGTGGTCAAAAACTGGAAATCAAGGGGATGCCCATCAATTGGGGAATGACAGAATAAATTATGATATGTGAATGTAATGGAATACTATTGCACTATAAGAAATGATGAACCAGAACACTTCAGAGAGGCCTGGAAAGACCTATATGATCTGATGCTGAGTGAAAGGAGCAGAACCAGGAGAACTTTGTGCACAGCAACAACCACAATGTGCAAAGACTTTTTCTGGTAGACTTAGAACTTCATTGCAATGCAAGGACTTAAAAAATTCCCAATGGTCTTTTAAGGCAAAATGCCTTCCACATCCAGAGAAAGAACTATGGAATTCAATCACAGATTGTAGCAGATCATTTTCTTTTGTATTATGTTTTGGTTTGTTATGCAATTTCTCCAATTTGTTTTAATTTTTCTATACAACATGACTATGGTGAAAATGTATTTAACAAGAATATATAATTCCCATTATAAATTGTATGCCATCTTGGGGAGGGAAGGGGAGAGGTGGAGAGAAGGGAGGAAGGGAAAGAAAAAATTCTAGGTTCTATAAAAGTAATTTTGGAGCACTGAAAATAAATTTTAAAAAAATAAATAATAAATAAGTTTGATTTCGGAGATAAAAAATATTACGAAGCATAGGAATCAATGGAACTTTCTTAAAATGATAAGCAGTGTCTATTTAAAACCAAGAGCAATTATTATCTGTAATGGGAATAAACTTGAATCCTTCCCAATAATATCAGGAGTGAAGCAAAAAATGTCCATTATCATCCCTGTTTCTCAAGATTATACTATAAATGCTAGTGATAACAATACAACAAGAAAATAATTGAAGCAGTAAAAATAGGCAATGAGGAAACAAAACTATTACTCTTCACAGATGATATGTTAGAATTCTTAGAGAAACCTAGAAAATTGAAAAACTAGTTGAAACAATTAACAACTTTACCAAAATTACAAGATATAATATAAACTAAGATAAACCACCAGCATTTCTATATCAACAAAACCTAGCAGGAAGAGGTAGAACTAGGAAATTCCATCAATGCAATATAAAATAACTATAGAGAGTGAAGTCTATTTGTCAAAACAAATCCAAGAACTGTGAACATCACATCACAAAACCCTTTTCACACATATAAGATAGATCTAAACAATTAGAGAAATATTAATTGCTCTTGGGTAAACTGGGCCAATAAAAATGACTATTCTACCTAAGTTAATTTACTTTAGTGCTATACCAACCAAACTACCAAATAATTATTTTAAAGAGCTAGAAGATATAATAAAATTCATCTGGAAAGAACGAGAGGTTAAGAATATCAAGGGAATCAATGAAAAAGCAGTTCCAGATTTCAGACTGTATTACAAATGGTAATCATCAAAACAATCTGATATGAGCAAAGAATTAGAGTAGAGGATCAATGGAATAGATTCAATACACAGTTGATAGTAGCAAAAGACTATAATAATCTGATGAACCCAAGGATCCAAGCTTTTGGGGTAAAAATCCAACATTTGACAAAAATTGCTGGGATAACTAAAAAACAGTTTGGCAGAAACTAGGCATACAACAACATCTCACACCATATAGCAAGACAGGGAAAAAATGGATAAATGATTTAGGCATAAAGGGTGATATCCTAATGAAATTAAGGAAACTTGGAAATATCTACCTGTACTATCGCTACATGTGGAAAGAATTTATGAGATAAATTGGATTATAGGAAGTAAAATAGATAATTTTAATTATATGAAATTAAAAAAACTCCAAAACTTTTCTACCAACAAAATTAATGAAGCCAAAATTAAAAAGAAAATAGAAAACTGGCAAGTTTTTATAACAATTTTCTCTGATAAAGGCCTTGTTTCTCAAATAGATAGCGAACTGAGCCAAATATGTAAAAATAAGAGGAGTAAATAAATCATCAAGGATATGAACAGACAGTTTTCAGAAGAAGAAATCAAAGCTATCAATAGACACACAAAAAACTGCTCTAGAGCAACTCTGAGATGGCACTTCATATCTATCAGATTGACTAACATGATGGAAAAAGAAAATGACAAATCCTGGAGGAGACATAGAAAAATTGAAATACTAATGCACTGTTGTTGAAATTGCAACTTATGGAAAGTGATTTGGAACTGTTCCTAAAGTGTTATATAAGACTGTGCATACATAGCCTTTGAGTCAGCAGTATCACTCCTAGGCCAGTATCCAAGAGATCAAAGAAAAAGGAAAAGAAACTATCCGTAAAAAAATATTTATAGCAGCTCTTTTTGTGGTGCCATTGTTACTATTGGTCCTTCATTCTCAAAGAGGACCATGACATCAGAAGGGTGATATCAAGCAAATTGGATTTAGGTGAGGCAGGGTTGTACAAAGTTACCAGCCTCACTATCTCCTCTGGAACCCTCTGGGTCCAGTGGCAAGATATAGATTAGGACAACTGGAGATGGCCCCAGATATAGTGGGAGAACTTGGCATTTTTAAGCTAAGGGCTTTCTCAGTTCTCTTCCTGGAGCAATGCCCATCCAGTGACTCAGGTTATGTAAAAAATGAGGCAAAGAATGGCTTCTTTTACCTATTAAAAATGATCAGTCTGGGAGGATAGGACTCTCAGGGTTTCTGGTCAAACAGAAACAGTTGCCACTTACATTCACTCAGCAGTGAGGGAAGAAAGGAGAGAAGGAAATAAGAGTTATGTGTGTAATCTTGATAGAATACTATTGGGCTATAAGAAATGATGAGCAGAATGATTTCAGAAAAACTTGGCAAGGTTTATATGAACTCATGCAAAGTGAAGAGAGCAGAGTACACCAGAAGAACATTGTACGTAGTGATAGCGCTATTATGTAATAAGCAACTATGGAAGACTTAGCTACTTCCATCAAGACAATGATCCTCCCCAATTGATAAATGGTCAAAGGATATGAACAGGCAATTTTTCAGAGGAAGAAATTAAAGATATCTATAATCACATGAAAATGTGATATAAATCACTTTTGATTAGAGATGCAAATCAAAACAACTCTGAGATACCACATCACACCTATCAGATTGGCAAACACGACAGAATAGGAAAATGATAAATGTTGGAGAGGTTGTGGGAGAGTTGAAACACTAATTCATTGTTGGTGGAGCTGTGAGCTTATCTGACCATTCTGGAGAGTGGTTTGAAACTATGCCCAAAGGGCTGCAAAAATGTGTATACCCTTTGACCCAATAATATCACCTCTAGGGCTGTATCCTCAAGAGATCATAAAAATGGAAAGGGTCCCACATGTACAAAAATATTTATAGCAGCACTCTTTGTAGTTGCCAAAAACTGGAAATCAAGGGGATGCCCATCAATTGGGGAATGGCTGAATAAATTATGGTATATGAATGTGATGGAATACAACTGTACCATAAGAAATGATGAACAGGAAGACTTCAGAGAGACCTGGAAGGACTTATATGATCTGATGCTGAGTGAAAGGAACAGAACCAGGAGAACAGAAATGACCACAGTATGCGAGAGTTCTTTCTGGTAGACTTGGATCTTCATAGTAATGCAAGAACATAAAAAAAAAAAAATCCCCAATGGTGTTCTAAGGCAAAATGCCTTCCACATCCAGAGAAAGAAATATGGGATTCAACTGCAGAATGTAGCAGATCATTTTGTGTGTGTGTGTGTGTGTGTGTGTATTATGTTTTGGTTTGTTATATGATTTCTCCCATTTATTTTAGTTCTTTACAGCATGACTATAGTGAAAATGTATTCAATAGGAAAGTATATGTAGAGCCTATATAGAATTGTATGCCATCTTGGGGAGGGAAGGGGGTGATAGGGGTAGGTAGGGGGAAAAAAATCTAAGTTTTATGGTAGTGATTGTAGAACATTAAAAATAAATAAAATGAATGAAAAAAGGCAATGGTCCAAGACATTTCCAAAGGAACCATGAAAAATGCTGTTCACTCCAGAAAGAGAACTTATGAACCCTGAATGCAGATTGAAGCATACTTTTCAAACTTTATTTTGTATGTGTTTTCTTTTGCAACATGGATAATAGAAATGTTTTTGCATGACTTCATTTGTGCAATTAAATCTAATTTCTTGCCATCTCAAGGAAAGAGTAGGGGGTGGGAGAGAGGGGGAGACAATGTAGAACTCAAATTTTTTAAAAACTATTTTTAGAAATTTTTTACATGTAATTGGGAAATATTTAACAAAATAAGATTTATAAAAAAAAATCTCCTAATAAAGACAATATTACGCTTTTAGGTTTTTTCAATTTTATTTTGGCCAATGAGTCTGTGGCTTATGTTATACATATACATATGGTACAACATTTACATATATGCTCCTAAGAAGCATTTATCTGGGGCTAACTACGTAAAGTCCTAGAGTCCTGTGATATTTTAAAAGAGAAATGAAAAGCCCTGCAATGAGGATAAGTAATCTATCTATCCATCTGTCTATCTATCTATCTATCTATCTCTATATATAGATATATATCTATGCATATATATCTATATCTATATAGATATAGATATTTCAGTGAGAAGAAAGAATGAAACCTAGAAACAATTCCTCTTTTTACTCCGCTATTCACCCTTCATTGTTTTGGGCCTTAAGAGAATATAGATGACTTGACTGTGCTCCCAGTGTAACAACCTTCTCCACAAGCTTCAGAATCTTCAGTTTTGTTTTATTTTGTTTTCCGTTTGGACCTGTGATTTCATCAGAGTGAGAAATTTCCAGTGTGTAAACTCCCTGCACTGATTAAGATCAGCAACTGACTGCATGGGGCTTTTGAAAGTTAAGTAACACTCCCAGGAACATGTAGCCAGTCTTTGTCAGGGGCAGGGCAGGACTTGAACTCTGGTCTTCTTGATTCCACAGCAAGCCTTCTAAACTGTCTTTCCATAAATATTTGTAGAGACAAATTTTACACTGAACTTTTAAATGATTTTCAAGTAAAGTACAATCACTCAGTCAATAATGTTATTATGTGTTTATTATAGCTAAGCATTGAGGATAGAAAGGCAAAAAATGCTCCCTGCCTGCTAGGTGCTTATTATTCTAATGGGAGACACAACATGAAAATAACTTGATATAGACAGGATATAAACAGAGTAGGTGTAAGGTAATCTCAGTGGGAAGATACTAGCAGCTGTAGAATTTAATAAGAGAGGCCATTTGTATAGCACTTACTATGGGCCAGGCACTTATAATTATTTTCTCATTTGATTCTGACAACAACTCTGGGAGGTAGAGTCTACAATTATCCCTTTCACATCTCGACTTTCTCCATTACGATTCCTATATATCACAGGTCAGCATAAGTAATTAAATGGGAATTTGGGGGCAAGGAGAGAACTTTGCAGAAGCTGCAGATAGCACACAAAAGCAACAGATGACAGAAAAAGTTTAGAAACTCAAAAATGAATAAAGATATGCATGATACTGTATAACAACATATTTTATCTGTTAAGACCATAATAATTCAGACTTATTTCGTATGAAGGGAGGGTCAAAACATTTTGCATGAATTCCCCAAATCGCAGGGGTGCTTCTCACTTAATACCCATGAAGTGAAAGGGATAATATTATTTCCATATTAGAAAACTGAGGCAGACCAGGATTGAGTGACTTGCCCAGGGTCACAGAGCTACTACGTGTCCACGGCCAGATCTGAACTCAAGTTTTCCTACCTTCGGTCCCAGCGCTCCACTCACTGGGCCACCTAGGTGCCCCAAACCTCTTACAGACATTTTGTGTCTGAGTGTTATTTTAAAAGTGGAGGGCGGAGAGAGAACAAACCCCCAACAGTCTCCTTACTCTACACAACTGAGTCTACAGCCCTCTCCACCAAAAGAGAACATGAATTTTATCCTACAATTCACCACAAAAAGTAGATCTGATGTTATCATATCTGTAATAAGGGAAGAACCAGGTACTATGGCAAGGACCAGAAAGTCATAGGGGTAAAACTTGAATGCCATTGTCCTTACAGCTTTCAAAGCTTAAATCCTACCTCCTGCTGGGGTATGAAATTCAGAAAACCATTTGTAGAGATATCAGTGAGGGCCTGGGTATAAAAGGGGAATGATGCTTTGCAAAATCCCCCAGGACCTACCGAGCTTTTTCATGGTAATGAAGAAATGTCAGTGGAAGTTGATGGGGCGTGTGTGCATGTGTATGGATGTTGGGGAGGGGGTGAGGGCGAAGTGAGGAAAGAGAAGATGGAGGCAGGCTTGAATTTTTACATTCGAAATGTCATTTGGAAACCGCTTGTGTACTCCAACTCAGAGCTACAAACTCTTTCCATGCTATTAAAAAAACGGTCCGTAAACAGGTCAGTCTTCTGTAAAAAATTGATTTGACAACAGCAATTTTAAGTGGTTGATGGCTTGAAGTTTGCAGCTTCTTTCTGTGCTCTCTGATCTAGTGTGAACGGGAGGATGTTTATCCCTTATTTATGGAGCAGACTGATGAAAAAAAATGGAGCATGTTCTCCTCTACCATTTATCTTCTGTATTAACCTCCCTCTCAGGGTCACACCGGAGATGCTGTAGGTACTCATCGGGCCGCACGTTATCAGCCTCATTGCTTAATGTGCCATCAACCAGAAGTTTAAGTGGGCTCATAACCACTGCCACCACGCTCCTGAGAAGCATTTATCTGGGGCTAACTACGATAAAGTCCTAGAGTCCTGTGATATTTTAAAAGAGAGATGAAAAGTCCTGCAACGAGGATAAGTAATCTGTACCTATCACCCTTGATGCCATAATTCAGCATGCTGTAAATCTGTAAATAGGGGTAGTCCAACATGGAGATAAAAGTATTTCACAGAAAGTGCAACTATCTAATTTCTGGGGCTTCCATTTACTTAACCACTTTCATTTCTGAGGACCTATTGTCTGAAGCCTCCCAGTGTGATGTTTGGGCAAGCACATAAAGAAACGAAGGATTAAAGGGAATGATCTAATGGGCCGAGGATAGTGCTCTTATAAATAGAGAAAGTGACTAGAGGTTTGATTTCCAATTTGAAATTAAAAAAAGAGCAGTTCTAGTAAGGAGCCTCTTTGTTTCACTGAGTGCTCTATCTGCCTCGCACACCTTTCAGCTCCTGCTCTCTTACCATGTGGCATTGTCCCAGATGCTGAGTTCCCCTTCTCTCACTGCCACAGCTGCAGAGGGGCATATCCGAGGGATGTTTGTAAACTGTGCAGTATGACACAAATGCTTCTTTGCACTCCTCCAACCTCATCAAACACACACAATTATTAACTGTATTTTTTTAACTCCTTAGTGAATTTAGATCTGGGAACATTGAATGTTTTGTATTTAACTGTGGCATTTTTTTTTTCAAATGGTTATGGAAAGCTTAAGTGGAAATAAAGTCTGGCCATGGTCCTTTCCAAATGGCTCACAGTCAATGCCATACATTAACGTTGAAAACAGAACTAAAGACTTCAAATACATGATAATATATTTCCTTTATAAAGAGTATCTTTAAAGCCCCATGGGCAATAAGGCTTGTCATTAGGTGGATGTTAATGAGTTTAATAAATTGAAAGGTGGCCTGAAATAGAAAAAGAGGGGAGTAATAATATTAGGTCATATTGCTTTACTCATTATTCACAAGAGGAAAAAAATGTTTTTTAAGGCACGAAGTTATTTCTCTCTCCAAATTTCTTTTAAAAGTGGCTTCAATAAATGTTTCTTCAGAGTTGTTTTAAGAAAAGGAATATAGGGCTCATGTGGAAAGAACTTTGCAGCCTCCTGCAACTTGATTGTTCACACTTCAAAGCAATCCTAAGAAAAACTGTAAATAAGAACTAGGCATAAAAATACACCAGCACCTGGGAATACTCAACCCACTGCACCACAGAACAGAATCCAAGCTCTGGCAAACAGCCAACCACTGTGGATAAATCTGGAAAGGCTTAATATATACTGAAGAGCCGATCTACTCGGAGACAAACTCTGTGGGTGTACTTATCTCCATGCCACTTTCAGGACTCCTTTTTACTGCTTTGAATATAAAATAGATCTGGTCATCATGTGATGTAGCAGGCTCTCACACTGCTGGAGCACCCATAATGAAATCCTGGGTTAATAGGAAGTACACAGACTTCTCAAGAGACTCTTCTCTCGTTCTTTCATTCTCTCTCCCAAGAGACTCATCCTGTTCTCTCTCTCTCTCTCTCTCTCTCTCTCTCTCTCTCTCTCTCTCTCTCTCTCTCTCTCTCTCTCTCTCTCTCTCTCTCTCTCCTATTTTTTCTTTCTCCCCTTCTCCCTTTCTCTTTCTTTCTGTTTCCCTTTCTCACCCTCTCTTCATTCTTTTTCTTCCCCTTTCCCCATCCCTCCTTCTTTTTTCTCTTTTCCTCATTCTCTTTTCTCCCCTCTCCCTGTCTCTTTCTCTCCCTTTCCCCTTCTCTCCAACCTTTTCTCCTCCCTTCTTTTCTTTCCCTCTCCCTTCTTTTCTTTCAGTATTGTAAAATTTTCACTTTGATACGGTGAGACCTGAGAAACAGCTTTCAAATAGTTTAACAAAGTGAAGCTATGCTGTGGGAGGTAATTGGGCAAGCATTACCAAGTCTGAGTCATGTAATAACATAACAAAACCAATGAATGAGTCATCTGCATACGTTGCCATAGCTAAACAACAAACATGCAGTTTCTGTTTACTCATGGACAAATTATCCATATCCTGCTAACTAATGTCTAAAGGCAGCAATGACAATTTTTGCAAGTTGCTCATCTTATAATGATCTTCACTTTGTTAGGCGCTTAAGTCCAACATTTAGCCAACTGAGGTCTTTTGGAATGGAAAGGAGTCTTTAAAGACTGACAACAGATACTTTGTGTAGTTTAAATATGAAACATCCAGAATTCTGCAGATTTTCTCCTGATAGGCAAGGGATAAAAATTTGTAATACAAAAGCTTTCATCTTTGAAGGGATCTGTAAAAAAGAGAAGTAATTATTAAATGCAACAGGAAATGTTAGATTTCTATTAGGTTTGTTCAATTTTCCAGTTTCTCTTTCCCCTCAGCATACATTTTTCTATTGCAGATTTCACTAGGGAAATATCAGCTTCAAATTTATCCCTAAGCTAAAACCTATCAAATGATTGACAAAATCTTAGGCAACTTGAAAAGTGAGTTAAGTAAAACCTGTTTTTCCTATTTGGGGGCATATTCTCTTCTCTATAAATGCATGTCATTCTTTCCATTTATCTGCAGTAAGAAGAGAAATATTCTCCAAAGGTGAATTTCTTTCTTATGAAGCTAAAGACCTTTTGTAGTACTGAGTCATACCTGAATAGTTTTTTTATTTCTTTGTGACTTTATGCATGTGCAGGCATTTTAAATATTTTCATAAGATCTTAGGATTTTCCAACTTAATTCATGTGTTTCATTTGTCTGCCTTTCATATCTGATCATAGGATTAAAAAAACCTGATGGTACTGGCTATTTCAATCATGCATGCATTACAGACAGTCATGCTGCTAATTTTAGAGCTAGAAGGGACCACAGAGTCCAGGATTTTTAACCTAGTGTTCATGAATTTATTTTAAAGAAATATTTGGACAGTCATATTTCAATATAATTTACTTTCTTTGTAATCCTGTGGATTCTGTTTTATGCATTTAAAAACATTATTCTGAACAGGGGTCTGTAGACATCACCAAACTATAAAAATGGTCCATGATAGAAAAAAAGGTTAAGAATGTCTGTTCTAGAATCCAACCACTTAATTTTTCAGGCAGGAATCTTGAGACTCAGAGATGTTCAAGTAATTGTCTCAGCTCACAGAACTAGGATTAGAACTCAGTCTGCCAACTCCTAGTCTAGTGCTTCCCCTCCAGACTCTCTCTCCCCATGTATAGTTATCACATTACCAGTGTAATACTTGACCCCAAGCCTTATCTTAACACCAATATTTTCCAGATGATGCTATGTGACTGTGAATCATGGAATACTACTGTCTATAAAGAATTAAAGATAATTGGTAACCCAAAGGGCAATGGGGAAATACGCAGAGGCCATAAAATAGCTGAAGTATATTATCAATGATGATTTTCATACAAGAAGTGGAATAAAAGATAGTATCCTGTGAATGCATGATCATAAAGTACATAGACTGGCTATGTAGAAAGTGAGAGATAATAGCTGGACAGGTAGGAGTACTGCACTATTACCCACAAAATATTGAAAGACCTAGCGGAAAGCCTTCAGCAAATTAGCTAGATCCTTTATGGAAGATTACTGGGAGGGCATGGCATTGAATAACATAATGATGAAATGTAGGTTGGTAGATAAATTGGAAAAAAACATCTCTGGCCTGACTTGCAATTGATTTTTTATTATTTATTAAGCACTTACTGTGTCCTAGGCACAGGAGATATAAAGCACTGAGGATATAAAGCCCAAAAATTAACAGTCCCTGAATCCTCAAGTAGCTTCAATGGGGTGGGGAAGAGTGCAGTTGGACAAGGCAGGAGGGGAGATGGCTAATGCATACACACAGGCAAATGGAAACTACATACAAAATAGTTTCAATAGGCAAAGTGATTTCATGAGGGAGACAAGAAAGATTTTGTATAGAAATTTGCACCTCAACTGTACTTTGAAGGCAATTAGAGATACGGAGGATCACTTAAAAAAAGTGTGGAGGCAGGAGATGGAGTTTTACATTCAGAAAGGAAGTAATAGGCCAATATGACCAGTGTAGAAATTCTGGGAAGTAGAGTAGAAGGAAAATTAAACTGGGAAGATGAATGAGAAAGAGAATATGAATGACTATAAATACCAGATTGAACATTTTGTACTTTACCCTAAAAGCAATAAGGAGCCGTTGAAATTTTTTGAGTAGGGAGAGGAGGAGACAATCAAATTGTTTTTCAGGTATGTCAATTTTACAGTTATGTAGAGGGGCTGTATTTGATACAAGAGAGACTGAAGGCAAGGAGGCCAATTAGAAGGTTGTTTCAGTGGTCCAGTTGAGAAATTGAAGAAGGCTAGAGGTTCTCATGCCAGTCTCAGTAATGACAACAGATTTAAATTGCATTTTAGCATTTACAAATTGTCCTCCTTTCTATCACCATATCATATAAATAATGCAAATATTATCATCTCCATTATCACAGAACCTTAGACTTAGAGTTGATAGGGACCACAGAGAGTGGCCATCAAGTTCAAGTGCACAGCTGCTCTCAGCACATAATCCTAGCATACATTTATTATTTTAAGATCAGAGAAGTGAAGCAGAGAAAGGTTAAGTAACTTGTCCAGGGTCATGCAGTTAGTAAATGTCTGAGGCAGGATTTGAATTCATGAATCTATGACGTTCATGAGCTGATTACCATTGTGCAAGAAATCAAGGCACAGAGAAATTTGGCTGGCTTTACAGGATGTTAGCCAACACTTGGATATAGGTTTTCTGTCTCCAAGAGCAGATATAGTAGCTTAAATGGGGTTGCCTCTCACCATATGGTCAGTGGTACAATTCTAGGCAAGCACATGGAGTATGGAAAATATTGGGAAAGTAATACCTAGGTATTTGCTTCCATTTGTAAATATGGGGGAAATAATATCCAATATAATAGCTATCATTTATATGTACCAGGCCAAGAACTCTGCTAAGCATTTTACAATTATTATCTCATTTGATCCTTACAACAATTCTGCAGGGTAGGCACTACTATTATTCCTGTTTTACAGATAAGGAAACTGAAGCAAACAAGTAAATTACCCAGGGTCACACTGCTAGTAAGTTTCTGGGCCAAGTTTAAACTCAAATTTTCTTCACTCCAGGCCCAGCAATCTATTCACTGTGCACCTGGGCTAGGAAGGATAGGGGAGCCTCTTGCCCATAAATAGTAAATTGTGCTTGTTGGATTAATATTCATAGCATGTCCTAACACAGTGGTCTCTCATGGAGGAGCTGATAGAGGGGTTGTAGCACCTTCACTGAAGCTAGACACCACCAGGGATATCAGACCAAAAATAGTCAGTCCTCCATGTCTTGCTTTGAAAGGCTGGAAATCCTCCAGGAGCACAGGCAAAATTCACATTTATTTGGTACTTTAAGGTTTGCCTCATAACAGCCTTCTGAACTAGTACTGTCTGCATGGTTATGGAAGTCAAGTCAACAAGCATTTATTAAGTGCCTACTGTGTGTCAGTAACTCTACTAAGTATTATGCAAATTTGAGTAACCTTAATTTGCAGAAGGAAAAACTGAGGTTTCTCATAAAAGTGGTGTGACTCACCCTGGTCACATAACCAGAGTTTCCACCCAGGTTTTACCTCCAGCATTCTTTGTACTTCTCACGTGGACTCCTAACATATTTTAGTAAGCCTTTTGTGGTTCTTGGATCTTTCTTTGGATTTCTTTGACTTCTGGTTTCATTGACTTTTTGCTTTGTCTTTTACATGTTTCTTTCTCAACCTTCTGTTCACATATTGTAAACTCTAATACTAGCCATTTCATCATATAGAAACAATCCCTTTTCTATAGGTGAAAAAAGTCAAGATGGTATAGTGCACTGGGACTGGAGTCAAAGAGCTTGCATTAAGATGAAAAAAAAAAGATTCACAGAAACCCAGAGTAGGGACCACTTGTTCTGAGATCTGTAAATGGAGACCCAAGAGTGAGTTCTGGCCTGCAGATGTCCCCAGTCAAGTGGAATCTGAGATCTTTTAGGGGTGGAAGATTATCTAGCAAGCTGGCTGCCATCTAACACTTAACTGGCAGAGTGATTATTTGAATGTTACTGCTCATGAAAGTCCTGCATTAACAGCCCTGTATACAGCACTTTTCCAATTAACCGGACGACAGCAGGGTACAGAAAGTGCAGAGTCAGTCAAAGCCTCCCTCCTATATACCTCAGCCCTATTATGAAGGGACCACCCAATGTGTGAGAGATTCAAAGGAACCATACGGTTTTGCTTTATTCTCTCAGTATTATTTGTGCCTGCAACAACTCTCCTTTTTTCTCTCAAGAAGGGGGCAATGGTGGACCACATCCCTCTTCAGCCAACCCAGTTGGTTATTTTTAAAAAAACAAATAGCTTACAAGCTTCGAATATCAAACCCCGCCACTCATAGGAAGTGTGCTTTTTTTTGGGGAGGGGGTAGTGGTGATGATGGTAATAGTAATAGTGAGGGGGTGAGAGGAATGCCTTCTAATCCAATTAAAAGGTTTTTTTTCTTCCTGCTATGAATTCAGTAGCACCTTTTCTTTGTCCCCAGTTACTGTAAGCCTGCCTGGTAAGAATTAGCCACAGGGGTAATTGATAATTCTATTGACACCTACTTGATTGCAAGATGTTGCAGGCCAAGAGTCACTCCTTCAGTACCAGCTTCTAATAGAGTATTCTGCCTGGAAAAAAAAAATAATTGAAAATGAATAGCAAAAAGAAAAAAAAAATAAAAAAAATGTCAGCCAGTTAAACTTTAGCAGCCCTTCTTTCCTAGGAGGATTCTGACACATACTCCTTGCAAATGGGCAGATCTTCTATTATATAGCTAACCTGTTCTTAGGGTAATTTTGCAGCAATGGGTAATAAAACTTCTTTTTGGATTTGGCCTACCCTAAGGGAAATAACTTTTGGATAAAAGTTTAACTGTTCCAATAATGTAAATGTGATCCAATAGTATTATACCCATTGTTGCTTAGTTTTTCCATTTAACAAAAAGGGGGGAAGTTGGATGGTACAAGTAAGCAATTCAGAGTTATGGAAGATTAAAACCTTCACTTTAATTTTTCTCTCTCTAGGTTCAAAAGGTATATGGCGCCCCCATGAGTTTCTTTTTAACTGGTTGGAAAAAAGATATGATGATTAGTAAGCTCCTGAAGGGCAAGAGTTTTCCTTTGTTGTCTTAGTATCACCAACACTCATCAAAGTTCCTGGCACATAGTAAGCACTAAAAAAACAAAAAAAGCAGATGTGTGATTTCATCATTGTAGGAGCCATTCAGTAAGTAATTTCCTCAGCTTTTGCAGATGTGCACCACAAAGTTGAGTAAGAGCATCTAGAGGTTAAGAGACTTGCTCATGCTCACACAGACAGCAAGTGAAAGAAACAGAATTTGAACTCAGACCTTCCTAATGCAGAGGGCTGCTCTCTACTACAAACTGTGAGTTTCCATACATACTTAATAGATGTTTATTGAATTAAACTAATCTCTTCTTCCGTTCAAGTGACTTGTCTTTCACATCACCATTGACCTTACAATACATCCAAAATGTTCCATCTTAAGGAAAAGGAAACATTTTTCATATCTGATGTCCCTATTATCCCAGTATTTTTCAAGTACCCATTGGGCTCTCTGATATAGAAAATGTTTGTGTGTCAAATATTTCTTTAAAGTGGTAACTTTACAGAGATGGATGGATCGTTTTAAATGGTGGCTCTAATCTTTATTCCTCATACTTAAAGGTAATTTCTGGTAGTGTTACTGTACTGTTTACTCTATGGCTGTATAGAAAAGGAATGAAACCCCAAGGCCTTTAAAAATCCTTTACACATATTGTTCATACTCTCATCAGATACAATAGCTACTCTTCTGATACTCCTTCTCTTGCATAAAACTGGGTCTCCACAAATCATAGCACAAAGAACCCTTTCAAAACTTTGGACTCCATAGGGAGAAAAGCACTGGATCTGGAATCAGAAGACTGGGGTTCAGTTTCTCTCTTTGGCACTGAGATAGATGAATCATTTAATGCCTCAGTTTTCTCATCTGTCTCATTGAGAGCATTGAACTGCTTGATTTCTAAGGTCCTTTTCAATACCAAAATCCTATTATCCTATTTTCTCATTCTTAATTATAGAATAGCAATTGTGCTCTATATGACATAATAATTGTTTAATAAAGGCTGTTTCATTCATTCATTCAGCATGGTACAATGGAAAGTGCTCTAGATATGGAGTCAAAAGACATAGATATGGAGTTAGACTCTACCTTTGCTCCTTTCTGTGTAGGGTAATTTGCTACCTTGGTGACCTTGACCTATGATTTTTCTGTGTCCCATGTGAAAGAGTAACCATGAAACATCATTTTATAAGTATTAGTTTTTGTGTTAAGTCAGGGACACAGCACAGAGGATAACATTTAGCCATAAGATCATAGATTTAAAACTGTAAGGCATCCACAGAGATCATCAAGTCTAAAATCTTTGCTTTATAGAAGAGAAAAAGTAAGATCTAGAGAATTAAAAGGTTTAACCAGCATTATACAGGTAGAAAGCATTAAGTCTGTGTTTCAGACTCAGCCCATCTGATTCCTTATTTAGAGGTCTTTTCACTGCACCATGAAAACAGTCCATCTCTCCCCTCATGGAGCATACAGTAGAGGGATTAGACACAAATGCAGATGACTGTAATGCATGATACGTAGACCAGAACGTTATAAAACCAAGTCATTTATGAGACCCTGATGAACAGATCAGTGACTCTTCCTGACAAATTTGACCCAGTGAAATCAACTTGCAGTGAGCAGTACTCAAGGTTGATGGATTGGATTTAATCATTTTTTATATCATCCTGCTATTTGCTGTCAATCGTGACTCATTTGTATGTGTCATAATGACTTTGGAAACTGACCAGGGTTTTCTGCCAGGTCTAAACTATGTATTGGTGATGTAAGATAACATCCTTTGTCACTTTTCCTCTATGAAAAATACATTATGTATTCTCATCAATATTCAAAGCCCTGTGTAAATTCATTACACAAATTAAAATTATAAAGATTGTGTTTTCAAAGGCAAACTGTGGAGGGGTTTCTTTCCCATTAGAATGCGTTTGGCAAGGTAATTCTGTCCTCCTATCTTGTAAAAGTCAACCATCTTATTCTAGTACCTGTCTCAGGGTATGTAAATGGCAACTGCTCCATATTCCAGATGTTTCTGTCCTCTCTTATCACCCACACACCAGCCCACTCTGCCTCACAGAGGACTTCTTCCTCTTCTGGAGGTCTGACACATCCTAACACACACACACACACACACACACACAGCATAGGGATTGGCTGAATAGGTAGACTGAAATTCCACACCTGGAAAAATATTTCTTTCTTATTTCTAAAGTACATAAAAACCTCAAGGCTGGAAGTTTCTGAGTTGTTAAATTACCTATTTTAGGGATGTAACAATTTTAAACAGTGGTAGCATTTATTTTTAAAAGTACCGCATTTTAGAGAATTCTAAAGGATGGTGGTAGTTGACTGAAAATTCAAGAGACGAGTAGCACTTTTGGCATGAGTGTCAGATGAGACAGCCGTGCCATGTCCTTGCTGTTTTTCGCTGTGACATGCCATCCAGTCAATGCTGGGCCACAAACTTGCATTGTTATGGCCCAGCCTGAGAGACATGTCGTTGCTGAAGAGCAGGTGTATGACACATCTTTCACTTCCCTGACGTGAGTGCCACAAAATGCTACAGCCCCTGATGCTTTCTTGGAGAATTTAAGCTCCTGGTGACAGTCAACACTACTCAATGTAGGACATCACAAAGGAATTATATGATCTTTGCCTTGTATGTGATAGAGAGTTGTGCTCTCCACTCCCCTTCCTCTGCCAAATAAAGAAAAGATTGTGTGGAATCTTTCATTCAAAACCTTCTACTGGATGTGTGTGTGTGTGTGTGTGTGTATGTGTTCTGGGGTGTAGGGTGAGGGCAATTGTCTTCCTAAACAAACAGCAATGTATTTCAGTTGATACAAAGGTGACAAGGTACCATGTTCATGTCACAATGGAGAATAGCCAAAGGTCCAATCCAATCTGGTCCCCAAGAAGGCTTGGCAGGCAAGTGATGGAATAATGAAGGTATAGCTAGAGGAAGCAGCAGGAGCACCTGGCCAGGGAGTGACCCAACTTGGAAGCTGGGCAGATATAGACATCCCTCTCACACCAAGTTCTGCAATGGTCAGAAATGCCTGCCAGGCAGAGGAGGATTTGAATTGATAACCACTGTCCTGCTTATGCACAAATGTCTGTAGACAAATGGAAGATTCACCAACCGATCTCCCTGACAGGAGGATTTCACCCCTAGGCTATAAAAAGCTTATAATTTATAAAGCTGCACCAGTTACCTTTGTGATTTTTATATATCTATATCTAGACAGAATATGGTTGTGGATATAGCCCCATTGTGTGCATAAACACATTGTATGTCAAATGTTTATGTATATTTTTGGAAAAGGTACTTTTTATTGATTACCCACAGTGCAGATCACATTGCATCCTGAAAACAGACTTTATTAGCACTAGATTTCTTGCTAAGAGAGGCAATGATGTAAAAAACAGAATGGCAGATACAAGCCATTCATTTAAAAAATTCACCTTAAAAATATAAAGTGTATTCCATGTATAATAAAAAGAGATGATTTTTTTCCCCAAGAAAAATCTCTAAAAAAAATATTGCCCAGATAAGTTACCTCCATTTTGATATCATGCCCTCAGCTTTAGACACAATGTCAAAATCTCAGTAACTTTATGCCTCGGGCATTATTTTATAGTTATTGCCCTCAGAACCAAGGTGCTACTTAAAATATACTGAATGCACAGTATATATTAATTTTTTTACACCCAGACATATGCAAATGAAGGGAGTTAATATTCATAAGAGTTAAAGAAATCCACATTCAAAGTCACTAACTGATTTACTTTGGTTATTGTGTGAAGTAACATGCATTGTCTCTGAGCTGTTATGTAATCTTGGGTTAGAAAGAAAGATAATTTCGCCTCTTGTGCTCTATTATATTTCTGTAGTAATCTGCACAATTAAAACATCTGTGTTTAAATATAGAAAGACATGATTGTAACGTCCACCCTTTCCACATTCAGGTTTTAGTTAATTCAGTGTTCTTGGGGGAGTGGATGGCATGGGGGGATAGATCTTTGTGCCAATACCTGAAGGTAGAATGCTTTTTATACTTTTCCCCCCCATTTACTGTACCTCCACAGTTATTGCACATCCATAGTTGCATGACAGTTCTTCCTGCCTTAATGAGACCCACGGTTGGGCTGAGGCATTATTAGAGCTCTCTCTGAACTGGTCAGACAGCATATTATTAAAAAAGAAGGGGGAAAAGTATGCCATTTCTAACATGGTCAGTAAACAAAGGACAATACTCTTCAAATGTCTCCTGAAATAAAAGACTGTAAATGCTTTTTGTCTGCTGTGTTTTATAATGAACCACCCGGTGTGATTAATAGAGATGAGAATTCCCAAAAGGGGCTGAGTACTGCTCTCACCAACAAGGGGACTTTGGATTTCCAAATTTAAGAGCCAGGTACTGAGGTTAATTTGTCTGCTCTCAGGTTAGATCCCAACCAAGATTTTTCATATTCCCTGCTCAGAAAACTGTGGCTTCAGTGTGCAAAATGGGATTGTAGAGTAAGCGACTGAGGTTGAGCACCACGCAATACCTACAACACACCATTGTGATGACGTGGAATGAAAGAGAAACAGGCAGATTTAAAGATCACCTAAAAAGATGACAAAACTTGTTAGAAAAATTGAATTGGCGCTTTACTGAACCCTAAAATGTTACATTTAAAACACTTAAAGAATTTTGATGGCTAGAAATATCTACAAGAAGATTTCATTCATTCATTTATTTATTTGCTTTCTTGTTCATTCATTTATATATTAATTTACCTATTTATTCATCTATCCATTCATTTACTTCTTTATTTATTCATTTATTTGCTTGAATTCCCGATGTGGAAACTTTCCACTGATAACTCCTCTGTCATTTTGTTTCATAATTTCTTCATCACAGATCAAGAGCTGCAAGAGATTTTAGAAATCATCTAATTTGACCCCCTCATTTTACAGATGAGAAACTGAGACCTTGAAAAGGTTAAGTGACTGGCCCATGGTAGGTAACAAGTGAGGTAGTTGGGATTCAAACTGAACCATAACTGGAATGCAAGGCTATTTCCATTATACCACTGATCTCAGAAAATTCTCCAAGGTCACTGAGAGATTAAGTGACTCGTTTACACTGCTAGTATATGTTAGGGGTAGGATTTGTACCCAGATTTTTCTGGTTCAAAGACCTGGACCTTTGTTTCTTACAATATACTTCCCCTTCCAAGGGTCACTCCAATGACTAAACCAACTGAAGTGCTTGTTGTACAACAGCATTTGGGCTATTGTGAATTTTTTATAAATGGGAAGGTGTAACCATTTGCCAAACAGTCCGTATGTTTAAATTTTTTTACAATTTGCATAGCATTTTTGTTTACTTCTACTCCTTTACTGAGCATGATTGGTAGATTTGAGTTTTTGGTGTCAAGTTCAATCACTATCACCCTAAAGCAATGCTCCTAGTACACAATTCTTTATTTGGCAGTAGGATCCATTACGAGGGATCTTCACGTAATTCTACTGAGAGAATTTTGTCCTTCTCCAGAGTCTAACTCTATATTTTGGGTCCAGTGGGGAAAATCCATGGTGAATTTGTTGTCTAATTATGCTTCCAGTTTACTTTCACATGCTCTAACCTAGCCTGAGGGAGCTGCCCTAATTTCCACCTTGTTTCTCAAGAGAAAATTTCCCATTACTTCTGCAGTCCAAGATAATCTGACTGAACACTAGTTAATCTGATAGCCATTAGTAGCAGAGATAGGGTAAACACAAATAAGTGATTTAGGCCAAAGAGTCTTTAGGATACTCATAAGTAAACCAAGTTGCATACAAAAATATACCCAAGTGTTTGGGGCATTATTTTTGACATAGTCCAGAAAGAAGTTAGGACAACTTTCCCATCTAAATGCCTTAGAATTCCCACAACACGCTTGTCATCAAATAATTCTGCCCAATGAGAGGAGAGCTAAGAGAATTAAATTCAACATTTGTTAAGTATCTACTTACGTGAAGGATAGGAAAAGCTTTTAGATCATTCA
This sequence comes from Bettongia penicillata ogilbyi, assembly GCA_023548195.1. Lineage (NCBI taxonomy): Eukaryota > Metazoa > Chordata > Mammalia > Diprotodontia > Potoroidae > Bettongia > Bettongia penicillata. The sequence continues at coordinate 309,289 of JAJHZJ010000482.1, read as the reverse complement.
TTTCTGTATCTGTTGAAAGTATTCAATTTGCCCAACTCCTTAGAAGTTGTTTTGTTTTATTTTTTTTAAAGACTGGATTTCCATTTTCCTCAGGTTGAAAATGCAGTGATTACTCAAAGTCCTGATTCCATTACTGATTGGCACCTGGGATCTTTGACCTTTTCCTTTTCAACTTGAACAAGTTTGCTTCTCCTTAGGCAACTCGATGGCCCCTACTTCCCAGGGGCTTGTTATGTGGTGCTAGATTTAGCATGGCCATCTGTTTGTTTGAGCCCATCAGAGCTCTGATCCTGAGAGAATTGCCAACCTCAAACTCCCAGGTAGCAGGGATGGCAGATATATACCACCATGCATGGCCTAAACTCTTTAGTTTCAGAATGATCTGCTCAGCATATTTGTCATTTTTTGTTTAAATGAAACCCACTATCCTTCATTTACCCTATTTATTTAAAAACATATAAAAGAAATCAATAACTGTGTTGTGGTTTTAATTGTGATTGTTCATAATTTCAACTTTGAGATGAATCACAAAATCACCTAGGGTTAGATTGAGGAGAGAATTCAGAGGTCTAGATTGCCGTTTAACTCTTATAGACTAGGAAACAAAAGCCCTGAGGGTTGAGACTTGTCTGAAGTCTTCGAGGTACTGACACAACTGAGATGCGAACTTGTATCACACAGGGATCAATGAAAGACTTCTAGGGTCCAGATGTCACACTTATATCTGAAACTAATTCTATAGGGAAAAAAAAAACCTACCCATCACAACAACTATGTTTAAGAAAACAACCACCAAAAAAACTCTTTCAATTTTACATTTTTTTCACTTCAATAATTTTTTTATCTTCAAATGATACTTTGTTTTTAAACTGTTATTGGAAAAGAGAGAGTATATATGATTCCAACAAAATAGGTGAAAAAATTTATTAAAAAGGCAACCTGTAAAACTGTTTTTTTAAATTAGTAACTGATTTACCTGATTTTTCTTTTCATTGATTTCTCAATTGTTTCAGTGTTGTGTAAGAGGTCCCCTTAAATCAAGGACTCTTAACCTTTTTGTATATTGTTATGGACCCCTTTGGTAGTATGGTGAAAAATACAGACGCCTTCTCAGAATGATATTTTTAAATACATAAAATAAAATACATGGAATTACAAACTATTTTTTAAAAATACACTTATCAAAATAAATATTTTTTAATAAACAAGTTCATGAACCCTAAGTTATGAATGTCTACTTTAGACTTTGCTTGATGTTTTCAACTGTGAATACAATGAGGAATGTTAGGATTCATACATATCCCATTATTGATTGACCCTTGCTATCTCTGTGGATAGTGTGCTGGCTCTAGAGTCAGGAAGACTCATCTTCCCTACTTCAAATCCAGCCTCAGATACTTACTTGCTGTGTGACCCTGTCATTTAACCTTATTTGCCTTAATTTCCTCAATTGTAAAATGAACTGGAGAAAGAAATGACAAACTGCCAGTATCTCTGTCAAGAAAACCCCCAATGGGATCGTGAAGAGTTGAATAAGACTGAAAAATAACTGAACATCTTTCTGTACAATGGCAAAAGCGCCTAACCTGAACTTCAATTTCCTCATCTGTAAAATGGGGATATTAGCAGCTGGAGTATCAACTTCCCAGCCTTCTTGTGGAGCTCAAATGAAGCAATATATTTAGGGTGCTTTACAAACTTTAAGCACTCTATAAATGTCTTTTATTTTTATTATCATTCTCAATAATATGGAAGGCAAAATGGGCAGGAATAGGTGCATAAAGTCTATAGGTAGTTTTACAGTTAATGTGAGAGGCAGTGTGGTACAGCCGAAAAAGCATTTGATTTTGTAAACATAAGATCTAGATCTAAATTCAGCCTACACCTCAGTATTTGTGCGACCTTGGGATAGCCCCTCACCTCTCTGGGTCTCAGTTTGCTGCTCTGTAAAATGAAGGGATTATATTACATGGCCTCTAAATTCTTTTCTAGTTCTAAGTCTATGATCCTATCATCTACAAAGTAAAAATTGCTCAAGTATTTTAACAGTTTAAGTACAGACTTCTTTCTTATTAGAAAAAAAGAAAAAAAATCCTGTCATTTTCTTTTTTTCTTCTAGCCCCAGCTTTTTGTTAGGTAAAACTGAATGCCAACACCTTTTAAAATAGGGTATTTTCATCCTAAAAGTTAAGCTGTGGGAGTTTGGGAAAACTTGCTTTAGAAATATAATTGCTTTCAAAAACATTTTCTAGGACTTGAATGTCACCAAAGGAATTAAAAATGAGGAAAGAAAATAGACTATAGCCCTGAAAGCAGTTTGGGAAGCACATTTTCCCTAGGTTGATTACATCTTTTACAATGCTTCCTAAATTTTCAGGCTGTGTAATTTTTTCTTTGGTCTCCCATTAAAAAAAAATTTTTTTTAAGGGCAAGAATGTTGATGATAGTGGTTAAAAACAACAATTACAGCAACTTTTTCAAACCCATTTGGCTACAAGTTCATTGATTCGGTGGCTGTCCTTTAGTGTGAACCGGAATGGCAGGTAAGTCTGGCCTGCTAAATGCTGATGTGGTATCTGGGGATCTGTGATCCAATTGTTCCCTCTAACATAATCTCTCATCTCGATCTGACATTCTACCCAGCTCACCACTGTCAATGTCAGGGAAAGTGTCATTATTTGAACAATAGCATCTTCTGGAAGAAAAGACACCGTGTTTACTTTTAAGAATGTCAGTTGTTCTACATTTGGAATCATTTTCTGGGGTTAGCGAGATGTTCTTGACTGGACTTAACTGGGCAACTGAAAGAATCCTCCATCATGCTCAGGATCATGGCATGGGGAGGCCAAAAAGGACTTTGGGGGGGGTCATCTAGGCTTGTCTCCTGCCTTCAGGCAGAATTGTAGACAGAGGATCATTCAGCATACACACACATACACACACAACCATACACACACATATATACACACAGATATATACACATACACACATACACACACACACATATATATATATATATATTTTAGGGCCCACAACAAGATTTCTGCAACTGCTTTCTCACTGACTAGGGATTCTAGAATGCTCCTTTGAAAATCTAGTTGCATTTTTAGATATATATAGGAAAGAAATTTTTATTAACAAATGCATGTTTGAATTTTGGGTTATTTAAACTTCCAAATGGTTTCACTGGATATATGTGCATGTATGTGTATATGTACACACACGTACACATATACATACATACACACATATACATATACAAATAATGTGTCACATATGTATGTACACACATACACACATATAAATAATATATTATGTATAAAAAACAAAATTTAGAATGTATATTTGAGTATATAGTATGTATATATTATGTGTACATATAAACATAATATGTTATGTCATGTATATATTATACATATTACATACTATATAGTCAAATACATATTATTGTCTATAGTATTATACATAATTACAATGTGTAATATATACATAATATTTAGTCAAATATACATTCCACATGGTTTTCTAGGTTTTTTTATAAAAAACTAATTGAGATTTGAAGAACAAAATAGATTTTCTACAAACATATTGCTTGGAAGGTCTGTATCATATGCAGCCCGTATTTTTGGCTTAACTAATCACTGAGCTGGTTTTGAACAAAGGCTGTGGAGGTGCTAGAGCCTCCTTGGAACAAATTCAGTGGAGTGTGTTACTTCTCCTCATTGTGAATGCTTGATATTAGGTCAGCACTCAACAAATCTATTAAAGGATGAAGTACTCATCTTTATGAGATAATTCCAGGGCGCTAACTACTGTTAATGAGGCTCTCTATTACAATGAACCTATGCAAAATTAGGTGAAAATAAACATGATTAAGTATCACAAAGCAGTAGACATTAGTAGAAACTTTATTCACTTGTCAAACATGTTTCTTTAATTCTCCATTTTATCCTTTAGAAAGCTGATTGTATTTTATTTTTTTCTTTGACACAGTACAAAATGACTCATTTTTCTTCAAGTTTTCTATTATGCATATGATTAAGGCAAGAGAAAAAATTATAGATGCAAATTTGAGAGAAAATAGTTCTACTAGGCTATGTTTAGGGTGGTAGGAGGCTCAAGAAGGAAAATCTACCATATTTCTTAGACTTCTAAAGAAGGATATTTTCTACTTATCTTTTACATTTTATTAATATAATATTTAAATTTTAAAGTAGCTGCTATATTTGGAATTTCACATTCCCTTTAACCTAGTGATACTTTTATAAGGCCCATACATACCTCAAAGACATCATGGAAATAGGAAAAGGATCTATATGCACAAGAGTATTCATAGCCATCCTGTTGTTAAAGCAAAGAACTGCAAACTAAGGGGGTGTCCACAATTCAAAGAGTGGATGAACCAATTATGACATATGGATGTAATGGAATATTATTTTACCAAAGAAATTATGAAAGGGATAGTCAGTGTCAACTAGCAGGTATTAAGGAGCCAGCAGGCACTGTGCTAAGACCTGGGTTTCAAAGAAAATTGGGAAGACTTTATGAATGGATACAGAGTGAAGTGAGAAGAACCTGGAGAACAATTCATATAATAAAATCAATATCGTAAAGAAAAATTACTTCGAAAGATAACCCTGATCAATATAATGACTAGTCACAATTCCAGAAGAGCAATGATGAACCATTCTACCTAAATCCTGAAAGGGAGATGATGGATGTCAGATGCATAATAAAACATTTTTAGACATGGAATTTTCAAACATGGAATCAATAATGTGAAATGAATAGATGGACAGGAATAGGGGGAAAAGGGAAGGAAGAAAGAGAAAGCAAGGAGAAAGCAAAGACAAAGGAAGAGGGAGGGAGGAAGGAAAGAAGGAAGGAAAGAAGATTATTGAAAGAATTTTTAATGTGCAATAAAGAACATAAGGAAGACAAAAGGAATCACAGGTAAACAGGACAGTTTTGAAGCTACATATTGAGTTATTATATATTTGAAAAGAAAAGCTACTTGTTCCTATAAGAAATTCAGTTTCATATACCATCCTCTTTTTGTGTTCTATTGTACATATGGAAATGCTCATTTTATTTGGTATTTGTTCAATTCAGAATATATTTTAAAAAATAACTGCTATATACTGTATTTTTTTCTAATTCTGGAATTTTTTTTTCACTTAAGTGCAGTTGGTAGTATGTTGTAATGAATCCAAGTTTGTGCTTGGTTTCAGAAAGATCCAGGTTCAAATCTCACCTTGGGCACTTATTGTCTATGTAATAATGGGCAAAACTCCTACTATTTTGCAAGTTACGGAGGAGTTGCTAATCTTCACATTATTGATTTTTGTTAGGGACCAAGTTCCTTATATTCATGAAATCATATATCAAAAAATGCTTATTTTAAAAATATTTCTCCTAGTCATATGTTTATAACTACAAAATGCCTTAGACTTAGCAGTTATGTAGTCTAATGCTTTCATTTTATACATGAAGAAACTGAATCCAGAGAGATCAAGTACTTCCTCAAAATTCCACAGAAAAAGGTTAAAGTCAACTGAAGTTGTTTAACTACAAGTCCAACACTCTTTCAACTGTATCTATCTTAATGGGTTTGTACCTTAGAACAGCTATGAAAATCAAGGCATTTAAGCTCTTGCCCTGTTATTTCTTATCCCTGAAATGCCTTTTTAAATACCTACAACTTGAAATCCAATTTATTCTTCAAGACTCAGTTCAAATGGAATTTCTTCCATGGAATAAAGGTCTTATCACACAATTCTGCATCATATAGTTTTTTATTATGTCACTTTGTCTTGTTCAAGGAATCAGAATTTTAAAGGTGGATGGGATCTTGATGGCTGCTTATTCCAACCTATATCAGGAATTTATAACACATCAGACAGGTGATCCTCTAGCCTTTTCTTCTTCTTCCTTTGCACATGGCATTCTATCTTTCTTTGCCCTGGTTGTTCTCCCGTGTTTGAAATGCAGTTCCTCTTCATCTCTGTTTTCTAGAATTCCTAACTTCTTTCAAGGTTCTTCTCAATTGCCATAAAACTAATCTTGATCCCCAAAGTTGCTTATGTTCTCCTCCAGGAAATTACTATGTATACACTTTGTAGATATTTTGTATTTAAGGATTTATGTCCATAATATTTCTCCCAATACAGTGGAAGCTCCTTGAGGGAAGGGAGACTATTTCACTTTTTGTCTTCATATTTCCACTGCCTAATATGATATCTGGTATGTAGTATGAAATTTATAAATGGTTATGAAATTTTTAAATGAAAAAGACCAACATTCCCATCCTCTATTTCTTCTTTGAAATTTCAAAGACCTTTGTACTTCTCTTGTGCATTTATGTTCCTTTGCTTTCTCTTGCGATTATTGATGTAATTGTCTTATCTCTCCTGTTAGCTTATAATAACCTCTTGGATCGGAGTTCCCATCATAGGGTATGTGTTCCCCCAACAGAACATGGCTCCAGGGAGATAGATTAAAGAGGTAGTATGTCAAGAGGTTGTGTGGAATATTTGGTAAATAAGTATTGATCCATTTATTTCTTATGGGCATATGCATGGTAAATGCTAGAATTCCTTTCCATTCATATCGAATATGGGGGCACCAGAAGGTTTACTGAAAGCCAAGAGTGTACAGAGACCAAAAATGTTTGAGATCCTCCGGTCTAGGGCAAGGAACTGTCTTAGTCATCCTGCTATGCCCCCCTCAGTGCCTAGTGTGGCGTCTTATACTTATGTCTCACTAAATATTAATGCTTGTTAAATATTAATGAATTAATTAACAAAAATATAATACTAAGATTCCTGGGTTATGCTGAGAGGCATTGAAAACAAATTTGAGGAAGTTTCTGGGATTATGACTAACGTATAATTTTCCATCTTCCATTAGGTCTCCTGCTTGATTCCCACTAGGTCTACACTGATATGATAATGCCCATGACAACAACATAGCTGCTGCAAAAACTGACAATTCTCTCAAATGAAAATATGTTTTTCCAACAATTTTTTAGGTGCTGTTGTATAAACACAGCCTTAATGCACTGAGTAATCATTACGCAGTCCATCTGGCTTCCTGTTACAAATCTGTCGAAAAACTCGAGTCTGGTTCTTTAAAATGTTTGTGGGTTGGAAAAATGATGGAATTGATTGAACATGAAATCTGTGCACTTGATAATTGTAGAAATGAAAAAATAAAAGTTCATTTGTTTTGCCCTTTACACTTTACTGTGGACCTTATCCTTCCGGTGAAAAGGGAATGCTCTGCTCATTTTTTGTAGTTGCATTAGCTTGGGTCACTAGGGGACCATTTAGAGCATTGCAAGAGGTAATTTACTAACAGGTCCCCTAGTGGCATGAAAGAATTAAATCACGCTATAAAATGAACAATGTGTAATCCCTTTTTATTGGTAAGATGAGACCACATGTATGATGTCACATTTGGGATATTTAATATTGCTGAAATTCATTGTAATAGCAAAGGTAACACCCATTTATTTAAAAAATGTGATTATATCTTTTCCCATTCTTTTAGTTAGGAATAATTTTTATGTTTATATGCTTATCATCTAGCAGAGTGTATGACACATAGTAGGTGCTTAATGACTTGGATTTAATGGAATTATTAACTTAATGGTTTTTAATAGCCTTTAAAGTCTTATAACATAAATAATGTCATGGTAATATTTCAATTAAAAATGTTTTTCTACTTACTCTTGTGAATGAACATAACAAGAAACCATAGAACTTTGGAGTATGGTTATGAGGAAAATAACATTTAATGTTTTTGTTTGAAAGATTAGCAAACATTAGTCAGTCATCCTTTTCATTAGTTTCGTAATTCCTTTCCATGCTTGCTTTTCACCCACCCTCACCCCGAAAAAGAACTCTAACACAACTTTAAATAAGGTTTCTTGATATGATCAATAAAAGAAATATAACATTTAAAATAATTTTTTGAACTCTTGTTTTTTCATCTATATTTCCCATAGTTTCATTATTATCACCTACCTCTCCCTACCATCCCTCATAATAAAAATTTTATAAAAGAATAAGAAGAAATAAGTTCAGCAAAACTATTTAAGCAGACATTAAATCCAGTGTTCTACAGCCATGGCTCCCTGCTTCTACAGAGAATGGAGGAAGGTATCTTTTGGACCAAACTTGGTAATTATAATTATGAAGCATTCTATTTCAATTGTTGTGACTTTTTCCCATTTACATAGGAAAGAAATCATTTAAATATCAAAATTCAAACCAGGAAGGTGTACAGGGTTTTGTCTGTCAAGAAATACTTAAATCGATTAGATTGTAAGATCCTGAAGGGGAGGAGCACTGAACTACATAGTGTTTTCAGTTCTCAACAGTATGGGTAAAATTGGTGTTTCTTCAAGTTAGCCATTTCTTAGAACCAGTCCTAATAGATAAGAATGTTCTTCTTGTTTTAGCAATAAGGAAATTTGCAGACAGGGTTACAACACAAAAAGGATCAGGGGCAAAATAGAAGAATTGTAGATAAGATGGAGCTGCTTTAGCTTTCTTTGCTTCCCAAAACACCATCAGGCACAGGTATATAGGGGATATATGGATATAGAGACTATAACTGTGCCTTGTACATACTCTAATATTGAAATGGATAAGGGATCTCATTGGTAGGGGCATTCCATCCGGTGATGCTCTTTACTGATGATACATAACCTATCTGTCCTGTGAGATTCCTGGCCATGTCACCCCAATATGTCCACTACACAGTATCTACCCAACTCTCTCCCTTTCACTTGATACTTCCAGGGATACTGCTGAAGTAAAAAAGTTGTTCATCTGCTTTCCCTCACTCTTGTCACATGATTGGCAGTCCATCTTTTTTTTTTTTAATTGTACACTTCCCCTAGAAGATATTCATAATTCCTCATCTTCAAAGTTCCTGATTTGGTGTATAATGAAGGCTGCTTGTACTCACATGCACCTCTTTATTGCTCTCTGGGTAGTTCTCATTTTTAATTCTCCAGCACTTATAGGGTTCTATGATTCACAGTAATGGATCAATGGACAATTATTTATTAAGCATCTGCTCTGTGCCAGACATTATGCCAGGTGCTGGGATTACAAATACAGGCATAGCTCATTTTATTGTGCTTTGCTTTATTGCATTTTTTAAAAAATTGAAGGTTTGTGGCAACCTTGTGTTGAGCACATCTATCAACACTATTTTTCTAACAGTAGATTCTTACATTGTATCTCTGTCATATTTTGGTCATTCTTGCAATGTTTCCAAACTTTATCCTCATTATTATGTCTGTTAGGGTGATCTGTTGTCAGTGATCTTTGATGTTACTATTGTAATTGTTTTGGAGCATCACCAACGGTGCCCATACAAGAACCATGAACTTAAGTGATAAATGTTGTGTGTTCTGACTGCTCCACCTACCTGCTCCACATTCTCCTCAGGTTCCCTGTTTCCTGAAACACAACAAGACTGAGATTAGACAATTAATAACCCTACAGTGGCTTCTAAGTTTTCAAAGAAAGGAAGAGTCAAACAATGCGGTTAACTTCATTGTTGTCACAATTTAAGAAATTGCCACCAACCCGATCAGTCAGCAGCCATCAACATTGTGGCAAGACCCTCTACCAGCAAAAAATCTATTATTGTCCTCTGTACTTGATGAGAACCAAAATGACATCATGAAAATTGGGTCAATATACAGTTTATCTGACTGTAGCTAATCAGATCAATATGAGTTCAGGAGATTCTACCACAGATCAGGCATAAATAGTCCATTTAGCAAAAAGATTACAACTTGATGAAGGCTCAGATGATGGTTAGTATTTTTTTAAAGCAGTAAAACATTTTTAATGAAGATATGTCCATTATTTTAAAGAAATATTAGACACAAAACACTCAGATTGGCCAACATTTGTAATCACAATGTTTATTATAGCAAAAATCTGTCAGTACAAAAACATTATATAGTTATATTTCACTAAAGGAAATATCAATAACAAAATTCTATAGAAAATCTTCAAGAGAACAAAGGGGCATTTGAAAAATGGTAGGAAAGGAGGTTAGGTAGAGGGAAGCTTATGTTAGGCTGTTTTCTTAAAATTGTGCTCTTTGAGGAAAAAACTACATGATCATTCCATACTAAATAATTCCTCAGAAAAGAGGACATGAGATGTTTCCAAGCCTTTGAAAAATAACAATATGTACAAACATCTTCAGTTCAACCCTGGCATTAATTAGCCTCATAGCTCTGTCTGAGATTTGATTTTCTCCTAATGCACAAGGATACAATCAAATGTTTGAATAAATTATAGAAAAAAATCTTTCTGTCATCTAACATTTGACCTAGCATCTCTGTAACCTGCTGTTTATTAAGACATACGGTACAATTAAGGGCTCTAAACACTTACACTGATCTCTCGCCTTGGGAACTGTGAACACAGTATATCCATTAAGCAATTGAAGCATTTTGGTGTCAGCCTCAGCTTTCCATTTCTCCCTGTGCTCAGGATACAATATGTGTTGCAGTAGACAGCACATGAGCTGTATAAAGAAAATTCCTGAGCTGAAACATAGTTATTTCATATTCCTTCCCTTTGTCAATTCACTTCTGCCTATTTCTTATACATGCTTTTTTTGTGTAGAAAATAGTACATTTCTGTAATTTAGAATTTTTAAAGAGTATTCATTTTCTTCTCTGTTGATAATAGGCTTAGGTTCCATGTGAATTGTAAAATAAAAGAGAGATGGACATTTTAATACATCCAATCTTTTCAATTCATCCTCTTCAAACTAACACATAAGTTTGAACATGTCACTCTCTTGCTTTAAAGCATCCAATGGCAACATATTGCTTTTAGGCTAAAATATAAGTTCCTGAACAATCTGGCTTCAATTTCTCTTGCCAAGCTTTTTTCTTTTTAATTATTGATATCTTTTGTTTTTGAAGTACCTTCATTTCTGAAATAATTCTTCTCTTTTTCCTCCTTGTCCCTTCTAAGAATGATTAAAAATATATCACCATATATGCAATAGTACTTCAGACACAAAGATCAGTAAATGTAATTATACAGTGTTCCACTTTGTATTCTTTATAGTTTTTCTTTCCATTATATTTGTTATAGCAAATACTATTCTCTGGTTCTGCTTATATCATCTTGTATCAGTTATTACTAAACTTCTCTGAATTCATCAGTCAATGTGTGGAGTAGTGTTCCATTCCATTCCATTCCGTTCCTGAGATACCATTTATTTAGCTATCCCCCAATGAATGAACATCTGCTTTCCTGCCATAAATTGCCACATTAAATATCTTTCTTTCTGCATTTGACCTCTTTGTAATGTATGCCTCATGGGATGATTGTAGGATCCCTGAACTAAAGGGTAGAGATATTTCAATACACTTTCTCGGCATAATTTTAAATTGAATTTCAGAATTGTTAGGCCATTCTTGGCTCACTAATTCTGTAATTCCTAATTCTATCTGCTCATCTTTCTGAAACCTTTTAACATATCCTGTTTCCATCTTCTGCAATTTTTGCTCATTTATTGAGCATAAAATAAAACTTCAGAGTGGTTTAGATTTGAAACAATCCAATTGCTATTGATAGTTTGAAGCTTTTCTTTTGAAAACTATTTGTTTGCATGCTGATTATTTATCTACTGGACAATGGCCTTTAGTCTTGTGCATTTATGTTAATTTCCTATGTGCCTTGAGTATCAGATTCTTAACAAAGATCATTGATGCAAAACATTTTCCTCAATGGACTCTTTCATTTCTTATTCTAGCTATTTCAATTTTGCCTTGAAAAAGCTATTCAATTTCATATGATTAAAATTACCTATTTTATTTTTTATAGTTTCTGTTAACCCTCATTTGATTAAGAATTCCCTCTCCTCCCTAAAGAGGAGTGATTACTCACATCATTCTCTTCTTTTTTGTGGGGTGACTTTTTAAATTTAAGCTGAATATCCATTTTTAGCATATTATGGAATATAATGTGAGGTGTTGGTCTAAACTTAATTTCTGCCAAACTGCTTTCCAGTTTTTCTAATCGTTCTTGTCAAATAGGAAATTCTTGCACATGTTATTTTCGTTCTTAAGTTTATTGAAAACTTGGGTATTGAGTTTGATTGTTTCTAATTTTGCCTATTTTATGCATATCTTTTAAAAGATACCAAAAAATTTTGAAGATCATTGATTTTTATTTTAATTTGAGGTGTTCCTAGCTTTACTTAGTATGATACTTTTTGTCTTATGTTACAGGCAAACTGGATGACAAATTGTACCCTAATCTAGACCTACATTTCTCCTGATTCCATGAAGTAATGAAGGGCATCCCATCTGCCTGGAATATACTCCTTCCTTATCTCAGAATGCCAACTCAGAAGTATCTCTTCCATGAAGATTTTCTAGAACCAACCCTTCCCTCCTTGGCTGAGTATGAGCCATGTCTCATCATCTTTTTCTATTTCAACCAGTAACCTGTAGTAAGCACCTACCATGTACTTAATACTATGCTAAGAGCTGAGGGTATAAAGTCAAAAGTGAAATTTCTTTCCTCTAAAGGGGTTTACATTTTACTGAGGGGGAGATACACGTACATATGTACATAGTAGAACAAAAGAGACACGGGCCTTGCTACTTATTAGCTGTGTTATCATGGGCAAGTCCCTTGACCATTCTGGGCTTCAACTATGAATCCATAACATGAGAAGGTAGGATTAAATGGTCTCTGAAATCTCTTCTAGATATAAACCTTCTAACTCAGGATTCTAAGAGGTAATTTTTTTGGGAGGGGGGCGGTAATGGAAGGTGGGCACCAGCAATTTGAAGAATTAGGAAAGGTAGAAAATGGTGTTTGAGCTGGGTCTTGAAGAAAACTAAAGAATCAAAAAGGCAGAGGTGAAAAGGGAGTGAATTTGGGGCATGGAAGGCAGCAAAGGTGCAGAGATAGGAAATGAAACAGTGAGGACAGTTTGACTGAACTCCAGTGCAGAAAGGGGAGCGACATGGGTAATAAATAAGGGACTTGCCTCCCCCATATGACATGTATAAGAGAGAAGAATTAAAAGGTTTAATTTTGTCCTTCCCCCCTGCTAATTCCACCCCAGCTCCCCAACATAGCAATTCTGTGGTAAGTAGCTTCTACTTGCAATCTAACAGGACCTACACAGTTAATATGGAAGTCAATCCCCTTTCCTTCCTCATTCTGGGAGACTCAAAAATAGCTCTGTTCTTGGGGGAGGGGGCTATTCTTCTTTAGGTTAATAATCTTGCTCTGCTGAGCCCTGAGCTAGCCAAAAAATACCATAGCAGAATGACTGCAAAAGTTTATGAATGCCATGAGGAAGAAAGAAATCATTTGCTTTGCCAACTTCTGGTGCCATGCCTCACGCTATGTAAGGGATATGTCTTTCACTTTTAGCCAGACTAACCTTTTCCCAAATCCATACTGGTCTAGCTAATGTAAACTATAAAATAAGATTTAATGGTTGCTAATTTCTTTATACAACAAAGGGAATGAATGATAGTGAAAGAACAGAGAGAAACAGGGAAGGGAAGGAAAAGAGAAGGAAAAAAGCATTTATATAATGTGCACTATGTGCCAGACGCTGTGCTAGGCAGTTTACACATCCTGCCTTAACTGATCCTCACAATGCACCAAAAGGTAGATGCTGTCCATTTTACATTAAGGAAATTGAGGTAAAAAGAAGTTGTGACTTGCTCGGAGTAGTCCCAGCTAGTAAATGTCTCAAGGCAAATTTGAACTCCCATCTTTCTAACTTCAGACATAGTGCTCTATTAAGGAGCAGGGAGAAAAGGAATAATCTATGGACATTTGAAGACAGCTAGATCCTCCAAATTCTTCTCTCTCACGAGGGGAAGTCAGGGAAATTACTTCCATCTCTGACTCAGAATTATGGAAAAGGAATATTGTCACTGTGGATAGTTAGCTAGTTAGGTCCCCTCTCTCTCTCTCTCTCTCTCTCTCTCTCTCTCTCTCTCTCTCTCTCTCTCTCTCTCTCTCTCTCTCTCTCTCTCCCCTTTTACTCCCTCTCCCTGCCTACCATCTCCCTATAAAGGTTGGATACTGAGCATAAAATGCCAAATTCCCACGCTCAGCCTGGTTTCCTTTCCTCTTGTCATGTTTCTCTCTGAATCTCTTATGAAAACTTTACCCTTCCTCAGTTCCAAAGTGTCCTTGCAGGTGGATTAGAGTAAGATTCTCCATTTCCATGACTATTGAAATGCAGGGTTACAGATATTTGCTCCAAGACATAACAGTGAGTCACTGGAGTTATCTCTTTGTCTAGTTCTTTCCTCTCTGCCACTATCACAAGCTATAATGTATTATACTTAGTTTTGTATATATTTTATTCTACCTAATAGATTACAGATTGGATAAGATCGTTGATGGCAGGGACTGTTGCCATCTTCCTTCTTTATGTTCTCTGTAAACAACAGTTAGGAGGAGCTCAATAAATTGATATTTTTTAAGTTGAATTTTTTAGTTTTTTTAAATAAAACTTTAAATTAGTATGAATGCTCAAGATTAGCTAAGTTATCTATTTTTGAATGAACATACCTAAGGCACCTAGAATTTATGTTATTTAATTAATTAGGCATGAATATTCCTTTGAGAAATTTGGCAATTCAATCATACAATTCTAAAATTCCATTTTTAGCATTATAGAGCACTATAATCCATCATTATTTCTTCCTTTGTTTAAAATAGATTTAGGGAATGCCAGATCTGAATTTTGGCATGATATTTTATAAACTCTCTTTTGACATTCAGAGACACAGAGACAGAGAAATAGGGGGAAGACAGAGGCAGAGAGAGAGAGGGAGGTAGACAGAGAGAGAGAGAGAGAGAGAGAGAGAGAGAGAGAGAGAGAGAGAGAGAGAGAGAGAGGGGAGAGAGGGAGGGAGGGAGGGAGGGGGAGAGAGAGAGAATGGGAAATAGTACATTTAGATTTAGTTATGTTTGGAACTAGTTGACTGACTAGGTCCAAAGAGTGTTGATGAATGGATCAATGTCAACTGGGAGAGAAGATGGAGTGGATTGCCCCAGGGCCCTGTCCTTGGTCCTGTTCTGTTCATTATCAATAATTTGAATGAAGGCATAGATGGCATGCTTATCAAATTTGCAGATGACACCAAGCTGGGAGGGACAGTTAATATGTTAGATGACAGAACTGGGATCCCAAAAGCTCATGACAGACTGAATAGTGGGCTGAAGTTAACAAGAAGAAATTTCATAGAGATAAATTGGGTTAAAAATCAACTGCATGAGTTCAGGATAAGGAGGTGAAGGTAGAAAGTAGTTCGTGGGCAAAAAAGCTAGGACTCCTAGGATATTGCAATAAAATAGGAGTGAGAAGGGTTAGGTGACTGATGTCACCTTTTTCATTTTGAGCTAGACCTTTGATTTCACTAGTGTAAGCAATCTCTAGTGTAGATACTTCTATTACCAATGAAGATAAGCAGCTCAATTGGTATTTATGTCTGGAGGCATTGAGATATTAAGTGGCTTATCCAGGATAAGCATATGTCTGAGACAGGAATTGAACCCAGGTCTTCCTGACTCCGAGTCTGGCTTTTATCCACAATGTCATATGCTTATTTTATGCAAGAGTCTAGGATAAGGGGAATGATTGTCCTGGCATACTTTGCCCTGATTAGAACACATCAGGAGTATGATACTCTGCTTTGACCACTACATTTTTGATTGAAGAATGTGGTCAAACTAAATGATATCTGGAGGAGGGTGACTTTTCCTCACATAGCATTATACTCTGTACATTATATTACATTCCTGGTCTCAGTTTCTTTAAGCAGAGTATACCTCATGCCTAAAATGCTTTCTTTCCCAAATTCTACCTCTCTTAGAAACCTTAGTTGCCTTCATGAATCAGCTACAGTTCCATGGTTTCAAGAGATCTTTCTGTGTCTTCAGTCTCCCCCAATGTGTATTTTTTCTTTTTGCATTTGTCCTACACTTACCTGTGAACATGCTGCATTTTTGGAACGCAAGGTTCTTGAAGACAGAAATTGTCTCTTTTATGTTTATATCCCCAGTGACTTGTATAATGCCTAGCACCAGAGGAAGTGTATAATAAGTGCTTGACAATTGATTAATTTGAAACAATGTCATACAAGAACCAGTTGAAGGAACCAGAGATGTTTAGTGTGGAGAAACAAAGCTATATGGTGAATAGGATGGCAATCTTCAAATATATGGAGGGTTATATTATGGGAGACAAATTAAACGAACTGTCTGACTTGAGGAAGCAGAACTAGGACCAGTGAATGGAATTTCTGACACAGCTGGTACTACCTTCCCCTCTTAGATTCCAACTGCTCTATATATTTTGTATGGACCTAGTTATTTACATATCTCTCCTATTAGAAGGTTAGGTGCCTGAGGGCAGGAACTGTCTTTGAAGCATACATTAGATGCTTCATAAATGCTTGCCATAAATATTTTGTAGAGCACTTATATATTAATAAACACTGTGCAATTTTTATCTTATTTGATTATCTTATTTGATTATTACAACTACCATATCAGGTAGAGAAACTCTATTCTAATGAAGTTTAAACTGAGGCACCAAGAGTTTGAATACAATTGGAATATCACAAAGCTAATCATAGAACATATTACTGGAATTGCCCAGGCTTCCATCTCCCAGTCCTGATTTTGAGTCTTATAAACTGTTTCTGCTTTCCCCAGATTCCTAATTAGGACGTTTAGTAAGTAGTTGGTATAAAGACAAGTTCACTTGGTAACTTGAGTGGAAAGAGATGCATTATCAAACATTCTAATGAAATTTGAGCAGTTGAGAGTAGTTTATATAGACCTTGGAAGGAATTTTAGTACACTGGCACTAACCACAATTAGTTTGATACATTAAATCAATAATTTCCCATTGATTCTCTTAATTAAAGAGAAGTTCCATAAGAGGCCATTTGAGGCAGGGACATTGAGAAAGTGACTCTGGATTCCTTCTTAGAAACCTGACACGTGGGGAAGAAGGAAGGATGAAAATTGGTCTGTAGTGGTAAGAGATCTGACTACAGAAACTGCAAGTTCTGCCTTCCTGTGAGCAACAGAAACACTGTTGAAAAAAAAAAAGAACTTTACTCTTCATAGAGAAGTCTGTTCTCATTGTCTGGTTTGGGGCTGGTGGTGGTAGTGATTGGGGTGTGGTCAAAGAGACGGGGGAGAGGGGATTGGGACGGTGGAAATACATTTCCTAAAAAAATGCATTTCTACAAAAAAATATTTCTTCTTATTATCATGGGACAGAAGTCTGAGGAGCAGAGAGAAATGTGTAGGCAGCTAAAAGATAACTTGCTCATTTTTGTAAAAAACAAGAAAACTGTAGATCTGAATCACGGAGAATTCACTGTCCCCCTAACCTTCAAGTTCTCCTTGGTGAAGCAGCCTTGCAAGGGGATTCAGCTAGTTCTGTGTGAGAGTTGTGAAAGATGCCTACTGACATTGCCTAAGGCAAAGGAGCAAGGTCCTCTAAAAGCATTCATTCACTTAAAGCGTGGTCTCTCCAAGCTACCTAGTACAGGGAAAAGAAAGCTTGCCAGTGCATGTGACCCAAGTCATTTTCTGGTGAAGATATGCTTGTAGGCTCTGTATCTGCAGATGGCTAGTTAAAGACTGTGAAAGGATGTTCCCAAGTAAGGCAATAAAGTTTCCAGAAATAGCTGAGTGATAGCAGCATAACCTAGTAATAGAGTATTCATCACATCTCATATTTTCCAACTTGAATCTCAGTAGCTTGGTTGTAAAGAGACTGTATAGAACAGATGGGCACAGTTTCTGTATAGAGAAGGAAACTGTTTTGTCCAGTCATAACCTGGTGGTCATCCCGGTAAGGAGATCACAGCAAGCTTCCCCAAATTAAAAAAAAAACAAAAAAAAAAACCAAAACCTTTCAAAGCTAGATGTGAAGAAAGAAGGAAAGACATTGACTTTGACCTCTGTGTCTTTCATTCGGGGAGTTCACTGCGAACAAAAGTCACAAAGGAAGGGAAATTTCTTAAAACACTTCCATTATGCTTATGTTCATAAATCATTACCACATGACTCACTTTCAGTCAGGAGGAAATTCCTGACTTCTGAGTTTCTCAGGATCCTGAAAAGTTGAGGATCTGTTAAGTGTACATCCAGGGGTGCCCCCAGTCTCGTGCATTCCAGAAAGCCAAGGAAATCAGTCATGTTTGGGGGGAGGGAAACAGGCAGTGCGGTAGCTCTGAGAACCACCCAGGTGGGCACTGTGGAGAATGGAGTTTGCTATGAAAAGGTGAAGTCAATGAAAGGTTGAAGGGAAACAGGGTCAGGAAACTTTTTTCTTTTAAAAAAAAATAACAACTCCATCATTATTTATTTATTTTCAACATTCTTTTCTTTTTAAGTTTTGAATCCCAGATTACCTACCTCCCATACCTCCTCCACACACTGAGAAGGCAAAAATTGTGCTACCAATTATGCATGTGAAATCATGCAAAATATATTTCCGTATTAGCCGTATCACAAAAATTTTTTTTAATAAATTAAGGGAGAAAATTATATTTCAGTTGTGCTCAGAGTTTATCAGTTCTTTATCTGAAAGTGGATAGCATTTTTTCACAATGAGTCCTTTGGAATTGTCTTGAATCGTCATATTGATCAGAGTAGTCAAGTCTTTCACAGTTGATTACCATTACATCACTACCATTTCTGTGCACAATGATCTCCCAGTCACTTCATTTTTCATCAGTTTATACAGGTCTTGCCAATTTTTTTCTGAAACAACCCTCCTCATCATTCCTTACATCACACAAGTACTGTCACAATCACATGCCACAACTGGTTCAGCCATTCCCCAACTGATGAGCATTCCCTCAGTTTCCAGTTCTTTACCATCACCCATCACAAAAAGAGCTGCTATAAATATTTTTGTAAATATAGGTCCCTTTCCTTTTCCTTTGATCTCTGTGGTGTGTAGACCTACTAGTGGTATTGTTGGATCAAAGGGTATGCACAAAGAGTATGGGCATAGTTCCAAATTGTTCTCCAGAATGGTTGGACCAGTTCAATACTCTACCTAATCCTAGTGTGCCTATTAACCCTCATCCCTTCCACAATTTGTCATTTCTGATAGGAATAAGGTGATACCTCAGAGTTGTTTTAATTTATCTTTCTCTAATCAATAGTCATTTAGAGCATTTTTTCACATGATTATAGATAGCTTTGATTTCTTTTTCTGAAAACTGCCTGTTCATATGATTTAACTATTTATTAATTGTGGAATGGCTCTTATTTTTATAAATTTGACTCAGTTTTTTATTATATTTGAGAAATAAGACCTTTATCAGAGAAACTTGCTGTATTTTTTAAAATATTATTTCATTGTCTATGGTAACTTACAGCAAGAATGTAGTTTCTCTGATTATCTATTTCAATTAAGTCTAATTTTTCTTTTGCTTTGTCTGAGATTGTAATGATCACTCTTGCCCTCTTCATGTCAACTGAAGCATAATAGATTCTGCTCTAGCTCTTCATTTTAATTCCACGTGTGGTTCTCTGTCCCAAGTGTATGTCTTGTACAAATCATACTGTTTGATTCTGTTTTCCAATCCATTCTGCTATGTATTTCTGTTCTATGGGTTAGCTTGGGGTGGATGGTGCATGACTTTTTGTTTGCAGATGATTGTGCACTCAATGCAGTCTCTGAGGCTGAGATGCAACAAAGCACAGATTGATCCTCTGCCACTTGGACTAATTTTCACCTGACAATGAATAACAAGAAGACAGATGTGCTCTACCACCCAGCCTTGTACCACCCATACATGGAACCATCAGTTATAGCAAATGGAAAAATTTTCAGATAAGTTCATTTACTTTGGCAGTATACTTTCCAGGTATGCCCACATAGATGATGAAGTTGATGTATGCATTATCAGACCTAGCTCAGTATTTGGGAGACTCCAAAAAAATCTGTGGGAGAGAAGAGGCATTAGACTGCATACCAAACTGAAGATCTTTAGAGACAGTTCTGACTTTCATTGTTGTATGCCAGTGAAACCTGGACTGTTTACCAGAACCATGCCAGAAAATTGATCTGCTTCCAATTTAATGGTCTTAGGAGGATTCTAAAGAACATCTGGAAAGATAAGGTACTAGACGTTGAAGTCCTTTCATTAGTTGAGCTGTTAAGGATTCAAACTTTGCTGCAGAGAGCACAACTCTGATGGGTTGGTCACATTGTTTGAGTGCCAAATGTATGCTTGCCTAAAAACCATTTTACAGAGAACTTACACAAGGCAGCCACTCACATTGTAATCAGAAGAAGCAATGTGAGGACATTATCAAGGTCTCTCTGAAGAACTTTGGTATCCATTGTAGGACATGGGAGACACTGGCATATGATAGCCAGTATGGTATACCCACATCAAAGAAGGCGCTGTGCTCTATGAGCAAAGCAGAATTTCGGTAGCTCAAAAGAAACAAGAGATGCACAAATACGAGATATCTCCCTTCCAAATGGTCATATGAGCTATTTATGCCTGACCTATGCTAGAGCCTTCTGAGCTCATATTGATATGATCAGCCATAGTCAGACACACTGTACACTGACCCTGATAACCTGATGTCATTTTGATCCACTTTGAGCATGAAGGACTAACAACATGGGTTAACTTATACCATTCACATTCACAGTTTTGACCACTAATTGTTCATTTCCCTCCATCCATTTTCCTCTGTTTATCTTTCTCTCTTTTTATCTCATCTCTTCTCAAAAGTCTGTCTTGCTTCTGACTATTGCTTCTCCCAATTCTCTCTCATCCTTATTTTCATCTCTGATATTTGTTATTCCCTTCATTTCCAAACTCCCTATAGATTTCTATACCCAACTG
This sequence comes from Bettongia penicillata ogilbyi, assembly GCA_023548195.1. Lineage (NCBI taxonomy): Eukaryota > Metazoa > Chordata > Mammalia > Diprotodontia > Potoroidae > Bettongia > Bettongia penicillata. The sequence goes on along the minus strand of JAJHZJ010000482.1, from coordinate 288,345 downwards.
AGTCTCTGTGTGTACTATGTATGCTTGCATGTATCTGTCTGTCTGTCCATCTCTTCCCTCTTTGAACTAATTCCAATGAGAGTGAGGTTCAAGCATTGCCCATCAACTGTCACCCATTTCTTTTCCACTATAAAAGCCTTTCCTTCTATGCCTCCTTTATTTGAGAAAATTTGGCCCATTCTGCCTTTCCCTTGCTTTGTACCTCAATGCATCCCTCTTTATCACCCTTACATTCTTTTTTTTGAAGATTATCCCAACATAATCAACTTATACGAATGTCCCCTGTTTGTACAGACTCCTTCTAACTGTCTTAATGATGATAAAGCTCTTTGGTGTTACATGTATCATCTTCCCCTATAGGAATGTAAATAGTTTGACCCCATTGAATCCCTTATGATTATTCTTTCTTGTTTACCTTTTGATGCTTGAGTCTTCTGTTTGAATGTCAAATTTTCTATTAAACTCTGGTCTTTTCATCATGGATGCTTGGAAGTTTTATTTTTAATTTTTAAATTAATATTTAATTAAATACCCATTTTTCCTCCTGAAAGATTATATGCAGTTTTGCTGGATAGGTTATTCTTGGTCGTAATCCTAGCTGTTTTGCCCTCCAGAATATCATATTCTAAACCCGCTGCTCCTTTAATGTGAAAGTTGCTAAATCTTGGGTGATCCTGACTGTTGCTTGTTTCTTTATGGGTGCTTAAAATTTTTGTCCTCAACTTAAGAGTTTTGGAATTTGGTTATAATATTCCTGGGAGCTTTCATCTCTTTCAGAAGGTGATTAGTGGATTTTTTCAAAGTCTCTTTTATCCTCTGGATCTACAATATTGGTACAGTTTTCCTTGATAGTTTCTTAAGATATGATGTCTAGGTGCTTATTTTGATCACTGCTTTCAGGCAGTTCAACAATTATTAAATCATCTCTCCTTGAGTTTTCTAGGTCAGGTTTTCCCCAACACTTTCTTCTATTTTGTCATCCTTTTGACTTTGATTTATTGTTTCTTGATGCTTCATGGAATCATTAGCTTCTACCTGCCCAAAATTAATTTTTGAGGAATTATTTTCTTCAGTGAGCTTTTGTGTCTCTTTTTCCACTTGGTCAGTTATGTTTTTTAAGGTAAATTTTTCAACAGTATTTTTGTGCCTTTTTAAAACAAGTTTTTAATTGTCTTTTCATTATTTTTTTCTTTCACTCTCATTTCTTTCCCCAATTTTTCTTTTGCCACTTTTATTTTTTTCTTCAACTCTTCTTGGCATTTTTGCTGGTCTTAGATCCAATTAGTATTTTTCTTTGAGGTTTTGCTTATAACTATGTTCACATTGTTGTTTTCTTCTGAGTTTAATATCTTAGTCTTCCCTGTCACTAGAATAACTTTTTATGTTCAAGTTCATTTTTTGCTGTTTGCCCACTTTCCTAGCTTATTTCTTGACTTTGAATTTTATGCTTTCCTGCTGATATTTTCAGAGTTAGTTCTGGGTGGGTCATGGGGGTGAGGTGTGATGGTGTCCTAAAAGTTTTGTTGCTTTCAAAGTGGCGTTACCCTGAAAGAAGTTCAACCACTATTCTCCTGGTCTGTGCTCTTGTCTTTACCCAGGAATTATCCTTGTTTCTGTATAGCCACATGTACTAATGCTCCTCTTGAGCCTGGAATTGTGACCAGGATCCCTGCTGTCTTATTGCCTCCATACTTATTAAAAGTGCTTCTTTCAATCCTGGCACTACAACTTAGAACTGTTTATGGGCAATATAGTTGCCCCATAAGCACCAACAGCACCCAGTGTCAACAAAGTGTCCCCTGTAATATCTTTCTAACCAGTTGTCTGAGCCCTTACCATCTCTGGGCTGAAAGTTCCTGAAACTACTGCTGCTGCTGCTGTATCCACCCCCAAAGCCCATTCATTGCTGGTGTTCCTGCCATGCTCCAAGCCTACACCCACCCTGATGTTATAAACCTCTCCTGCAGACTTCTTAAGTTATCTTAAGCTAGATAAATGTCTCCCTTTGACCTATTGTTGGCTCTGCCACTCCAAAATTTGATTTGAGGTGTTATTTTAAAGTTACATGGAGGGGAATGTTGGGAGGGTTCAGCCAGGTTCCAGCCTATACTCAGCTATCTTGGCTTCAGAGTCTTGAAATTTTAACTAAGCATTTGAAAACAAAATAGTGACTTAGCTTTGAAGCTCCATGGATTCCAGAGGAAGCAGTGATCTTAAGAAGTCTAAAGTCTGACTGATAATTCAATGTCTATTAATTAGTTTAAAATTCTTTAAAGTTAAGCAAAGAAATAGGTTGTTCCTATGTTGACTCTTCAATTCTTAACTTGGCAATTTGTTAATATGATTATCTTCTTCAGAAGTTTTCGGCAGTCATAAAAGCTGATAGGTAATCTGCTTAATGGGATCAACTACCAAAAGAAAGACAAAAAGGAAAAAAAGAATTTTCACTCAAAAATGGCCAGTTAAAATGAAACATGAAAGCAGTTGATAAATACTGTCTGAACAAACTACATTCATTTGCCCAAGGTCACCAAACAGAGCACCGATGTAGGCAAGCTGATGTAGGGGTGCTGCATTGAAAGAGCTGATCATGGTGAGAGTCAGCTCTATCCAAGGTGACTGTTGCACCAACAGTTCAAACCACTTCCATTTTTTCCTAAGTGAGTAGCCTTGCTTATAGAAGAGATTCTTCTCCCTCCTCTTCCTGTTCCATCTTGTTTTTCATTTTTCTTCAAACTTTACCTTCACAGTAATTCTCCTTCCTTCCATATAGTGTTCTATCTTAAGCCTTCCTCCCAAATTCATCTGCTTTTAGCTTCTTTCCAAGACTTTTCTCATGGTTTATTGATCTATTCAATGTTATCTCTCTTTTAAAGACCAACTCAAATTCTCCTTCCTCTGGAAGGCTCTCGCAAAGCCTCAGCTCATTTTCTCTGAACTCTATTGCCCAACTGAATCTCCTTTTCTTGCATTTAATCATAAACTACATATTATTATATTAGATCCACCAATCAGCAAGCATTTATTAGATGCCTACTATGTGCAGGGCACTGTTATAGAGATACAAAGACAGAAAAAATAGTCCTTACCCTCAAGGATCTCTCTTCCGAATAGGGAGACAACATGTACACATATAGGTTTGTCAAAATGCATGGAAAATAGTAAATACAATTTGGAAGGAAGACCCTAGTAGCTGGGGGACAATGGAAAAAGCTTTTATGCATAAGAGAGAATTTAAACTGAACTTGGAAGCAAAGTATAGTATAAGATCTGCAAGTGAGAAGGGATGGATTGTAGCTTTTGCAAAGGCATAGATAAAGACCATGAAGTATAATTTGTAAGGGATGGAAAGAAAGCCAGTTTGACTAAAGCAGAGTGAATAAATGGAAGTAATGCCTAATGATAGGACAGGGTGAACCTAGGTTGTAAAAGGCTTTAAATACAAAAGAAAACAAGAGTTTGTATTTGACCCTAGAAGAAATCAGAAACTACTAGAGTTTATTAAGTAAAATGAGTTATATGGTGAGATCAGGGCTTTATTAGGATTAGAGAATGGAATTAAATCAGGAAGACCAATTATAAGGATATTGCAGTAGTCCAGATGAGAGGTGAACTAGTCTGGTGGTTGTGTGAGTACCAAGAAATGGAGGGACATGAGAGATATGGTAGGGGACCCAACAAGACCTGTCAGCTGATTATATATGTGGGATGAGGGAAGTGAGGAGTCCAGGTTAACTCTGAGGTTGTGAAACTAGGTTCCTGGAACAGAAGGACAGAAGTAAAGAAGTTGGATGAGTTTTCAGGGACAGATAATGAGTGTTGTTTTTGACATGCTGGGTTTGAGATGAATACGGGACATCTTGTTTGAAATGTCCAGTAAATTATTAGTGAGTTGAGATTAGAATCCAGAAGAAAAGTTAGCAATGAAACTAGGACTTATATTACCATATAGTTATGGGTAGATATATAGGAATAGATATATAGGCACTTGTGTAGATATGATAATTGAACTCATAGCAGTGAGCATAGCAAGAGAGAGTCTAAAGAACAAGGAAAAAAGCCCAGGACAGATCCTTTGGGTATACCCAGATTTAGGGGATATGATTTGGATGATGAACCAGCAAAGAATATAGAGAAGGAATGGCTAAACAGGTAGGCAGAAGATCAAAAGGGAGCACTGCCACTAAAACCAGAGAGCACAGAGTATCTAGGAGGGTGGTCTGCTCTGTAAATGATACAGAAAAGTCAAGAAGAATGAGGTTTGTGAAAAGACTGTCATATTTGGCATTTAAGAGCTCATTTATAACTTCGGAGAAAACAGTTCAGTTGAGTGATGAGGTCAGAAGCCAAATTGCAAAGGGTTGAGAAGTCAATGAGAGGAGAGGAAATGGAGAAAATGAGAATAGACAGCTGTTTCTAGGAATTTAGTTGTGAAAGGATAGATATAAAAATACAGCTTTAGATGATGATAGGGTTATGTGGGTGTGGGTTTTTTAAGGATGAAGAATCGCTGGGCGTGCTTCAAGGCAGCAGAGAATGAACAAGTATATAGGGAGAGATTAAAGATAAGAGAGAGAATAATTATGGGAGTAAAGAAAATGTGAAAAATGAGACTAAGAGTACTCTCTGCACCTCAGTTATTTAATCTGTAAAACATAGGGCAAATTGTACTTGTTTCTCAGAACTGTTGTGAAGCCAAAATGAGAAAATGTTATTAAAAGTGCTTTTCAAACTTAAAGAAATAAATACAAATAGACACACACAAAGTACATATGGATTGGACTTAGCATGGAAATGGATCACTTCTTCATCAGAGACTGGAGTAAATGAGAAAATGAGGTTGATGTCAAAGGATTTTGAGATTTAGAAAAGGGGAGAAGAGAAAGTTCACAGGGAATTGTTGCTTTTGCAATAAATCAAAAATTATTTCTTCAATGCCTGCTATGTGGCAGGCACTGTACTATGCTCTGAGGATGCAAGTAAGAGTGACACAATAGCAATTCTCAAGGAACTCATCTGTTAACAGGGAGGATAACAAGTACATAGATAAATGCATGCAAAACATACAAAGGGAACATATACAAATAAGTGAATATAAATTTCTCTTAAAAGTTTGAAGCAAAATTCTCAGCTGAAAGTATGAGGGTAGAGGCTGGTATAGAGGAGAGAATTGTGGGGAGTTTATTATACATATGCATGTACACACACATACATATATATATATACATATACACACTACATACACATACACACACACATATTGTCTCTTGAGGAGAGAACTGTGGGGAGTATAATAATCTATTAAGGGAGGAAAAAATTAAGTTAGGGTCCAGTTCAGATTAGAAAACATAAATTTGTAGTGGACTCAGCGCAATTGTATGACTTTCTCTCAATTCCTTTCAGTAGCACAGCAGTAAGAGAGGTACGTGATATTGGTCAGGAATAAATGCTGATCAGAAAGTGGGCAAGTAAGTAATAGAAAGAGCAACATTGCACTGGTTCACTATAAGGCTGATTGGGAAGGGAGGAATCTTGAGCCAGTGCAGGGGTATGGTGAGCATAGAGGCATTTAAAGAATACGAATCACAGATGCCAGTCAATGGACATATACTAAACACTCACTATATGCCAGGAATTAGGTAAGTACAGAGTTCAAAGAAAGGCAAAAACAGTTTCTATTCTCATGTGGGAAATAGCATGTGAATAACTTTTTTTGCTTAGTCATGTCCTACTTTTTTTAACCCCAGGGACCATATTGTTCATAAGGTTTTCTTTGAAAAGATACTGGAGTATTTTGCCATTGCCTTCACCAGTGGTTTAAGGCAAACAGAGGTTAAGTGACTTGCTTAAGGTCACACAGCTTATTAAGTATCTGGGACTGGATTTGAACTCAGGTCTTTTTACCTCCAGGCCCAGCACTCTATCCACTGAGCCATCTAGCTGCCTCCATATGAATAACTAGGTACATATAAAACATTAACAGTATAGATGGAAGATAATTTCAGGAGGTCAGCATTATCTGGAGAGCCAAGGAAAAGCCTTCTTCAGAATTTATCTGAATCAATATTGGAATCCCGGGAAGCTAATAGGTACAGGTGAGGACAGAGAGCATTCCAGACATGGAAGACAGGAAAGAAATTAGGAAGATGGTACATAATATGCAAGGAACTGAAAGTAGAAAAGTAAGTATAGATTGTAGCATATATATGGAGGGGAGTAAAGTTTAAGAAGACTAGAAAGGTAGGAAGAAACCAGATGGTAAAGAGCCATAAATGTCAAACAAAGAACTTTATATATGATTCTGGAGGTAATAGGGAAGTATAGTAACTTATAAAGGGGTGTGTGTATGTGTATGTGTGTGTGTGTGTGTGTGTGTGTGTGTGTGTGTGTGTGTGTATGCGTGAGAGAGAGAGAGAGGGGAGGGAGGGAGAGGTGGTCTCTTTTTTGGGAACATCACTTTGATATCCTTGTAGAGGGTGGATTGTAGCAAAACCTGAGGCAGGGACACCAAAATTAGAAGACTATTGCAATAATTCAGGTGATAGGTAATGGGGTCCTGAATTAGAGTGTTGATGGAAAGAATGGAAAGAGGTAGAAATATGCAAGTAATGCAAAAGTTAAAATGAAAAAGATTTGGCGACTTTGTTTATGTGGGACGAATAAGAGTAAGAACCAAATTTTCAGATCAGGATGGCTGTGCAGATAATGTTATGATAGATTGTAATAAGAAATTTCAGACAAGGAGTAGGTTTTGGTGAAAAGATTGAGTTCTGTTTTGGACATGTTGAACTTGAGCTATCTAGGGAATATCCAGTTTGAAATGTGCAATAGATAGTTGGTGAAGCAGAATTGGAGCTCAGAAGAAAGACAAGGGCTAGATCCACAAATATGTGAGCCATCTGCATAGAAAGAAGTTCATAACTGAACCAATGGGAGCTGATAAAAACAAGTGTGATAATATAGAATGCAAATGACTCAGGATAAAACAGTGGGATACAAAAACATAGTGAATAATAGGACAAGGATGAATCTATGGCCAAGAAAACTTAGGTGGAGGGGTCAGACAAGTAGAAGGAGAACCAAAAAAACCAGTATCATGAATAGAGTAGCCACAAGGTAAAGGAACAAACAGCATTAGAGGCTGCAGAGGGTTCAAGAAGGATGAGGAATGAAAAGGGGCTTTTAAGTTTAGCAATTAAAGTTAACACTGGTAACTTTGAAGAGCACAGTTTTAATTAAACGATGCGTTTGGAAGCCAGATTGCCAAGAGTTTAGAAAAGGGAGAGAGAGAAAGAGACAGAGACAGACAGAGACAGAGACAGAGTTAGAAAAAGATAAAGAGAGAGACAGGGAAGGAGGGAGGAAGAGAGAGGGAGAGAAAGTGGAGGCATTGAGTGTGGACAGGTTTCAGGTTGAATGAAATGGAATGAAAAGGGAAGGAGAGATATAGGGTGTTATCTTGCGGGAATGGTTGGATCAAGTGATCTTGGTTTGTTTTTGTTTTTTTGCTTTTAGCTTTTTAATTTAATTTTTTTTAAGATGAGGAAGATATGGGTAAATTTTGACATGGTCCTAATCAGCTTAGCAATTTGGTTCTTCTCTGCTCTCATCTTGTGATCAATTTTTGTTTGTTTATCTTTTTCCCTCAGATCATCTGTAAAATGATAACATTGGACTAGATGATCTTTAAAACTTCTTCTAGTTCTAAACCTCAGTGTATTGAAAATATTTCCCTTTTCATACCTGTTGTCAAGCACTGAAACAAATTTCACCATTAATCCACTGGAGGCAGGATTGGTCACTGCATTGATCAGAATTCTGATGTTCAAATTTCAAAGGAACATACACATTTTTTGAAAAAAAAATCTCAAGGGGAGTTTCAAGCTCGAATTTTCTAGAATACTGCCTTCAAACCCAGCCAAATATCTGTAAAAACATGGCTCTAAACAAATTCTGGAGCTGCAGAACCCACAGAATGACAGAGTGAAGCAATCTCCAGCCCAAGACATCCTGGAAGGTCACCAGGAAGTGTCTGTGGTGCTATGGTGGGGTCAGGGCACAGTCCAGCATAAACAGGACCTGAGCAGACCTTAAGGAAACTGAATCTCCTGTGGCAGTTTCCAGACTTCAGGACCCCAAGATACCAAGGACAAATTGGAAGTTCAGTGGAAAAAGCCTGTGGGACCAGTGTGGGAGTGTGGAGTGGTCCTGTCACAGCTCTAGGGTGGTGAGGAGGGAAGGGGGGTGGAGGAACCTGCAGCAGCCATAGCAGGAGGGGCAAATACAGCCACTGTTTCTGGAACTCTATGCCCACAGATTGTGGGGGAATCTAGTGGCTGACAGTACACCCCCCACTACCACTGGAATCAGAGATCTATCTTGTCAAAGAGCTCAAAAGTCAAATATATGACTGAAAAAATAAGCAAAAACTGGAAAAAGAATCAGACTATAGAATCTTACTTTGGTGACAAGGAAGACCAAAACATGCAAACAGAAGACAACAAAGTCAAACCTCCTCCATCCAAAGCCTCCAAGAAAAATGTGAATTGGTCTTGGGTCATGTGGGAGCTCAAAAAGAATTTTGAAAATCAAATAAGAGAAGTACAGCAAAAATTGGAAAGAGAAATGAGAGTGATGCAAGAAAATTATGAAAAATGAGTCAATTGCTTGCTAAAGGAGAATAAAAAAAAATGCTGAAGAAAATAACACTGTAAAAAATATACTAACCCAAACAACAAAAGAGATCCAAAAATCCAATGAGGAGAAAAATGCCCTAAAAAGCAAATTAGCCAGATGGAAAAAGGAGGTCCAAAAACTCACTGAAGAAAATTAGGCTTTAAAGATTGGAATGGAGCAGATGAAAGATAATGACTTTATGAAAAATCAAGAAATCATAAAACAAAAGCAAAGAAATGATAAAAATAGCAGACAATGTGAAATATCTCATTAGACAAACAACTGATCTGAAAAATAGGTCCGGGAGAGAAAATTTAAAAATTATGAGACTACCTGAAAGCCTTGATCATAAAAAGAACCTAGTCATCATCTCTCAAGAAATTATTGAGGAAAACTGCCCTGATATTCCAGAATGAGAGGACAAAAATGAACATTGAAAGAATCCACTGATTGTCTCCTGAAAGAGATCCCAAAAGGAAAACTTTTGGGAATATTGTAGCTAAATTTCAGAGCTCCCTGGTCAAGGAGAAAATATTTCAAGCAGTCAGAAAGAAACAATTTGAGTATTGTGGAAAGAAAATCAGGATAACACAAGATCTAGCAGCTTCTACTTTAAGGGATTGTAAGGTTTGGAATATGATATTCCAGAAGTCAAAGGAACTAGGATTAAAACTACAAATCATCTACTCAGCAAAACTGAGTGTAATACTTGGCGGGGGGTTGGGGGGAATCCTATTCAATAAAATAGAGGATTTTCAAGCATTCTTGATGAGAAGACCAGAGGTGAATAGAAAATTTTATTTTCAAACACAAGAATCAAAAGAAGCATGAGAAAGTAAGCACGAGAAAGAAACATAAGGGACTTAAAAGCTGAACTGTTTACATTCCTACATGGAAAGATAATATTTATAACTCTTGAGACTTTTCTCATTATTTGGGGAGTTGGAGAGATCATATCCATATAGACAGAGTGGACAGGGTGAGTTGAATAAGAAGGGATGATACCTAAAAAAATAAAATTAAGGGGTGAGAAAGGAATATATTGGGAGGAGAAAGGGAAAAATGGAATGAGGCAAATTATTTCTCACATAAAGAGGCAAGAAAAAGCTTTTTTCAATGGAAGGGAAGAGGGGGGAGTTAAGAGGGAAAAAGTGAACCTTACTCTCATCACATTTGGCTTAAGGAGGGAATAACATGCACACTTAATTTGCTATGAAAAATCTATCTTACACTACAGTAAAGTAGGGGAAAAGGGGATAAGCAGGGGAAGTCAGGGAATCATAGAAGGGAAGGCAAATGAGGAGGGAGTAATCAGAAGTAAACACCTTTGAGGAGAGATAAGGTCAAAAGAGGGAATAGAATAAATGGGGGGCAGGATAGAATAGAGGAAAATATAGTTAGTCTTTCACAACATGACTTCTGTGGAAGTCTTTTGTGTAACTACACATATATAATATATATTCAATTGCTTGCCTTCACACTGGGAATGAGTGGGGAGGGAGGAAGGGAGAGAAGTTGGAACTCAAAGTTTTAAAAACAAATGTTAAAAATTGTTTTTATATGCAACTTGGAAATAAGATATACAGGCAATGGAATATAGAAATCTATCTTGCCCTGCAAGAAAGTAGAGGGGATGGGGATAAGAGAAGGGAGGGGTGTGATAGAAGGGAGGGCAGATTGGAGGAAGGGTTAATCAGAATGCATGGCGTTTTGCGGTGGGTGGAGGGGAGAGATGGGGAGAAAATTTGGAACTAAAAATCTTGTGGAATGGAATGTTGAAAACTAAAAAGAAATAAATTCATTAAAAAGAAAAAAAAGATTTCAAGGCTATTAATATTAAAAAAAATTCATTAATCTATTCCAGACTCTTACTCAATACAGGAATTTCTCATATTTGCACAATATTCCTAACAGGTGATTATTTAGTCTCTACTTAAGCAAATATAACCCACTATTCCACTCATCTAATCAAGAAGTGTTATCGAGCACTACTGTGGGCCAATCACTGTGCTAAATGCTGGGGTACAAAGAAAGGCAAATCAATCAATCAATCAATCCTTTTGTCTATATTTTCATGGGTTTTTTTAGGTCATATATGTGTAGTCGTGTAAAACATTTACATAACAGTCATGCTGTGAAAAAAAAACATAGACCAACCCCCCTCCCCCAAAAAAACCTCAAGAAAAATTCAAAAAGCAAAACACGTATACTTCAATTTGTATTCAGAAACCATCAGTTCTTTCTCTGAGGATGGATAGTATTTTTCATCATAAGTCCTTCAGACTTGACTTGGATCATTGTATTACTGACAATAAATAAGTCATTCATGTTCACATTCAAATTCACATTTACAATATTGCTGTTACTTTGTACATAGTACATTTCGTTTGCAAAGCTCACGTAAGTCTCCCCAGGCTTTTCTGAAACCAACCTACTCATCATTTCTTATAGCACAACAGTATTCCATCACAGTTACATACCACAATTTGTTTGGCCTTTCCCCAATTGATGGGCATTTACTCAGTTTTTTAATTCTTTACCACCTGAAAAGAGTTTCTATAAATATTTTGTATATACAAGTTTTTTCCCTTTTTTATTTTTCATCTCTTTGGGGATAGAGACCTAGTAGTGTTACTGCTAGGTCAAAGGGTATGCATAGTTTTATAGACCTTTGGGCACAGTACCAAATTGCTCAAAATAACAATTGAACCAGTTCATAACTCCACCACCAATGCATTAATGTCTCATTTCCCCCACATCCCTCCAACATTTCTCATTTTCCTTTTCTGTTCTATTAGTCAATTAAACATGTATGAGGTAGTACCTTAGAATTGTTTCATCTTGCATTTCTCCAATCCATAGTGAGTTAGAACATTTTTTCATAAGGCTATAGAAAGCTTTGATTACTTCATATGAAAACTAATCTTTTGATAATTTATTAATTGGGGAATGACTCTTAGTTTTATAAATTTGACTCAGTTCTGTATATATTGGAGAAATAAGGCCTTTATCAGAGAAACTTTCTTCAACATTTTTTTCCCAGTTACTATTGCTAACTGTATTTCTCTCCATCTTATCCCTCACCCAATTTACTCTTTTCTCTCTCCTTTTACCCTGTCCCTCCTTAAAAGTGTTTTGCTTCTGACTACCCCTTCCCCAATCTGCCCTCCTATCATGACCCTCCTTCTCTTATTCCTTTCCCCTTCTACTCTCCTATAGGGTAATATAGATTTCTATATCCAATTGAGTATTCCCTCTTTAAACCAATTTTGATGATTGTAAGATTCATTCACTCCTCCTCACCTTCCTCCTATTCCCCTCACTGTGAAAGATTTTTCTTACCTCTTTTATGTGAGAAATAATTTACCCCGTTCTACCTCTCCCTTTCTCTTTCTCCTAGTATATTACTTTCTCACCCCTTAATTTTACTTTTGTAGATATCATCCCTTCATATTCAAGTCATACTTGTACCTTTTGTCTATATACACTCTTTCTTACTACCCTACTAATGAGAAAGGTCTTATGATATTCATTCTTATGAATATCATCTTACCATGTAGGAATAGAAATAGTTTAACCTTATTAAGTACCTTAGGATTTTCCTTTTCTCTTTACCTTTTTATGCTTCTTTGGAGTTTTGTATTTGAAAATCAGATTTTCTATTCAGCTCTGGTCTTTTCAACAAGAATGCTTGAAAGTCATCTATCTCACTGAATGTCCATTTTTCCCCTGTAGCATAATACTCAGTTTTTCTGGGTAGGGGATTCTTGGTTTTAATAGCTCCTTTGCCCTCTGGAATATCATATTCCAAGCCCTCCAGTTATTTAGTGTAGAAATTTAAATCTTGTATTATCCTGATTTTGACTTCACTGTACTTGAATTGTTTCCTTTTGGCTGCTTGCAATATTTCTCCTTGATCTGGGGTTCTGAAATTTGGCTATAATACTCCAGGCAGCTTACATTTTGGGATCTCATAGGTCACCAGATTCTTTTATTTTCTACTTTACCCTCTGGTTCTAGAATGTCGGGCAGGTTTCCTTGATAATTTCTTGAAAGATGATGTCTAGGCTCTTTATTTTTTTGTCCTCACTTTCAGGTAGTCCAACAATTTTAAAATTATTTTTCCTACATCTATTTTTGCAGGTCATTTGTTTTCCAATTTTTTTGCCTTCCATTTTTTTCATTCTTTTAGTTTTGTTTCATTATTTCTTGATTTCTTGTAAAGTCATTACCTTCCATTTGCTTCATTCTAATTTTTAAGGAATTATTCTCCTCAGTGACCTTTTAGCCCTCCTTTTTCATTTGACCAATTTTGCTTTTTAAGGCATTCATTCTTCTCCTCATTGGTTTTTTTGGACCTCCATTACCACTGGACCTAGTCTGTTTTTTAAGGTGATATTTTCTTCAGTGATTTTATTGTGTGTCTCCTTTACTAAGCTGTTGACTTATTTTTCATGATTTTCTTACATTAATTTCATTTCTCTTCCTAATTTTTCCTCTACCTCTCCTACTTGGTTTTCAAAATCCTTTTTGAACTCTTCCATGGCCAGAGACCAATTCATATTTTTCTTGAAGGCTTTGACTTTGTTATCATCTGAGTGGGTATTGTGATCTTTCTTGTCGTCATAGTAACTTTCTTTGGTAAGAATTATTTTTATGTTGTTTGCTCATTTTTCCAGCTTATTTCTTGACTTTTAATTGTTTGTTAAAATAGGGTTCTGCTTCCAGGGTAGAGGGTACACTGTCCCAAGCTTCAGGAGTTTTATGCAGCTATCTTCAGAGATATTTCTAGGAACCTGTAAGTTTCCAATTATTCCATAGTGTTATGATATAAGAAGAGGTGTTACTCCTCTGCTGGCCTGTTTCATGATCTATGAGTGACCACAAGCACTCTTTCTGCCCTGGAATTATGAGGAGGGTCCCCCTTCACTGTGTCCACAAGCTCTGCAGAGTGAGGAATGCTCCTCCTCACCCTGAGACACCCAGGATTTCAACCTGGATGTAAGGATGGGAAAAGCAACAGAGTCCTGCCTCAGTGCTAGCAAAGAGACCCCTGTTATTTCATTCTGACCAGTTGTTTGACCCCCTTAACATCTGTAGACTGAGAGCTCTGGAAGCAGTGGCTGTCACTGCTGATTCAGTCACTCACAATGCCTACTCCTGGTTTGCTGTGACTGTGCTGGCATAGTTTATTCTGGACTGGGCTCCTCTCTCACCCTGGTGAAACAGACCTTTCCTGTTGATCTTCCAAGTTGTCTTGGGATGGAAAATTGTTTCACTCTGTCTTTTTGTAGGTTCTGACACTCTAGAATTTGCTTCAAGTCATTATTTAAAGGTATTTGGATAGGTTTGGGGGGAGAGAAAGTCCCTGCCTTTGTTCTGCCATCTCGACTCCACCTCCAAAAGGAATGTTCCAAGAGTTCACATTTTATGAAACATTTTTGGTTTTTATTATCATCTAACGAAACTCTTCCCTACATTGAGTTAAAATATGATTCTCTGTTACTTCTGCATTTAATTCTCTTATTGAGCTAAAATAAAAACATCTCCCTACTCAACCTTTCTTTTGTATATAGCACTCTTTTAAATATTTGGAAATAGCTACAGCTCACTTATGTCTTCCTTTCTCCACACAAAATATACTCAACCCCTTCAGCTGTGAGATAATCAAATTTATTATCCTTGTTTCTTTCTTCTGTATGAACTTGAATTTATTAATCACATAAAATATGAAACCCAAACCAGAAATGTTTGACTAGTAATTAACATTCAAGATTAATGAATAGATAAGGGAAGGTCTAGCTGCCCTCAGTAATTTCAAGTTACTGACCCTGGGTGACCAAAATGCTTAGGGAACTGAAAGAAATTTTGGAATTGGCTACTGAGCTCATGTCATAGATCTTTGAAAAATCATGGGGGAAAGGAGATTATCAGTAGAACTGGAAATAAGTAAATATTTTCTGATTTTCTTTTTTAAGAGCAATACAAATTGTAATTCTGTGAGTTTGAATTTAATTCTTGGAAAAGTTGTAGTGCTTGTTATTAAAGAATAATTTATGGACATTTGAAAAGATAGTAGAAATAACTAAGGTCAGTATAGATTAATCTCAAACATTCCTCTTCAGGTTCTGCTTCTGAATCTCTAGGCTTAGCCACAATGCTTCAGCTGCCTTCTTACCCTAGAAGTTCTTTAATCCCTTCTGGCCTTCTCACCTTACATCATATTTCCATCCCCTTATCCCATTGGTAGTTCCTCTTGGAATCTTCTTTTTGAGGAAGGGTCCAAATCAGCCATCCTTCTTTCCCTTCTATTCTCTGCTTTGGACCCTCTTTACTTGGGCACTGTGCTTCTGAATGGGTGCTTTCTTCAGTCTCTCTTCCACTTCTCTTTTCATCTTCCTTTCATTCCTATGTAAATCCTTCAAAAGTAGGGGTTGTCTTTATATATGCATCTCCAGAGTTTAACATGGTGCCTGGAACATAGTAAGCCTTCCATATACACTTGCTAACAGACTTGTCTTGATCAAGATTGATCTGGTCAGACTGATATAATTTCCTTTTTCTGATTGGATTCACTAGAATAGTAGATCATGAGAATTTGTAGAAATAGTTGGATTAGATTTCAGTCAGTCAGTTTTCTAGCAATGCCTTTCATTCTATTCTTATGGATGAAATTGAGAAATTCAAATTAGCTAGTAATACAGTTAGAACATAAGCTCCTGGAGAAAAGGGATTATTTTCATATTTTACTTGCATGGCCAAAACAGTGCAATTCTATAACAAAGTAAATGCTGAAGTAATGCTTACTGATGGACTGACTGTTAATTGATTTGAAACAGGTTGAATGACCATATTCAACTGCTCAAAGACAACAGAGCAAACTTTTTAGTTTTTAGAGTACAGGAGTGCTCATTCCTCAGGTCTGTGCTACTGAATATTTTTAATGACTTTGATGCCAAATTTTCAGGTGATATCAGATATGGGAGGGAGAGCTAGGATGAGAAAATCAGTCACAAAAGACTTTGATGAAATACCATAATAGACCAAATTTAATTGAATAAAATTAAAATAATGCACCTCTAAACTCATTTTAAAAACTTCAGTTTCAGTCCTCAGCCCAAGACTGCCTGGAAGGTCAACAGGATCTGTCACATTGGACTGGATGTGGAGTTTAGTTCAGCATGGGCCACAAGATGTAGATAGGACTGGAGCAGGCCTTAAGGGACTGAATCACTGGTAGCTGGGGTGGTTTCCAAACTTTTCTGCCCACAAACACCAAAGACAGCATAGAAGGTCAGTGGGAAAACTGTGTTGGACCTGGGTGAGAGAGGAGCACTGCCTGGTCCCAGTTCCAGGGGGGTGGAGGTAGTGGCCTGGATGGTGGTGGCAGCAACAGCAGCCACAACAGCAGCTGCTTCTTAAGCTTTTGGTCCACAGATGGTGTGGCTGATCAGAGGGCAATTATGGGTACTGAGGTAGGATTTTCTTGCTTTGTCCTGCTTGTATCTGGTCGCAGTCCTGGGTGGCAGTCCTTTGTTGAGGAGGAGCATTGGTGTGGTGGAGCTTGTGGTGCAGTGGAAAGGGAATCCTTCTCAGATCCAAGACATAAAAGAGTGCTTGTAGTCACTCACAGATCAGAACTCAGGTCAGGAAAGGAGTGAACACCTCTCCTTAGATCATACCACCTTGGAAGAACTGAAAATTTACAAGCTCCTAGAAGTATCTCTGAAAACAGCTGTACAAAACCCCTGAAATTTGGAAGAGTCCACAGGTCTCCTCCATTGGATTTGGAACAGTCCACAGCTCTCCTCCATTGGAAGCAGAGCCCTACCTTGACAAATAGTTAGAAAGTCAAGTATGTGGCTGGGAAAATGAACAGACAGTGTAAAAAACCTCAGACTATAGATTCTTGCTTTGGTGACAAAGAAGATTGAAAGATACAATCAAGAGAAGACAAAAAGTCAAAGCTCCTACATCTGGAAAATGTGGAACTCAAAGTTTTAAAACAAATGTTAAAAACTGCTCCTACATGCAACTGAGAAATAAGCTGTACAGGCAATGGGGTATAGAAATCTATGTTGCCCTACAAGAAAGCAATGGGAGGGGGATAGGAGGACAAGTGATAGAGGGGAGGGCAGCCTGGGGGAAGGGGTAATCAGAATGCAAGTCATATTAGGGGAGGGGAGGAGAGAGATGGGGAGAAAATTTGAAACTCAAAATCTTGCGGAAATAAATGTTGACTAAAGTAAATAAATTAATACAAATAAAATTATTTTTGAAAAAGATCAGTTTCATAAGTATGTAGTGATGAAAATGTGACTGGACAATAGTAAGTATGAAAAAGATCTGGTGTTTTAATGAATTGAAAACTCAATATAAGCCAATACTCTGACTGGTAGCTGAAACAGTGAGTGCTGTGCCAGGTTGTTGGAGACATAGGTTGTTTAGAATGAGGAAGGGAATAGCTTGCTGTACTCTACTCTGATGAAACTACGTCTAGAATGTAGTTAAGTTTAGGCATCACATTTTGAAAAGGACATAGATAACTGGAGGGCTTTCAGAAGAGGGTGTGATTAAGGTATAAGTGTCATATAAGGAAGGAGCTGGTGTTGTTTCATTTTGAGAAGACAGGGTATGATGCTGTATTAAAGTATTTTAGAGACTGACAATTGAAAGAAGGATTGGAGTTTTTGCTTGGTCCAAAATGACACAATGAGAAGCCAGGCAGGGAGATGAATTTGAACTAGATGTAAGGAAAATTTCTGTTTCTTTAAATTAATTTTATTTATTTTCAGTGTTCTACAATCACTACCATATAACTTAGATTATTATTTTTTCCTCCCTCCCCCCTACCTGCCTCCTCCCTGAGATGGCATACAATTTTATATAGGTTCTACACATAAAGTCCTTTTAAATACATTCTCACTATAGTCATGCTGTGTAGAAGAATTAAAATGAGTGGAAGGTGTTTTGCCCTAGAAGACCATCAGGAATTTTTTTTTAAGTCCTTGCATTGCTACAAAGTTATAAGTCTACCAGAAAAAGCTCTTGCACACTCTGGTCATTGCTGTGGACAAAGTTCTCCTGGTTCTGCTCCTTTCACTCAGTATCAGATCATGTAAGTCTTTCCAGGCCTCTCTGAAGTCTTCTTGTTCATCATTTCTTTTAGCACAATAGTATTCTATTACATTCATATACCATAATTTATTCAGCCATTCCTCAATTGATGGGCATCCCCTTGATTTCCAGTTTTTGGCCACCACAAAGAGTGATGATATAAATATTTATGTACATGTGGGATCCTTTCCCATTTTTATGATCTCTTGGGGATACAGTCCTAGAAGCGATATTGTTAGGTCAAAGGGTATATGTATTTTTGTAGCCCTTTAGGCATAGTTCCAAATTGCTCTCCAGAAAGGCTGGATCAGCTCACAGCTCCACCAACAATGTATTAGTGTTCCAACTCTCCCACATTCTCTCCAACGTTTATCATCTTGCTGTTCTGTCATGTTTGCCAATCTGATAGGTATGATGTGGTACCTCAGAGTTTTTTTTGATTTGCATCTCTCTAATCACAAATGATTTAGAGTATTTTTTCATATGACTACAGATATCTTTAATTTCTTCCTCTGAAAATTGCCTGTTCATATCCTTCGACCATTTATCAATTGGGAAAGGAAAATTTCTTAATAATCATAGTATCATAGATTAAGAGCTGGAAGTGACCTTAGAGACTATCAAGTCCAACAGCCTCATTTTACGGATGAGAAAACTGAAACACAGAGGTTAAATGACTCACCCAAGATCACATGACTAGTAAATATCTGAGGCAGGATTTAAACTCAAGTTTTTCTGGCACCAAGTCCAATATCCACTAAATCATGGTGCAACTTTTGCATGGGCTGCATATCATTAAATAATATATCTGAAAGACATTTTTTCTTCAAGTTATGATTTACATAGTTAAAAATGCTCCTTATTATAATCTTTTACATACAATGTCAATTTAAAATATCTACTTTTAAAATGCACACAATTTCTTTTGAATTTAATACAATTTCAAACATATGCATTTTTAAAAAAATTAATATTTCAGTTCCTTAAAATGCAACTTTTTAAAAATATCTTCTTATTAGAGATGTGGGGAACTAGGTGTGTAGAATTAGGGCTATGTTGTCAAACCATTTGCTTTGTTGTTTGAGTTTTGTTTAAATTTGTGTTAAAAGGGAAGATTTAATGGGGAGACATTAACAAATGATCCTGATGTTTAAGAAAGGCATAAATTAAAATGATTAATTGGAGAAAGATATAATGAAGTGAACCTATATACAACTATTATTAATCACTGATTTAAAGTCAATAAGCATTTTCTATTGACATATTTGTTACATTATTTTATTTCACATGCTATATACTATTTATAATATACAATACCATATATTATATTTTATATGTCATATAATATATTGACACATTTTAATCACTTGGGGGAATTTTTGTGTAGTGCTTTGCAAACATTAAAGCACAAATAAATATTAGCTATTGGAGGAAAAACCACAAGTTTTTATTAAGCATCTTCTATATGCCAGGTACCATGCTAAGAACTTCACAAATATTACCTCACTTGATCCTCACAGCAACCCTAGAAGGTAGATACAGTTATTATCCCAATTTTACAATAGAGGAAGTTGAGGCAGGTAATGACTTGCCTAGGGTCATACAGGTTATAATAGTGTCTAAGGCAAGATTTGAACTCACATCATTTCCTGATTTAAGACTCAGTATTCTATTCACTGTGTCACTTAGCCTCCTCTATTTTTTTACTTATGCTCTCTCTCTATACATATATTTGCATTATATATGTGTATTATAAATTATGTATTATGTGCAATATTATGTGCACATATGTGTATATGTACATACTCATGTGAATATATTGTGTATATATGTGTATGAAAAGTACACATACACATAGCTTTAAGTTAACTCTTCTAGGTTAGTGATGCCTGTCCCTTAATACCTCTGAAGAAAAGATTTTGTATTTCATATTTATTTTCATTTTAAAAAAAGAACTTCTATCACTAATGCCTTTTGGATAAACATCCTTGAGCATTTGTAGATTGGTTTGTTTTTCTCATTGACAATGCTTTAATTAAAATGGTTCTAGGGTCCAAGATTTAGATCTGGAATGGATCTCAGATGCCATTTGTTCTAACTTTCTCATTTTCCAGTTGGAGCTGAGTCCCAGAGAACTTAATTAATTTGCTCAAGTTCACATATGCAATAAGTATCAAAGCTGGATTTAAACCAAGGTCATTGGATTGCAGATGCAGTGTGCTTTCATTGGGCCATGAGTCAACCTTTCACATTTCATGAATAAAAGCTTCTAGAACAAAAGACAAAAGGACTAGGAGACTAAAGGAGAATGTTGCCAAAGCATAGATAGATGATTAAGGATTGATTTGTGTTTATCCAGAGGATAATCTTATTTTAAGAACCTTCTAATCTGCCTGCCCTCCAGAGGCTGACATGGGCGCCAGTGTTCTATCATATGCAACTTGGGATGTTCTCCCTTAGTAGTGGAGTAAAGATTTCGAAGTTTAGATAACTGTTCTTTGCTGATATTGACGGGTTGCTGTAAGACTATCCAAATCACGCATTCTGAAAGAGGAGGAATGGTCAGGGAGCCTGCATAAGAACAAAATTCGTGGTTATCAGGAAGGAGACCAGCTGGATTGAAGTTTGTGAAGCCAGCGTACATATTTCTTTTTTTAATAGAGTCTAATGCGTCGATGACTTTCTGTAGCTCAGGGTGAGCACTTCCCACAGTCAAGAAAACACCCACCACATCTAGTCCATCAGGATGGTGCATCGCATCGCAGAATTTTGGTACATCGCCTTGTATTTTGGATTCCAGTGTACCAAGCGGAGCTCAGCTTCATATTTCAGTTTATAAACACTGTGTTCAGAGCCTTGATCATCACTGGAACCCCAGTGAAAGCTGAAGTGAGCCAACCTTATTTCTCAGTTAGAGGTCCTCCACTTAGCACTGATTTGTCAGTAGAATCATCGAACTCTACATTGAAAGAGTAACCTTTGTTGACAATCCCTTGAGCTGATGAGTGATCATAGTTAAAATTCAGAGGCTTCGGGGAACTGTCAAACTTGGTATTCCAGAGCTGAATATCAATTGGGGACTGGTGCCTTCCACTGGCAATAGGAAAAAGCTTATGCCAGGTATCTGGTCCATTGTCTTTGCCATATCCCGAAGGAGGAGGCCTTTGCAACATGGTTTTGCAAGGTTAGGGGATCACTAGTTGGTGACTGGGCAAGGCTGTACGTGTTCCAGTAGATTCTCTCTCTGTCTCTGTCTCTCTGTCTCTCTCTGTCTCTCTGTCTCTGTCTCTGTCTCTCTCTCTCTCTCTCTCTCTCGATACTGGGAGATAACTGGATAGCGATTTCTCAGAGCTGAGTGAGTCAGGACTGCGGGTGAAAAGAGACAAGATAATTTTCCCTGGACAATCTCTTGCCGGCAATCGGGATCGCCTTACTTCTTTGGCCTTTTTCCGTTTAATGGAGTTCTGGAATTCCCTGCAGAGATCCTCCAACATAGAGATCCCCCAGCACAGAGTAGTCATCGCCGGGCTATTAGTCGAAATAACAGATCGACCGTTCCTGGTTCCTTCAGCATTTCTACGCGCTAGGACAGCGGGGCTACTAGGTGGGCAGGTGGCTGATTACAGCTAGCCACATCACACTCCCTCCGACACAGCCATCCGCACTGGGTATCAGTAGACTGTTTATACTTTGACTTTTTTTTTTACTCCTTTTAGGTCCCTATTGTGACTGCATCATAGATTACCACCTTACTCGCTGAAGTGGGGAGAGAAGCTTGGTCAGGACAAGGCTGAGCCGCTACTTGTTGAAGTTGTCAGAGGTAATTATCCAACTGCTTGGACCTGAGCTCTCTTCCATCTAACCCTGGGGTGCTTAACATGGAGTATATGAATTTTTAAAAATTAGAAAAATATTTTGTTATAACTTGTGGTTCAAAGTTCACTTGCATAAGACTATTGGTGGGGATTGATTATTCAATGCTACATGCCAGGTTGAAGAGCTTTGAGTAATCAATCTCCACCAATAAGGAGAGTCTTATGTAAATGAACTTTGAGCCACGTGTTTCATTGATAACTATATTTCAGTGCAATTGGTTTCCTTATTATAATCCTGTTTTTGCATTTTTTTTGTATTTAAAACTACTATTCTGAGCAGGAGTCTCTGGGCTTCACCAAACTGCCAAGGAGTTCATGCTACAAAAAATCCTAAGAAGTCTTTATCTAATAGATTCAGAAGTCCTGTGATTCTGTGGATACCTGGAAGACAAACATCAAATTTGAGGAAAAAATGAAACCATTAGGGACAACAGATCTAACAGAAAAATCGGAATGAGTTCTTAAATGGCTAAATTAATGTACAGAAGAAAATAATGTGATATTTATTTTGGTAATTTGAAAGATACTTGATTTCTTTAGAGTGAGGAGTAAACCTGCCACAATAGCCCACAATGACCCATCTACATTTTTGCAAGTGCTTTT
The DNA here is from genome assembly GCA_023548195.1 of Bettongia penicillata ogilbyi. Lineage (NCBI taxonomy): Eukaryota > Metazoa > Chordata > Mammalia > Diprotodontia > Potoroidae > Bettongia > Bettongia penicillata. Next base: position 266,074 of record JAJHZJ010000482.1, on the reverse strand, counting down.
ACCTAGTCATGGTCCCCCAAATTCATTGCTTTCTTACTGACCTTCTGGTAATAAATCTTTCTGAATACACTGGTTCTCAGATTACAGGCACGGAATACTGGGACCTGGTCTGTACTTAAAAACATTTTCAACCTTCCCTTTAAAAACTTGTGCTCTGCTGCTTTAGCTTTCAAGATATCGGTACCATCTCTAGGACACGATGCATCATCAGAACAAAACTTTAGTGAGGAAGATGGAATTTAATAGGACTAAATATAAAGTCTAGAGCTATGCTTAAAAATCAATATAACAAATGCATGATGTGGCAAAATATTAGTTTGCAAAACTAGGTGATGTTCATGGTCTTGAGATACTTGAAGGGTCATGGTACGGAAGAGGAATTAGGTTTAATTATCTTAACTTCAGTTTTCATAGGTAGGACTAAGGAATAGAAGATGTAAGCAGGATAAAATTGGAGAATTAAAAAAAACCCTAATAATTGGAGCTACATTAAAAAAAAAAATCAGTGAATTACCTTGGAAAGTGATAAATTTTTCATCAATGACAGTCTTCCAGCAGAGGCAGGATAACCACTTACTAAAGATGTTGTAGAGAGGATTCCCATTTAGGCACAAACTCTGGACTAACTGATCTTGGGGGTCACTACAAATGTAGCTATTCTATGATTATAATTGATTATAAGTTTAATATGAGTTTGCAGAGTAATGCGACTCAAAAAATTGATACTGTGATCCTAGCTTGCATCAAAAGAAGGGTAAAATCCAAGATAAAAAGAATGATTTCTCTATAGTCTGATAGTCCGTATGTGGTAGATTATGATCAGCTAGGACTCATAAAGAAGTTGGATAAGCTTATCATCTATTGTTTATCCAAGTCACTAATAAAAATATTGAACAGAATAGGGCCAAAGTCCAGACCCTGTGGATCTCTGATATAGTTTGCCTCCCAAGTGACATGGAGGCAACCATCAATTTTTAAGTCTAGTTGGTCATCTAGTTCTATTGTTATTGAGTGGATTGTGACTACCTATTCACAGTCCATTTGGGGTTTTCTTGGCAAAGATGCTGGAGTGGCTTGTTATTTTCTTCTCCAGTTTATTTTATAGATGAGGAGACTGAGACAAACAGGATTAAGTGACTGGCCAAGGATCACACTATGCTATAGTGGACAGAGTGCTGAATGTAATAAGAAAGGCCTGGGTTCAAACCCTGTCTCTCCTATCTATTAACTGTACAATCATGGGTGAAAATACAACCTTTTAAAGCCTCAGTTACTGGGAGCCAAGTTTCTGAGAGCATTAAAACATGAAAAGAAGAATAGAAGAAGAAATTCAGGAAAAGAGGGATGAAAATTTTACTGAGAACAGGATTTCCTCCTACCTTGAAAATGAGTAGGACTGAGTTGAAGGAAATTAAGAGAGCAGGGAGTGGTAGCAAAGGAAGTGGAGTGGGGAGGATCATGTTCATTTTGGCAGACAGCAGCTCTAATTGAAATGAGGGTTGGGAAGGAGAAAGTACTTTATGCCTTGAGTCCTCATCCTCTCAGATCCTGTGATAATGGAATGAATTTGTGTCAGGGCCAGCATCAGTCAATTGTATTTCCCCAAAACTACAGAAAGTTGATGGTGGAGATGTAGGCTGTACAGATGGAGCATGACTTAGCTCCTGGTCAAATTTGACTGGGCTTGTAATTTGAAACTGTGAGGCCAAGCAAAGTAGAATCTTTTGTTGTTTTTGTTTATACCAAGAAGTATAATGCCTCTGAATAACGTAATTAAGGAGGATATTTCCCACCCACTGTTGGGCCTGGGACGATTTGTAGGAAGGTCCACACCTTTTGTTAATGAGGCGCTGGTTCTCAAGAGGTATGATGCTCTCTGGCTCTAAAAAGTGTATAAAGACTCTGAGATGCAGTTTTACTTCAAGGTTTAGTTTTTGAAGAAGATTTGTGTGCCAGATGAGAGTCTGGGAAGCCACTAAGCAGTACCTTGACTTTGAAAACCCAGATGTTGGTGCTTCCCTCTCTGATAACAGATCTGGTCAGACAGTTGGACCTGTCAGTTGAATTGTGATGCATTATTGATTATGGTCAGACAGAGGAAGCCATGCCTGTTGATTTTTGATTTCTCTGTATTTTCTCTGAAGTTTAGGGTGTTGACTTTTCCCCCTGAACTAAGTGAATGATACATGTGCCTGATTAAAGTCATTGTTAACCCCCTCAAAAGTTGCCTTTCCTTTTATGAATGCAGATCTAAGAACCTAAGATAGCAGGAGCCCCTGCATATGTTGGGGTGCTTACTGACACAAAAACTCACAGGTTGGTGCTTCTCTTTCTGGTAACTATGTATGTATGGTCAGACAGTTATATGTCTGTTGATCTGTGATGTATGTATCACTTATGGTCAGGCAGCTGAAAGCCTTGTCTATTGATCTGTTGATCTTTATTTCTTTGTATTTTCTCTGAAATTCCAGGGGCTGACTTTTTCTTCTGAACTAAGTGAATGATATATTGTATATGTATGTCTATATGTATATGTATGTGTATATACATATGCATACATAGATATATATGTGTGTATGTGCTTGATTAAAGTGATCACTGATCCCTCAAAACTTGCTTTTCTTTTAGAAAAGGAGATCTAAGAACCTGCACAGTAGACCCTCCTGTGTATGTCAGGGTCCTTGCTTTTACACATATTGTAGGTTTTTGTTTGTTTCCTTTCCTTTTCCTCCTTCCCCTTCTGAAATGACTTTGTTGTTAACCTATCTCAATTGTCAATAAATAATAGTCAATAAACATTTACTATGTGCCTATTATGTTCGAGGCACTCTGGTAAGCACTGGAGATACAAAACAAAAAAAAGAAAAACAGGATGTTGCAGTCTAATGGAAGACAGCAACATACAAATTTGAAAGAATGAGGATGGGGGTGGGGTGGGTACATAATGGAGAAGTCAGAGAAGTTCCAGACTAATGCAACACAGGAGAAATGATAGCTGAGCTCTCTCCTTAAATGGAGTTTTTGAAGTTCATGGTGCTGAACTTCAATCAGGGGATCAGAGGGTTCCAATACGGCGGAAGACCATGGCTGATGGGACCTTGTAGGATGATTATGTGCTTTTACAAATAGTATCTCATTTGATCCTCAAAGCAACCCTATAAAGCTGCTGCAATTATTATCCTCATTTTACAGCTGAGGAAACTGAAGCAAACAGGTGAAATGATTTGCCCAGGGTCACACAGCTAGTAAGTGTCTGAGGCTGGATTTGAATTCTTTCTAATTTCATCCCTGTGTTTTATGCACTACTCTGCCAGCTGTCTCCAAAAGAAAAATTTTTAAGAATTAATAAGCATATAAACAATTGTTCCAAATCACTAATGACAAGAGAAATGAGAATGAAGAAGTCAATGGAGTGCAGAGAGGGCTGAGCTTGGGTTTGCTATCTATTATCTGTACAACTTTGGGTGTGTCACTTTTCATTTCTTCATCTGTAAAAGAAAGGGAATTGAACTAGATGACCTCCCATTTCCCTTTTAGCTATTAATCTATGAGTTAATCAGCTTTAGGACTTTACCTTATACATAAAATCTTGACCGGGATGGAAAGAATTGGAGGGACTATAAAAAGACAAGGACACATATACTGATAACAGATCTGTCAAATAGCCCAGCCATTTGACTGAGATGCAATATGGAATTAGGCTTTTTGAAAAGTGACAAAAATGTCTTTATGCTTTGACCTCCCAGGAGATCCTATAGCTAGGTATGCATCTTGATGAGGTTGATGATATATGGTAGGAAAGAATTAGAACATAATAGATGTCTATCAATTAGGGAATGGTTAAATCTATTTTGATTCTTGATAAAATATCGTTGTGTTTAGGGTAATAATGAAAATGAAGAAGTCAGAAAAGCATGAAAAGAGTTTTGTGAACTGGTTGTGAATGAAGAAAGAACCAGGAAAATAATATATTCAGTGAATACCCCAATGCTTCTCCCTTTTTGAAATAATATTTTTAATATGATTTTATTTTTGCTTTATTCTCTATTGAACAGTTAAATGGAAAGAACAAAAAAATTGAAAAGAATATTTAAATTATAATGACTAAGTTGTTAGTCATTCCTAACTGTTCCTAAAAAGAACTGAAAAATGAATTTTCTCCTTTGCAGAATTGGGGTGGGAGGCATTAGGGATATGGAATATTGCATATATGGTCATCCTCCATTGATGAGTAAATTCATTTTGCTAAACTGCTTTTTTTCCACTTTCTTTTTAAAATTATTTGCTATACAAATGACTCACTGGGTAGATACGAGGAAGGAATATATTTAGAAATGGAGGCGATTTAAAACAAAAGATATCAGTAAAACATTAATTAAAAAGAAGATAACAATTTGGAGCCTATTGTAATATGGTACAAGTGAAAGGTGATAGAGACTTGAACTAGTGTAATTAAAATGATAGTGGAAAGGATGGGATGGTTAAATAAATGAAAGAGACATTGAAGAAATAGAAGATAATTTGGCAACTGATTAGATGTGGCTAATGGAAAGCAGAAAGGACTGAACATGCCTCAGAGATTTTGAATCTAGTTATCTGGGGGAAGGAGTCATCATTAAGGGACATAAGAAAGTTGGGGAGGAATGGCAGATTTGGTAATGACGATGAAGGACTAACTTTAAGGCATGTCAAGATTGAAGTTCTCAGGACATCCAGACAGGGAAATCTAGCAAAAATGACCTCAGAGGAGAGGTTGGGGATAAATATTTAGGAGAAAATCTGTAGACGTTATTATTGAAGTTATGTGGGCTAATAACAACACTAAGACAAAGAGTGTGGGAAAGGAAGGGAAGAGAAGGAGAGAGGGAAGGAAGAGGGAAGGAAAAGGGGAAAAGTAATGGGAAAAGGAAAGGGAGCGGGAGGGGGCAGGGAAAGGGAGAATGGAAGGGGAAGGGAAAAGGGAAAGAAAAATGGAAAAGAAAGGGAAGGGGAAAGGGAAAGAGAAGGGAGAAAAGGAAGGGGAAAAGGGCAGGGAAGAGGAAGAGAAAAGGGAAAAGGGAAAAAGGAAGGGGAGGAAGAGAAGGGGAAGAGAAAAAGGGGAAGGAAAGGGAAAGAGAGACAAGGCAAGAAGAACAATGTATGGAAGACCCATGCAATGGATCTACGATTGACGGAGTGGCAGTAACATAAGGAGCTACTCACCAAAACCAAGAAAACATGGTCAGAGAGCTAGGAATGTCACAACAGTGCAGTTACAAAAATAAATCATAACTCCAGAATGTATCAAAAGGGTGGTCGAGATATAGGAAAATGTAGACTAAATAAAAGTCACTATTTTTTTTTTTTGATAAAGAGTTCATCAATGATGTTGGAGAAAATAATTTCAGAGGATAGCATAGTAAAGGGAAGATTTTTTTTTTTGAATAGCAGAGATCTGAGCAAGTATGTTGGATTAAGTGAAAGATAGGCTAGTTAGATGAGTATGTAAGAGATTAATATATGTATTATTCTGGGGTAGTAGTAGAAAATAAGATGTAGGGTATAGATATTGTCAAGAAGAGAAGTAGGGCAGGATAGAAAAATACACTGAGCATTTCAAAGGAATATTAATAGGGAAACTTGAAGAATATTTTGCTGAATGGTCCATATTTTCTTGTTAAAATAGGAGGTGAGGTGATCTACTGATAGAGGGAGGATGTGACAAGAACCTTGGTGTGGAGCCAGGTAAGAAAGAAGGATCAGACCAGTTATGAGTAAAAAAAATATCATGGTTTGGGTAAGGGGTGGAAGAATGATGCCAGTGTGTCCTGCGGCAAATCCTCTCTAAAATTAATGGTCCAAATCAGTCAATGAACACTAATTGAGGGTTTACTAAGTGCTAGGGTCAGCTAGATTGTAGAGTGGATAGAGTACTGTTCCTGGAGCAGGAAAAAGCAGATATGGTCTCAGACATTTACTAGTTATGTGACCATGGGCAAGTCACTTAACCCTGTTTGCCTCAGTTTCCTCATCTGTGAAATGAGCTACAAAAGAAAATGGCAAACCATACCAGTATCTTTACTAAGAAAACCACAGCTAAGGTCAAGTGTCAGACATGGGTTACAAAGAAAGGCAAAGCCCACAGTCCCTATTCTAAAGCAGCTCTTATTCTAATGGCATACTATAATATAATAATAATGCTTATTACTTATGTAAATAAGTGGGTATATCCAATACACATTCAGAGTAGTTGGGTGGTAATCTCAGAGGGGAAGGCTCTGGCAGCTGAGGGGCCAGGAAAAATCTCTTACAAAAGTAGGCATTTGAATTGAGCCTTGGAGAAAACGCGAAGAGAGCAGGTAGAGAGAGTATTCAAGGACAGAGGGGACAGCCAATACAAGAGCATAGGGTCAGGAGAAGGATAGTCACATTTACAGAATAGTAAAGAGGCCTGTGTATTTGGATCCATGCTAGAGAGCTGCTGAAATAGAATAGAAGTGGAAGTCATGGGGGTTGAGTTCAAGAATCGTTTTCGTCTTAGAGACTTGAATTCACAGAAGAAAGAAAGACAATTTTTTCACCTGGGGATAGCATCACTCCCTTGGGGGTAGAAGGAGTTTGAGAACAGAGAAACTAAACAGAGGAAGCCACTATGGTAAATAGGTGAAGTGCTTACCAAGGAGCAGCTTTAAGGGATTACTTATTGTTTGCAAGTTAATAACTCTATCGTTTATAGATATTGATGTACTGAGAAGAGGTCATTTATTGGTTCAATCATATTTTCAGTCAGGTCCAACTCTTCATGACCCTATTTGGGGTTTAAGCACTAATAATTCTACCTTAGTTATCACTGTACCTTTAGCAAACTTGAAAATAGTTTTTAGTAAACTTGTAAACAGCTTTTCTTGAACTCATTTGTAGCCACTAGGTATCCTCTGACTGTGTACTCTCTGACCATGTCCTTCTCTATGCTAGATTTCAATCATCTCTTACTCATGTTTTATCCTTTCTAGTTTGGAGAGTCTAGGCTACAAAAATGTTCAGGGTTTCCTTCATTGGCTATTATGAGCTCTAAAATGACAATGTTACTTTTGAAATTTTTATAGCTTTTCATTACCAGTAAGTTTTTCCTCACTGTTAAGAATTAAGCCTTGATTAGCCATCCCCCAACAGATAAGCTTGGCCAAAGGATATGAACAGTTACTTTTCAAAGAAAGAACTCTAAGCTATAAATAACTATTTGAAAGACTCTAACTCATTAATAATGAGAGATGAAAATTAAAGCAACTCTTAGCTTCCACTTCACGCCTATTAGATTGTCAAAGATCACAAAAAATGAAAATATTAGAAGGACTGTGGCAAAATAGGTACATGATTGTACTATTGGTAGAGCTATGAATTGTCTAAACATTCTGGAGAGGAATTAAGAACTATGACCCAAATGTCATTAAACTATAAACCCTCTGACCCAGTGATAGCACTACATTTAGTCTACACTCCTGACAGATAAAAGAAAGCTATTAAATTATTTTGTAGGGAAACATCTGAGGTTAAATCTAAAATTAAGCTATTAGCAATTCAATATAGGCTAACTATGTGTTGTTTTGCAAAAGACTTCCATAAAAATCATATTGCATAATACTAACTATATTGCCCTCTGTCCTACTCTATCCCCCCTTATTTTTTTATTCCCTCATTTGACCCTGTCCCTTCCCAAAAGTGTTTATTTCTACTTACTCCCTTTTTCCCATTTGCCCTCCCTTCTATCATTCCCCTCACCCCACTTGTCACCTCCTCCTCTACTTTCCTATAGTGTAAGATAAATTTTCATACCAAATTTAGTGAGCCTGCTATTCTCTCCTTAAGCCATATATGAGGAGAGCAAACTTCACTTTTCCCCTCTCTCCTTCTTCCTTTTCTCCTCCATTGAACAAGATTTTTCTTATCTCTTTTATGACTTATAGCCTGCCTTATTCTATTTCTCCCTTTCTCCTCCCAGTATTTTCCTCCCTCACCCCTTAATTTTTATTTTATTTTATTTTTTTTTGTGGATATCATCTCTTCTGATTCAACCCAACCTGTACTCTCTGTCTATGTGTGTGTGTGTGTGTGTGTGTGTGTGTGTGTGTGTGTGTGTGTGTGTGTGTGTACAATCCCTTCACCTACCCAAATACTGAAAAGTCTCAAGATATTTTCTTTCCATGTAGGAATGTAGACAGTTCAGCTTTAGAAAGTCTTTTATGATTTTTCTTTCCTGTTTATCTTTTCATGCTTCTCTTGATTCTTGTGTTTGAAAGTCAAATTTTCTCTTCACTTCTGGTCTTTTCATCATGAATGCTTCAAAGTATTCTATATCATTGAATGACCATTTATTCCCTTGAAGTATTATACTCAGTTTTGTTGGGTGATTCTTGGTTTTATTCTCAGTTCCTTTGATTTTTGGAATATCCTATTCCAAGCCCTTTGATCCCTTAATGTTGAAGCTGCCAGATCCTGTGTTATTCAAATTGTATTTCCACAATACTCATATTGTTTCTTTCTAGCTGCTTGCAGTATTTTCTCCTTGACCTGGGAACTCTGGAATTTGGCCACAATATTCCTAGGAGTTTCTCTCTTTGGGTCTCTTTCAGGAGATGATTGGTGGGTTCTTTCAATATTTATTTTGCCCTCTGGTTCAAGAATATCAGGGCAATTTTCTTTGATAATTTCATGGAAGATAATGTCTAGGCTCTTTTTTTTTGATCATGGCTTTCAGGTAGTCCAATAATTTTTCAATTGTCTGTCCTGGATCTATTTTCCAGGTCAGTTATTTTTCCAATGAGATGTTTCACATTACCTTCTATTTTTTCAAGCTTTTGGTTTTGTTTTCTGTTTGGTTTTTCTCATGATCATTCATTTCCCTGAACTCAATTCACACTTTTAAAGAACTATTTTGTGCAGTGAGTTTTTGAACCTTCTCTTCCATTTGGCTAATTCTCCTTTTTAAAGCCTCCTTCTCCCCATTGGCTTTTTAAAGGTGTTATTTTCCTCAGCATTTTTTTTTTTTGGTCCTCCTTTAGCAAGCTGCTAACTCACTTTTTGAGCTCTTCTATTGCCTGAACTCTGTTTAAGTTCCTTTTGGAGGCCCTGGAGGGAGGGGCCTTGACTTCCTGTGACATTATGCCTTGTTCTTCCTCATCTGAAAGGATGAGAGGAGACACCTGTTCATCAAGGAAGTAACCTTCTATGGTCTTATTTTTTCCCCCTTTTGGGGCATTTTCACAGTCAGTTACTTGACTTTTGAATCCTTTGTCAAGAGGGCGGTCCTATTGCCCCTCCTCTCCCCAAGGCCCAGATTCTACTCAGCTGCTTGATTCCCCAGGACTTTGGATGGGAGCAGGGCCATCACTGAGGGCTGAGGTTTAGATCAGCTGCTCCCTACAGCCAGAGGCTTTAAGCTGAGCTGCCTGGACAATGGACACAGGTTGCTTCCCAGCCACCCTAGCTGCCTGAAGTCTGCTGCTGCTGTTGCTGCTCCCATTCCTCTCTCACCCAGCTGGGAAGCCTTCCCAACACTGACCTTTGGAGCTTTTTTTGTCACTTGTGGGTTGAGGGATCTGGGATCCTCCCTGCTGGGAACTCTGCCTCGGCGGTCTATTTGGGTCCTGTTCTTCCCAGCACTGTGTGGTCAGGGCTGGGCACTGCTCCACACATTGTCCTGTAAGATCTTTCCTGTTGTCCTTCCAGGTTACCTTTCACTGGAAACCTCTTTCACTCTGTTGCTCTGTGGCTTCTGCTGCTCTAGAATTTGTTGAGAGTTATTTTTTACAGATATTTTGTGGGCTGTGGGGGAAGCGCTAGAGTATATGCATCTTTCTATTCCACCATCTTCAGGTGCATATTTTCTTGAGACAGAATGCTATTTCCCTACAAGAGACAAGAGTTTTGTTTTGTTTTTTGTGGGAATTAAAAATTTTTTTTCCTATACTTTATGTTCATCATAAGTCCTGACCAAATAACTGGAATATTAGAGTAGTTCAGCAGAAAGAGTGTGCAATGTGGACCTGGAATGAGGAAGACCTGAGTTCAGATCCCACTTCAGACTCTAGTTATATAATCCTGAGCAAGTCATTTAACTTTTCTCAACCTCAATTTCCCCATCTGTAAAATGGGAAAGAAAAATAACAGCACCTACCTCCCATAATTGTTGTGAGAAAAAAGGAAATAATATTTCTAAAGCATTTTGCAAACTTTACAGCATTATATGTTAGTTATTATCAAGTATAGAATCATGTATACCTCTTTGTTTTAAGTTCACTTGGTTTGTTATCCATCATCTGTGAATTGAGAGGTAGCTATGGCTTTGTGAACATAAACCTGGCCTTGGATTGAGACCTGGATCCAAGAACTAACCCTCATATACTGACTGTGTGACCCTGGGCAAGTTATTTAATCCTTTAATGCCGCCTGGGTGACAATTTAAGACTATGAGTTCTAGAACAATTTCAGTGCTGTAACAGAGAAAGGAGTTTCCTCACCAGTAGATTCCTAAATTCTTTATGTGGATGAAATCTAAGACCTGGTCTTTCTCCCCCTCCCTCTGACCTATCCATTTGTATATAATCAGATGCCCTATGTATTTCTCATAAACCTTTCCCCAGTTATTCTATCCTTTAGATCACTGGATATCTCCTTTAATATTTCTACATCCCTTTCTACATCTATGGTCTTCCAGAGGACCTGGGCTTAGGATTTTATTTGACAATCTTCTGCAAACTATATACAAATTTTCAGTTTAAAACATTCTTTATCAAAAAGTAGGTAGTAAAATGGAAAGAGGCTTGAACCTAGAGTCAGAAGATTTGTGCAAATCTTCTGTTTACTAGATCTGGGACAATGGATGGTTCATTCTAACTTCAATTTCCTCATCTGAAAATGTGGATTAAGAATTTACTATTTATCCTATAAGATTATTGTAAGAAAACACTTCAGAAAACTTAAAATGTTATATAAATTTGAACTGTTCTTTTTATCAGACAGATCCTCTTTCCAGTCCTTATGAGATAGACTCCATTCTTATTTGAGAGTTGAATATTTTGCCATCATATACCATGGTTAAGAAAAATGAATTCTGTTCTTAATATTCCATGTCTGATAACCAATTAAAACATATCATTGGACTACAACAGAGAAGTTAAATAAATAAGAAAAAACAGGATAAGAAGCCCATTGAACCTCAAGAAGACTTCTCAAGAAGTCATCATTCTTATCCCTCAGATCTGTCCAGGACCAGTCATCTTAACAAAGCTTCCCTTGATTCATTGCCCTCAGCAAGAAGTGAACTCTCTTTTTTGAACCCATTCTTAGCACCTTCTTGTTGCATCTTTTGTATTTGCGTTTATGTTACCCTCTTTTAGATTGTAAGCTGTTGTTCTTCGTTCATTCTTGAAGAGAACCAATGACATTAAGTCGATAATGTTTTGACTTGCAAGTGAATTGGATTTAAGTGAGGCAGGGCTGTGTAAGGTCATAGGCCTCACTCTCTCTTCCAGAATCATCTAAGTCCAGTGGCAAGGCATAGATCAAGATGACTAGAGATGGATTTGGATGCCTTGACCTTTCTAAACTAAGCTCTCAACAGGTCTCAGTTTGTCTGAGGCAACACTCAGTCAATGATTTAAGGTTAGGTAAGAACTGAGGAAAAAGATTGTAAGCACTTTGAGTGCCGGGACCCTGTTGCATTTTTATTTTCATTTTCTAGTGCTTTGCGTGTGACAGGCACTCAAAGTTTATTTAATTTAATTGATAAATGCATCCTAGTGTCTCCAGAAAGTTTTATCTAATGAGGCACTTAGGTAAGGGGAAAGGATTGAATCAGGATACTTCCTTTCTGCAACAGAGAACAGAGGCCACTTGTTGACTGGGCACCTTGGTCTTTGGAGTGAAACCAGTAAAAAAAGAATTGAGAGGAAGGGTGAGGAGGAGGAAAAAATACAATGGAAGAGGGGCAGAACAAGACTCTGAAGTGGCATAGGGGAAATGTAGTTGGAACGAAGGTTGCTAGAAATATTAAGATTCTTCTCCTTTAACTGGCCCCATTTTCAATCCATTTGAATCTGTTCATCAGTATAAATATCCACAACTATTGGAACATTTTTATTTTATTTTTATTTACAGGAATACCTGATCTCAAGACTTGCCTCTGACACAGATTGGCTATATGACTCTGGACAAGTCACATCACTTCTCAGGGCTCTAGCAACTTGCTAAGACTTTAAGTTGTAGATAAGGTACCCACCTGCACTGATGGAGGGAACTTTCTCAATACAGATGAAATCAAAGGTCTTGTTCCTATCCCAGCGTCTAATAGTTCATAAGCCTAATTATTCAAAAAAAACATTGGGGAGACACCGGCTGCTGCCTTACCTTACTCCTTTTGCTATAAGTTGTTTCCTATCAGCTAATTCTTATTTGGTCAGTGGTTTTGGGCAACACTTCCTTGGTATGGATGCAAAATTTTTTAGTACCTCTACCTTTCCCATTCATCAGATGACTTTGTGTTTTCCAGACCAACACCTAACTGCATAGCATTTCCCATAAAACTTACTACCAAATTCTTTAATCATTTTTCTTGCTTCATGTTGCCATTCTTTTTCATTGGTCTGCTTAATTTTAGACTTTTCAGAGTAGAAAAACTACACTAATAAAGCACTGATCAGTGTTGATGATAGTGATAATATATTTTTGTAATCCCTCAACTCTTGTTTATACAAGGCAGAATCATGCTTTCTTTAGCAGCCCTACAAGGTTGATTCATATTTAGCTTATGATCCACTATGGCGCCCAGATGTGTTCTGTCACACTACATGCACAAAGTCAATATTTTTTCATCCTGCATTTCTTGAGTTTGTTTTTCCACTGTAAGCAAATTTTTCCATATGATCACATTCCTGAGTAAATGTGAACTATATACAAAAATAACCCTTAAGTATATGTTATAGCTTAAAAAATTTGAGTGTAATTTAAGTTCCAAAGCCAGAAGATCAATGAGCAGATTGATGAGTAGGGATTCTGTATATACTTCCATTATGAAAGAGTCATTTGTTAAGTTAAAACTCCTCGTCTTTATTACAGGTATCACTGTATGAGAATATTGGCTGAAGTTATCTCAGATGTGAAATGTGAACTGTGAAATTCAAATATGTTTAATTCAATCTTGGGGTCTAATAACTTTAATGAAGAATGGATGCCTCACTTAAAATGAGTCAATAGAAGCATAACTAGAAGGCTAATTCTATATTTGTTAATTGTTCTTATTGGCTATGGACATTCACTGTTCTTTGGTTGTTAGCTATGTCATAGATATTGAAGACAAAATCAGAAATAATCTTCAAACAGGAATGGATGTATACTTTTATTAACTTTTTTTCTGCAGTTTACATTATATGCCATTTTATGAGGTCATTAGAACATACTGGGTAAATCCAAAGATTTGGAACAGAAGGTAAAAAAACAAGAAGGTGATTTGCATTTGATTACTTCGACATTTTAAAGGGTCCATGATTTTATTATAAAGATGCCCTCTTGACAAACCTTCCATGTTCCATAGATAGCTCTGCTCAAAAAGTGTATTTCCCAGTATTCGGTCTCCTAGTGGTAAGCCTTTTCACATTTAGATAGGTGGCTTCTTGGATGACCTTTAATGCATGCTGTGGGTGGACAATACCTTCACCCCTAGATACTACCAGAAAGGAGCTGGAGAGGGAGAAAAAATATCTGGGTCAGAGAGTTTTAAAGATGTAGTCAGTTCCTGCTATGAAGCCCATAGAAAGAAGCTGTTCCAACCCATGTGGTAGAGGAATGCAGAATGGTATCTCCTACATGGATCAATCAATAATAAATGACAATTTATTAAGGGCCTACTATGCACCACCAGGGACTATACTAAGCACTGAGGATGTGTGTTCATCCTTGGTTACCAAAGAATACATCAGAAAAATAATGACATGCACTTGACTTTGTTTTGAGCGAGGGAGGTCTGTGTAGTTAGGTCACTAGCCTCACTTCTCCTCCAGAACCATCTGAATCCAGTGACTAGATATTCATCAGGATGACTGGAGATGACCCAGGATGAGATAATTGGGTTTAAAAGTGACTCACCCAAGGTCACACAGGTAGTAAATGTCAAGTGTCTGAGGTAAGATTTGAACTCAGGACCTCCTGACTCCTGTACTGGTGCTCTATTCACTGCACCACCTACCTGCCCCAAGCACTAGGGATACAAATATGATAAAAGACAGTCTCTACCTTCAACAAACTTACAATGTAAGAGGGAAAGACTAGGCACATAAAGCTAAAAAGGGAGGTGGGGAAGGTACTCAATGCCCAGGCATAGTGTTTTGATAATCCAGTTTTCGTTTTAGTATAATCAAGTGCCTCTGATTGAATATTATCATTAAAGAAGATCTTCCCCACCCATTAATGGGTCTGGGAAGATTTGTAGGAAGGCCTACACCTTTTGCTAATGAGGTATTGGTTCTCAAGGATTGTAATGTGCTCTGGCTCTAAAGAGTGTATGAAGACTCTCAGGTGTGGTTTTACTTTGGGGCTTATTGACTGGAAGATGACTCTGGGAAGTGCCTAAGGAGCCCCCTCCCCCGGCTTTGAAAGCCCAGATCTTGGTGCTTCCCTCTGACGCCCTGTCTGGTAACTATGGTCAGTTGGATCTGTCTGTTGATCTGTCAGACATTTGGAAGCATATCTGTTGACCTTTGATTTCTCTGTATTTTCTCTGAAGTTCAAGGTGTTGATGTTTTCCCCCTGAACTAAGTGAATGATACATGTGCTTGATTAAACAAAATTGTTAACTCCTCAAAAGTTGCCTTCCTTTTAGAAATGTAGATCTAAGAATCTGTGACACTAGGCCTTTTTGTGTATGTCAGAGTGTTTGCTTTTATACCTAGTGGAGAAGTCAGTTAGAGAAAACCTAAAGTAACGCAGCCAGGTGAGAAATGAGATAGCTAAGGGAAACTCTTCTTTTTAATTAAATGGAACCTTGGAGTTCATGGCTCCATCCTCCAATCAGAGAGGAAGAGGGTAGTAATGAGGTAGAGTACCAAAGCTAATGAGCTTTTTACAGGTTCTTACGTGATCTTACAGCCATCGTTTATTACAGGATGAACATTATTATTCATAATTATTGATATACCAATAATGAGCTTCTTAGCATCTGGTGGGGTCCTAGTACATAGTGTAGCTAGCTGAGAAATGAGGAGAAGTCTAGTTGGGCTCTTTTCTTAAATAGAGGTTTGGAGCTGATAGTCCTACCCTCCAATCAGAGAGCTCCACTTTAGGTGATCTGGGTATGTGAAAAGCCATGGTTCAGTATCTTTCTTGGGTCTTTTCTCATGAAAATAAACTTGCAACTGGGTCTTACTTCCTAAAAGGTTTTCACTTGTTTCCATTTAATTATGCTGGCTGTGATAGTGCTAGGACTTGGTGTAAAGTTTGTCATTTAGAGACATATCCCATATAACATTATTTGCCAGGGGGTGGAGGGAGAGGAGGAGGCAGAGGTGGGGAATGTGGGAGTCCATTAGACAGGTGTGGGTGTGTGTATGGGGAAGTCCAGAAGATGAGAGAGAAGAGTATACAGGGGTAAAGGTGAAGCTGAGGTGAGTTGAAGCAGACTTGTCTCCTATGATGTCTCCTATGAAGAATTACATTACTGAGAGGATTTTGAAGTCATAAGATGATGTTGCTAATAGATTGATGAAATTATTTTGGGCTGATTATTAGTAGTGGAAAATTTAGTATATTGGGAGCTGGCTTCAGAGACAGGAAGAGAGCAAGATTTAAGTCCTTCCTCTGACACATATTACCTTGGACAAGTCATTGAACTTTACAGCCCCCCCACCCCCCGACAATTCTGTAAGACTATAAGATACAAGGTAGGTGTCAGTTGGCCTTGGTAGAGCGAATTTCCTAATTAGGAGCTTCCTATATCAATGAGGCAGATATGTAACACAATAGCCTGGAGTTAGCAATGTATAAGTTCAAATCTGGTCTTAGACACATTCTAGTTCTGGGCATGTCATTTAACTTCTATTTCCTCAACTGTAAAATGGAGAGCACCTACCTTTTGAGGTTGTTGTGAGAATCAAATGATAGTACTTGTAAAGGGCACACTCCAAAGAGTGAGGGGAAAGCAGTTTACCAATACCATTGTAAATCTATTTGAAAATCTACTCAATTTTTAAACGAATGCTTAAAAAAAAACTATACAGGTGCATATAACGTCAAATACTTGGTTACTCTCTTGCCCAACTTAGATTACAGAGAATTCTGAATGAAAATGTCACAGTCACATTTCCCCATACACAACATTTGTTTTAACTCTCATTGCCTTTTCCTGGGTTTTTATAAAGTGATTTCAAGGTCTGCTATTAAAGTTTGAAAAAGTAGAACATTTTCTTCTTTTTCTTTCAGTTTGAGCATCCCTATACCATGCTTTCAAAGTACTTTTTACCTTTGAGCAAAACCACTGCATATTGAATGAGAAACAGATTGTGTGTGTGTGTGTGTGTGTGTGTGCATATGTGTGTGCACTACAACTGAATTCTTTGCAGTTAACACCAAATCTGAATCAACTCCATGAATTACCTTTAGTAAAAGGTAGCTTGATCCCCAGCCTTCAGTGCATACTTTAATAATAAAGATGCTGCAGCTTTAACAAGGAGTGCATTTGTCTTTAAGTCTGCATGATAGTGAAAGCTTAATATGGGGGGGGGGGAACTTTTGTCTAGCACAAGTGATTTGAAGATGTTTTGCTCCATGCATGTGAACTCAGCAGGTGATCCTTGCCTATCTTTGATGTCAAACAGCACAAAACTTCAGTGACTAGTGGCTTCAGAAATGCAATAGACATAGCTGAGTCTTCATACGAAGCTCATGCTTGAACTACATCAGAAGAACTGACATCTATTATGGTGAGCAAAGACAAGTGTTTGAAAAGAGATTCAAACAGAAGTGTCAGAATTTACAGTGCATAGTTTTATATAAGTTGATTTTAACCAAGCATATCTCTATGAACTCGGCAGGATAGAAAAGAAATTTCAAAAGGCAGAGAAATTGTTGTCATCTAAGGGCATGGAATGTTTTAATAGCTTAAGGAAGAACATTTCTGAAAGGTTATATGGTGATCCATTTACTTTGACTGAGTAATAAGGCTTGTCATTGTGATGGTGAAGTTTTTAACCCTTAGAACAATAGGCACTGGAGATGCAACCAAGAGACTTAAAATCTTCGCAGAAGCTGGCTGATGAGCAAAAGCCCATTTGAGGTTCAGCTTCTGGTAATAGGAAATTATCATAAATGATCTGAATATTTTATAGTCACATTTTTTTTTTGTTCATTTTTTCCCCTTCTGATGATCTAGTGGTTGATACCTTGGTTGAAAATAAGATATGGGGTAATGGAATTTGGCCTCTAAACATGGATTTCTTCAAAGAATGTGGGAGAACTCTCAAACAATAGCTCTCAAGTACCGTTATGGTTATTTGTCCATTTCTCCCTCTCTTTCATTCCCTGTCCTACATACCTCCCCGTGTACATTACATAGCCCTGGAAAAAAGAAGAGAACCTTTGTAGATACATGGTCTGTTTGAAATTGTGTCCTACAGCCTTACTCGAAGCATTACTCTGAAATTGTCCCTAAGGAGCCTAGTGTCACAAACCAATCTAATTGTTGTTGTTTTTTTTAGAATGCTTAAAAAAACACACACAACTTTTCTTTTTTAAACAGCTTTGAAAAAAAAGCAGAGCAAACTGTTTGACTAAAACACTGGAATCCAATTCCTAGGTTGCACTTTCCAGTTTGTAATCAACATGTAACAGTGTGAGCTCTACTTCTTCTTAACCTACAATTAGCACAATTAATGCTCCCCATGCCAAACCACTTGTTTAGTTACTATATTCTAATGTTTTTCTTTAACAATAAACTTGCTAGCTTCCCCCAAGAGAAACAGAATAGCTACCTAAGTCTGCCTTGGCGCTTGTTATTTTCTGAAGCCTAGTCCTTTATTTCTCTTCCTTTTAAAATAAGGATTTTATGATAGGCATTGAATATTTATTTAAACTGAAATTCATTTAAATGTATTCTGTTTCTCTTGGACTGAATGATTTACAAATTTAGAAAGAGACATATATGAAAGACACTATAGACACGGTCATAACTAATCATTTTTGTCCCTAGTAGAAATAGTAGAAAGCACACACTTCATCAAATAGTATTGGGATGGGGATGGCTGGAAAAGTATAGGGCATGAATGAGCCTGTCCTGGATGCATAATTGGTAGCTTTTTGTTTAATTATATATATTATATATATATATATTTAATTACATATATTTGCATCTGTATAAAATGTATATGTAAGCATATATGTATATATGTACATGTACATATATAAACATACATATTATATATATAAATATATAATAATATATAAATTACATGTAAATAAAATTTTCCCCTAACTGCTGCTAAGCTCTGTTGTTTCTCCATTGGTAGATTGCAAGTACCACTACCTCTAAATTTGTCACTAGGGGCAAAACCTCCATCTTATAATTCTCACTGTAGATTAGATTGCATGTGAATAAGGTGATACCACGGGTTTCTAAATTTC
Organism: Bettongia penicillata ogilbyi; assembly: GCA_023548195.1. Classification (NCBI taxonomy): domain Eukaryota; kingdom Metazoa; phylum Chordata; class Mammalia; order Diprotodontia; family Potoroidae; genus Bettongia; species Bettongia penicillata. The sequence goes on along the minus strand of JAJHZJ010000482.1, from coordinate 247,432 downwards.
CAAGTTCTCTCCTTTGTGTTTATTGGGTTATTTCATTGGGTTAAAAAGGAACATCTTGAAAAAATCTCATTGCCATGGGAAACTAGTTTTTGGAATATTTGATGGTTAAATATTAAATTAGATCTAAGTTTATGTATGTTTTAATTTGTGAGCAAAATGTAAAACTGCTTTAGATATTTAAATATTCAATATTTATTTAATATTATTAATAATATTTTAATATTTCATAAATGTAAATATTACAACGATTAAATAATTTCAGACTAATTAGTATTGGTCTTACACTTTAAATTCCTTCCTTCCTTTCTTCCATCCTCCCTCCCTCAGTTATCCTGTGTCAGCTAAGGGGTTATACCTGTCATCATTTAAATCAGACCTGTACAACTTGGCAGTAGGCAGGGGCCAAAATTACAAGAGGATAAACTTCTTCGGGCTTCAGATAGGTTTTTAGCAACTCACCTTTCAAGTACAGATAATAATTAAACTATTTTTGCAAATACACCATATTTTTAAAAGGAAAATCTTAATTGATATCAATTAATTACATTTATTACTTAAGATTTTTATTTGTCATGAAATCACATTAATGTTAAAAATTAGTTTGCTAAGTGGTACAAGTTTTAATACATTTTTTCAGTTTTTCTTAATGTTTACATTTAGTTAATGGGATGTATTGCACTTCTTGTCAGCAATCAGTTTATCACACCCCAGAATCATGTTTGAAAACAATTTCTTTAGAAATCTGAAAACTAACCGTAGTAGATGCCTCATTTTCTGAGTTTACTTTCTTGAAAAACTGTTGTTCCTTACTGAGAATTTTCAACAATTTGGACACTTTGTTTTTCATTGGTTTCCAATTTGCTTAAGTCAGGATGTTTTGATACAAAATGGCAACAAAGATTGTATTCCTTCTCATCAACTATTACTTCTTGGCAAAAAAGGTGCAATATTTTGTTTCTTTTGTAAGTAAACAAGTATCTGTTGGTCCACTCCAGATTAATCACTCTGTGTTTTGATTTGATTTTCCATTTCTTTCTGTCACTCATTTTACAAAGTCATCCCAAAATGTTAATGTGAACAACTGTTCACATACAAAGAAATATTGAACTGAGTGTCTGACCTTGGAAAGAGTGCCAGACATTAATGGAATCTGGAGGGCAGCTGAGCAACGAGGGAGGGAGAAGAAGCTCTTGTGCTGTTGCCACTCTTGCATTGTAGGCGTCCTCTGCATTGGAGTGTGGCTGCACTCACTTTGTCCCTGTTCAACACTAGTAACGACTGAAAAGACAGTCAAAAGATATGACTCTCACTCCTCTCAGACGAGAGGCAGACTGATGATGGTTGGCTGTCACAGGTCACATGACAAAAAGGAGGGCGTGGACCATGGCAACCTCCACCAAGTTACGTGATGGGCACAGTGGTGACTAGTGGAAAGTGGGTTAATCTGGGTATAGACGAAGCATTTGTGACATCTTTACTTTCTTTCATACTCTTTATATTTTTCACTGGTCACATGAAATTCTTTGCCCATGGGCCATATGTCATGTCAGCCTTATTTAAATGATAGGCATATATTTGATAGAAATGAATCAGAAGTGGTGGCCCTGTGGAAATGTCTATTAAAGGTTCCCTGTGCTGGCTTCTCTATTAGACTTCAAAAGAAAAATTGATCAGTGATTAAACATTAAAGGAAAAAATCCTAAATCTGAAGCATCAGAATTCTGACAATTTGAAGAAACATGAGAAAAAAACAAATTTTACCTTCAGGAATGAAGAACATTTAAATGATAGATACTGATTCTTTTGGCCATGGAAGACTAAATGATGCCCAGTGGCTGGAGAACAACTTTAAAAGAAACTACTGTGAGGCTGTATTTGCTTATGAATTATAAAATGCCACCCATGTGGTAATCATCTTCAGAAATCACTTTATTTGCCCTTTTATAGCACTCACCCTCAAATCTAACCATCCACCCACCAATCTCTCTAGTTCAACTTTAGTCTAGGAGCCTGCTTTTATTTTGTGGCCAACTCCTTTCCACATTTCTAGAAAATGAATGTGGAAGGATATTTTGGCAGTGGGGAATAAGAATGAAGGCGTTTGTTTTCATTATGTTCTGTGGTTACAGCTGGGGATCCTTGGAGTCTTGTTGAAAGACCTATTTTTTCTCTTGTTAGAATAGGGAGCTCCCTATCTGATAGGATTTGAAGGGTTCTGCAAATTCCATCCTGCTTCCTGCAGATCTGCCATGATGCCTGAAATTCTAAGGCTTAGAATCATTCTTCTTTTGTTCATAAGGTGGCAATTAAAACATACATATGCAATTTGAAAGAGGTAACACATGAGTAGAAAGCAATCACTCATGTCTGCATGAGCACAGATTAGTTTGTCATATCAGCTTGCTATCATCTGACAAAAAAAATCTATGAGAGACTGAGGCACAGGACAGGTAAATTTTGAGTGGGGTTTGATGAGATCTGGGAAAGGACTAGATTCCCAGGGCTAGAACATGGGTCTTGCTCAAGAAAAACTTTATCAGAGGCATTATAGGCATTAAGGTGAGGAGAATACTATGGAGGAGAATGGATGTATTGTTGAATATAACCTTTATCTGCTTATTAAATCTGTCCAGGGATGGCTTTACTTAATGTCTTATTCTAGCTTTATACTGGTTTAATATAATAGGTAGAGTCATGCAGAAGTGTTAGGACCAAATGGACAGAGTATTTGTCTACTGGAATATCAATCTCCACTCTGGAAAACAATTGAAATTGCCCAGGTCATACTCATAATCTTTGGAACGATCATTCCAGAATCAAAGGATGATATAGACGAGGTCCTCTCAGTTTAAATAATCCATGATCCATAATCCTGCATCCAAAATTCTGTGTTTAGCTAATTTTATTTGGGGACTTATGGCCTGATAGGAGTAGACTGAAAAATGATTGGGGAGATTTGGGGAACAGGTTTCTGAGAATAACCATAAGACCAGAGGTCCACAGTGAGAGTGAAACAGACATTTTAGACACTAGGGACTAGGAATAGTATGGGAATCAAGAGCCAAAAAGAGATGTGACTGTGAATGGGACTTGGTCAGAAAGAGAAACTGGAAGTGAGTCTGTTTGGTTAATAAGATCTTCACCAGTTTTAGAATCATAAAATTTTGAGTTTAAAGTGATCTCAGAGGCCTTAGAGGGTTCAAAACCCTTCCTGAAACAAAGATTCCTCTCTAAGACTCCCTTTTTAATTAGCAGAGGCAGCTGCAGAGCATTGGATTTGGAAATAGAATATCTTCACTCAAACTGGAAGACCTGGATTCAAGTTCTGCATGATATATATAGGTTGTGTGTTCCTGGGCAAGTCCCTTAACCTCTCAGTACACTAGACAGGTGACAACCTGCAATTGCAGGAGTTCCATCTTACGTATGGGTCCCTGATACCAATGAAATCACTGGACTAGTCACCATTGCTATCCATAGCTGTCTTCTTGAAATTCCCTCCATATATCATAACTGTCCACTGAGATCAAATACAATGTCCATCCTTTGATAAACCATTCATATATTTGAAGATACAGATATGTTCAGCAATACATTATGACAAAAATATACATATTTACAATTGAAATGCATGCATATATATACACATAGACATATATATGTATATATTTATACATGCATACATACATATATAGTTTGTAATGCTGATTCTCCACTATCAGTTTAGGTTTCAAGTCACTTGGAAATTTATTACATGCTGGGGGGGGGCGGCTTTAATATTTCCAGCACAAGGAAGGAGAAAAATTAGACTCAAAGAAGTATAATATCTTTGAATCTGGTAATCAGATGCAACAACCAGATTAAAGCAATCAAACACAGAACCATCCTTTAGCATGAAAGGCAAATATCTTGTATATTTATAGTATGATAATGCCTAAGCATCAAAATTTTGTGAAACAACCACTAAAAGAAATTCTCATGGAAAGACTTTATATGTGTATATATATATATAATTTTCAGATGAAATTTTAAAAAAAATATGTAAGGTGGTTTTCATTTTCTATGACATCAATGCTTCATTCACTTGGTATTCAAGGGAAGCAGAGGAAGCAAAAATCAACAGACTGTAAATGAAGCAAGTTTGGCTTGTCTAGTATTTTCATTAAAGCACAATAGGGCAATTCTAATCTACTTGCCAGTGGATTAGTAGTTACTTTGAATTGCTACTTTGAATAATCCAATGCCAGCTTAACATAGCTTTGTCATATATGTCTGGGTAATAGGGCTAGAAAGAGCCACCAGATCTAATAGTCGGCTCTCTTTAGTCCAGCCCTAGAACTTCTCCAGAAAAATAGATAACTCCCTGTATGAATAGTATCTGGGTCTTGCATTTAGCATTCATCCAACCGGAAAGGGGCCTTGATTTACAAACTTAAAAGCCAAATGTGTTCTCTATCAAAATTCCATGCTGCTCTCCTGATACATTACTGGGTCATTTCCCCAGCAGTGGACCACAGACATAAGCTTTATTAAAAATGGTAACATGTTGTAAGTATCCATTAATGTATGTTTAATTATAATGGAATGTCTATAAAAATCCATGTGACATCTACATGAAGATCAAAACAGTTAATTATAATCAGCATCAACTCAATGGATACTGAATGAATTTGCAATAAAGGGATGTTCAAATGGGAAAAAAATTAACAAGAGCATGAGGCTTGAGATCACAGAAACAGGCCTATCTTCACTTGAGGGATGGAAATTATTTCAGAGCTTTCATTGAGAAGAACATTTTAAGTTTTATGCTGGACAATTTTATTTAATTTGCAGCCATACCTCTCCAAATAGCATGTAAGAATTCTATTGTACCAGAATTAAAATTCCCTGGGTGGTAGATACTAAGGATATAGTTATTTTATTTTATTTTTTATATTTCTAGGAAGTTGGCTAGTATAGAATAATCTTTCTACGTGTGAAAGATAGTGTGAATGTCAAAATTAATTTTGTGTACAGTTTAGATTAAAGAGGCAGCCCAGTTTCATAAACAGAGTCTTGACTAGAGAGGTAGGAAAACCCAAGTGCCTCTCCTGCCTCCATTAAACACCAGCTACATGACAAAGGATAATGCTTAGGATAACTTTAAAATTTCAAATATGTACTGAGAAATATAATTGAAAAACAACCCATTTGCCTATTCAGATTGTAACTGATGGACGGCAAACCTTTTCATAACACGAGCAGACAAATGTTTCTTAAATCTGATTCTTAATAAATCTGGTTTCTTACCTAATATATGGCTTACCTTCTGCTGTGAAGTTACTTTGAACGTATGTAGGCAGTAGATCTACTAAGAATTAGTGAAGTCGTTGAAACGGCATCCCAAGCAATTCTCTAAGATTATAACTTGTAGAGCAGTTGATGACCTGCATTGGTGAAGGGAGTTGCTTTGTCTAGCGTTCCCTTCTGTTATCATTCAATCATTTTCAGTTGTGTCCAATACTTTGTGACCCTTTTGGGGGTTTTCTTGACAGATAGCGGAGTGGTTTGCCAGTTGTTTCTCCAGTTCATTTTAAAGATGAAGAAACTGAGGCAAACAGGATTAAGTGACTTGTTGGGGATCACACAGCTAGTAAGTGTCTGAGGCTAGATTTGAACTCAGGTCTTCCTTACTCCAAGCACTGTGCTCTATCCACTGTGCCACCTAACTGCCCTGTAATGATAGAGGTTTGGGCTTAGAATCAGGAAGACTCATCTTCCTGAGTCCCAATCTGGCATCAGACATTTACTAGCTGTGTGAACTTGGGCAAATCACTTGAGCCTGTTTGCCTCAGTTTTTATAAAATGAGCTAGAGAAAGAAATGACAAACTACTCCAGTTTCTTTGCCCCGAAAACTCCAAATAGGGTCACGTAGAGTACGACATGACACAACACACACACACACACACACACACACACAAAGTTAAACAAGAAACAAAAAAAAATATTTTTTCTGTACTATAAAAGTCATGAAAACTTCTCCATAGGGAAGTTTAAAATATAGAGTCCAGGTGTAATGAAATGCAGTCAGGTTTACAGAGGGTAGCTGAAGTGCTTTAGTTGTATCTACAGTTATTTAAACTGTTTTAGTTAATGACCCATGAAGTCAGTCCCCTAAAAATCCATCCAAAAATAACATACTTAAATTAGTAAAAATTTAATAACTAAATCAGAAAAATTCCACTGAAGATGTCATATCAAACAATCAGTTTGATTGTTCTTTTTAAATTGAACACTTATTTTTGACTGATGACTTTTTTTTGATTGAAGTTTTTCCTTCCTATCTGATTTGACTGGTCATCAGTCAAAATAGTCAAACAGATCTCCGCATGTAGACATGATCTTTCTATATCATAACTGTCTTCTGTGGCTGCTGTTAATGATGGAATATATGTAGATGAAGAATAAGGTAGAATCTATATTATTAGCAAAAATATAATAATGGGCATTTATATAGTGATTGGAGTCTTACAAAGGACTTTACATAGCTTATCTCATTTGATTCTCATACCACTCTTGGGAGGGAGATATTCTTTTTGTTCTCATTTTATAAATGAGAAAACTGAGGTTCACAAAGTTAAATAATTTGTTCACATTTACACATTGGGTGAATATCAAAATTTGAACCAGATCTTCTTGGCTCCTGATTCCAGTACACTATCCTCCAGGTTGTGCTAGGTTTCCTCAGTAATAGCTACCATGTAAATCTTGTGCTTTAAAGTCTATAATAATCACAACGATAGTTAACATTTATATGGTGCTTACTATGTGCCAGGCACTATGCTAAGGGCTTTACACTTATCACATCATTTGATCCTCACAGCATCCTGGGAGGTAGGTGCTATTATTATCATCATTCATAAAGAAACTGAGGCAAACAGAGGATAAGTGACTCAGTTGGGTTTGGAACTCAAGTTGTCCTGAGTTCAGACCCTGCACTCTATCCATTGCACCACCTAGTTGCCCTTGACAAAATATGTTATATACATACATTCTTTTCTCTTGACAACAACCCTGTCAAAATATGTGCCGCACCTAGGAAGAGATGTTCATGTCCCATCTTTTTAGAGTTCTTCGCCTGGACATTGCCTCCATAGCTAAAATAAGCATCATCTAGGCATCTTTCTTGCCACACCAACAAAGTAGGGTTTGAGGGGAAATCTGGAGAGACTTTTAATTTTAATCTGAAAACATCCATTTAAATAATACTTGCAAGTTTTCTATCATAATAGATAAATGTGAGGTTTAATTTCTTTTTATAGATCTAGAATCTTCTATTCACTTTTTTGTCATTCCTTGTTCTCCTTGACCAATTCTCCTCTCTTAAAACCTATGAGAAAATGTCATTTGCATGCTGGATACTGACTGCCTTTCTCCAGAATAGACCAGAGAAGTCTTCCAGCAGGAAGTTTAAAACTGATGAAAATTAGAGTTTACCCAGGAAAGACTGCTTGAGTCTTAATGAAAGCGCCATGCATGACCCTACCGTAATTTAACACATGGAATGAACCTTTACACATCTGTGGCAAATATAGACTGTGGCGCCTTAAGGGCTTGGCATTTTTTTTTTAGATAAAAAAGAATCAGTGTCATTACTGGGTATCTCTCTGGAGCATCCTAATTATTCTGTATGCATACAATATTTATTTAAAACTTAAAATTAAACTTCAAGAGGTGGTCATTTGAAAGCTGGCAGCTGGTGAACAGATCCTGTCTTCATGAAAAAGAGAATATTTCTTCTAAAAGTTGAGGAATAGATCAAAACGGTCTTGCTAGTAACTGACACTTTAGTCGTATGGATGCTTTTTTTTTGATGTGTCAGATTTATTAATAAAGAAGGTCCATGGGAACAAGCGCACAGAAGGAAATCTTGAGGATGTGACTGTCAGTTTTTGATATGTCAGGTATGATTTTGGAGCTGTGATTTTTTTGGGAAGCAGTACACACGTAGTGTTGTACCGATGTTTGTATATTTCTTTGTACTCTCCATTTGTAAGGACTGGAAAAGGAGGAAAGGCGGAGATGTTTTGATACAGGATTGAAACTTGAAACTGCCGTCCTTCAATTTGAACAGTATTCCTTTTTCATCTTTCTTTTCATGTTATCTTTTTAACTTTTGCCACTGATGTAAAGAAGGGAAAAAAATTTGAAAAGATGCCAGGTGTTGGTTCTTAGCTAGGTGAAAGATCACAGAAGCAGAGGGGATAGAATGTAGTTTTCAGTTTGTTGCTGTGACAGATTCATGATCCCAGGGAGATCAAATGCTTGTCAACAACTGTTTGTTCTCCTGAGGCCACTGTGGAATAATTGTGGCTATGAGATATTTTCATAGTTTGCAGAATTCACCTAGAATTTAAAGTTGAATGAGCAAATTCATTTGCCAGGGAATACTTTGCTTTGGTAGATGTTATTTCTGATAACTGCTTTTGACTGCTTCCAGAAATAAAGGAGTATTATCAATTTTGCCAGTCCCAGTTCCCTGTAAAAAATTCAGAGAACTATGGATTTTTACAAATCAGAAATGAGCCAAAATATTTTATGTTCACTATCTGGAGCAATTCAATGGCTTTTCAGCTATCCACTTAAACATATGACTGGTTGGAAGACAACAATAGCAAAAAGAAGAATCAAACTTTGAAAAAAATATACTGACAAAATGATGTTTTATTCCTTTTTCATTGATTTGATGAGGCACTTCATTGCTATATATATATAGTCTCAGTCATACTTTATGGTCCTATTATGTGATCTTTACAAACCAAGAACTATAATCATGCTTTAAAAAAAAAAATCTTTTTTTCTCCTCTACATACTTTGTAACAATAAGAAAGAGAGAGGAAAATTTTAGCAAAACTAATCAATATGTCAACTGAATCCAAGTATATGCAGCGTTCCACAGCCACAGTCCCCCACCTTTACGAAAAGAAAGGGAGGTGTTTTTTCTCATCTTTTCTTTGAAGACACTAATTTTTAAAAAATCCTGGAATCACTTAGTTTTCAGTTGTTATGTGTCCTGAGCCCTGGGATATATCAATTCATGATGAAAATTTGCTTTGCAAACAGTAGCACTTAATAAATGTTTGTTATTTTTTTTTAATTGTTGAGAGGCACTGTGATGTAGCAAATAGCTGAATCAGGAATGAGGAAGATCTGAGTCTGGATCTAGCCTCCTATACTTGGTAGGAGTGTGACCCTGGAACATTACTTACCATCTTAGGCAGCAGCAGTGTCATAGATTTATCAATATAAGGGACATTGGAGGATAACCCTTTCATTTTATAGATAAGGAAAAAACACAGATAGTAATCATTTTTCCAACTATCCAAAATATTAATTATATAAATATAAATTAAAACTACTTTGGAATATTATATCAGGTTCATTAGATAGGTAAATATCCTTAAAAATTATAACATAGAATTTTGGTAAAGCTTTGGGGAAATTGGGAAATTCTATGCCACTGATAAAGCTGAGATTTGCTACAATCTGTTGGGAGACTAATCTGACCTTGTACTGGCCCCCAGAGAATCTGCCACTGAGACTGTTATTCTAAAGATTGCATTAAGATGGAAACAAAACCCATGAACAAAAATATTTATTGCATCATTTATTGATAACAATAAAAACACAAAATAATCTATATGTTGAAAAGATATGGAATGGCTGAATAAATTGTGGTATACCTACGTAATGGAACATTACTGCTCCATAAGAATTACTAATAAGAAAACCCAACAAATATGCGAAGATTTACACAAAGTGAAGGAGAGTGAAGAATGCAGAATTGAAATGGTAATATATATATATATATATATACATATACATATATATATATAATAGCTCTATACAAAAATAATAGTTGCAAAATAATCTTACACATCTACTATCATAGATGATTATTATCTGTGTTAGCTGAGGGAGTTTCTCTTGGGGACAAAATGACAGATCCTTTGTGTATATCCTTGGTTCATGTTGTAAGGATGGTCATGTCAGTGTGGTCTGGATCTAATGTAACTTTTCACGATTTATTTTATACCTCTTTGAAAGTGTTCTGCATTTCTTAGGGATGCTCTGGAAAAGATGGTTGTATCTGGTTATGAGAAATAATCAGTGATAGTCAGCATCATCATCATCATCATTACCATAGTTCACATCACATTGTTATAGCCATTGGATGCATACAAAGTGTTTAACATATATCATGCCATTTCACCTTCACAATAGCCATGAGAGTAAAATTCCCCATTTTACAGATGGGAATTTATGTTTCGGAGAGGCTAATTTGCCCAAGCTCACTCCTATCTGAATCAAAAGTCCACTCCTCTACTCCTAAGCAGAAATAGGAGGTTTCTGGGAATGTCAGGGAGGTTTGAACTAAGAGATTCTGAGTAATTATGGAAAGGATAGGTGAAGGAAAGTGAAAATCAGTTGATTTCCTATCCTATTTTTTCTCCTCCATCCCCAACTTTTTTTTTCTTTTATTCCAAAACAATCTGAATTTTCAATTTGGAAGGGAAGAGATGTTTTTTATCCTTATACTTACATGATAATTTTATGAGCAAGCCATATTGAACTCAAAACAAATCTATAATCTCTAAACTAACAAGTCTGTGAAGGATATTTTAGAAACTGATGAATGCTTAGAAATATTTGTAATTTTATGATCAGAGAATTTTGTCAGTGTTGGGATTCCTTCCACTGAAACAATCCATTCCCTTATTGGCTTAGTACAGGAGTCTTAAGAAGTATGCTGAAGTTCTTTGGCTTGAAATACTTAAATGCTTTCCGCAAGATCACTTGAACCCAGGTCTTGCACTCCTATCAACTAGTCTACACTGACTTTATACAGAGAGGTATTACAGGTAGTCTAGTTCTCCAAAACTTTTTCTTGTCTCCATTTAGCATAATTTGATTTATTTACAAATCCCACCCTCCCAAACCTTCCAAATATCACCTTTGTACCTTGAAAGGCAAATGATATAAGGGACAGAAAATTGGGCTTAGACTCAGCCATACCTAGGTTCAAATTCAACCTTGGAACACAAACTAATAGTGTGACCAAGGCCAAGTAATTTAATCTCTCGGTGCCCCAGGGTGTTATTTTATGTTATAAATTACAGAGAAATAAAATAATCATTTATTAAGCACTTACTCTGTGCTTGGCATAGTGCTCAGGGCTGAGAATACAAAGAAAGTCTAAAATAGTCCCTGCCCTCAAGGGGTTCACATTATAATGGAGGGAGGCAGCCTGTAAATAACTAGGCACTTACTAATAATATTTTATTAACCTCTAATTACATGTTAAAACAATTTTTAACATTTGCTTTTTTTTTTTTTTTTAAGTTTTGAGTTCCAAATTCTATCCCTTCCTGCTCTCCCTGCTCCCTGGAAGGTAAGCAATCTGATTTAGATTATGCACATGCAATTATGCAAAACATTTTCATGTTAGTCAATTTGTACTAAAAGAAAGAAGGAAGGAAGAGAAAAAGAAAGTAAGAGAGAAAAAATGGCATGATTTAGTCTATATCCAGACATTATCAGTTCTTTCTCTGGAGGCAGATACTGTGGTTCATCATGAGAACTTCAGGATTGTCTTGGATAATTGTATTGCTGAGAATAGCTAATTCACAGTTCTTCATCATGTAAATATTGTTATTGTGTATAACATTCTCCTGGTTCTGCTCATTTCATTTTGCATCAGTTCATGTAAGTCTTTCCAGGTTTTTCTGAAATTGTCCTGCTTGTCATTTATTATAACACAATGATAGTACATCATAACCATATATCACAGTTTTTTCAACCATTCCTCAATTGATAGGCATCCCCTAGATTTCCAATTCTTAACTACCACAAAAAAGCTACTATAAATGTTTTTGTATAATACAGATCTAGCAGTGGTATTCCTTGATCAAAGGGTATGGACAGTTTTATAGCCCTTTGGGCATTTAACTAGGTATGTATAAGATACATACTGAGTAGATAGAAAGTCATTTCAGAAGAAAATGCCTCTTGCAGAAAGTGTGGTTTGAGCTGGAACTTGAAAGAAGCCAGGATTGATGGTGCTGTAGTGAGGGAACAAACCAATTGGGACATGGAAGACAGGCAACAGAAAGGCAGAGGACTGAGAAAAAGCCTGTTAGATTTGGTGATTGAAACATCACAGGTAGCTTGGGAGAGGGAAACTTCAGCTGATGATGAAGTTAGAAGCCAGATTGCACAGAGTTTAGAAAAAGATGAGAAAAGAGAAAGGGAATGTACCTATTGACTTTTTAAAGTACTTTTTCTAAGAAAGAGAGGGCAAAAATAGGGCAATAGCAAGCAAGGAGGGCTAAGTGAACTTTTTTTAAGGATTCAGAGATATAGGTATATTTCTAGGTAGCCAAGAAAGAGCCAGTGATATAGAGTGGAAATGGTGGAATCTCTGTTCCTGGAATTTCACAAGGATCATCACCAAAAATAACAAATAAAATCTCTAGGGCAAGGGGTATACATTTGACTGGAGATATGAGATATGGAATTAAAGTAACACTAAGAAAGGAAGTTTAATATAACTCCACTTCACAGAACATCAGATCTCTTCATCCTTCTTTGGCCAGTTTGAGACTATAAATGTTTGATGGTGGGTCCCATCATTCCAATGATCCCCAAAGTTATATACCTTAGTTTCAGTGAATTTGAATGACATTTTGAAGTAAAACTTTATGAGGTATTATAGTGAAAGCTTTATTATTGTATTATATATACTACTTTCCCTCCATCTACTAATTTTGTAATTTGGTTAAAAGGAAAGGCATGGCTCTTTGGCTTTTTTTCCACCAAGAGTGAGTCATTCTGGAAGAAAAAAATCCCATGCTGTTTTATTGCTCCTATATCCATTATTCCATAGAAGTTACTGGCTTGCTTTCTTTCATCAAGTACTGGTTCTATTATTTTGCTAGAGTCCTATACTAGACTCACCAGAATGGAATTTTTAGGGCAAATCGTTTTTGTTCTTTTTTTTTTTTTTAAAAAAAAACTGACCTATGTGGCTTATTTTATCCCATTTCTTCTGTACCTACCCATTCTCACCTAAATTCTAAGAAGTAATTACTAGTCCTTTAGTAATTTCCAAGTAGGTTTCTTTTAGACCCTGGGATACATATCATGTAACATCGCTTTAAGGTTGTGTTGAAATTTTCATAGAAATTGTATTTCAAAATATCATGCAGATAGGAAAAAAATGGAAGTAATTATGTCAACTGAGGAGACTCATAAAAAATATTAAAGGGTTGTGAAATTGGGCCTGTAGAGAAAGGTTAAACAAAGGAATTTGAATTATTTAGCCTTGAAAAAAAGACTAACATCCTTAAGAGCTCAAGTACAATATATAAAAGCTGGTGACCTGCTGGTCTTCATAACTTAGGAAGAGTGAATATGACAAGGTTTAAGCTGCAAACAGACAATTCTTAGATGGAAGGACTTACTGAATCAAGAGGTTTATGAAGGTTACTCAATTGTAACTGGGGGCAGCTCTAGATTTTTTTTTCTTTCTTGCATACCACACCACCTTTCATCTTGGCTAAAATGTTAAAGGTATTGGTATATAAGATCTTTTTTCCTGGCAAACTCAGAGCAACCAAATTGGTTAAGTTCAGCTATAGATTGATCCAAAACACCAACACTGCTACTAAAGGAGTCTTCAAAGGCTAATTGTTTTTCTTGATATCTAGGTATCTTCTCTTGATCAAGAAACATAAAATTCTAGGTGTAGTTTACATAGGGTCAGTGGTTTGATTTATAGGATCATAGATAGAGAGTTTGAAGGTACTATAGAGGCCATCTAACCTGGTCCCTTCATTTTGCAAATAGGGAAACTGAGGCTCAAAGAAAAATCATTTATCTGAGTTTAAGCAGACAGCCAGGGGCAGAACTGAGATTTAAACCTTAGCTCTTCTAAATCCTGTCATTCTTTCCTTTATATCACACTGCCTTTCTTTTTTGGCCAAAATATGCAACGTTTTGTTGATAGTTATCTAGGTAGTGACGAAAGATTACCTAGGTATACATAAGAAACTTCAGAGACAAATGGAACTTCTGCTCATGTGTCTGTGCATGTTCATCTGGGGTTGTTGTACGTGTGTATATAGGTATAGATTTTTGGGGGGATATCATTTTTATAACAAAAATATAGTTTTGCTCAAGAATATTTCACAGGAGCCTGGGAAAGAAGCCTGTTTGAGGTCATAGATATATTTGTTTTATTTTAAATTTAGTAAAGTACCATATCTCCTTGAATTCTAATTACAAATTGTTGCCCTATAAGTGGGGATTGAGGTTGCCCTTTTTCATTAATCATTAAGATGTAACTACTCTACCAAGATGGCAAGCCTAGAAGACAGATCCAGAGGAGAGTCATACAGCTGAATTTTCCTTTTCCTTTAGTGGAAAAAACAAAGAATGGGTTTGGTCAAAATGGAACTTTTGCTTTGAGAGTCTTAGCCTGTAATGAAATATTGATTCTACCTCTTTCCCTTCCAATTCTTCATTCTGATCTACATCTGTTATGAAGGTCGCATTCCAGGGTCTTGAAGGGTTAGTTATGTTACCTCTGGTGCAGAAAATATTCATTTTACAGTGGTGTCCTGAGATAACACTCTCTTCTAAGTTAACATTATAAAACTAGTAAGAAGGAAAGGAAAATGGAATTTTGAAGCTAGAAGGGGGTCTTAAAGTTAAAAAGTCCAGCCCCCTTATTTCATAGACAAAACACTTAGCCAAGGTGGCACAGCTAACTAGGGATGGAGATATCATTGAGACTAGGGTTCTATAGGATTTCTGTTTGTGAATCAGCTTTCATTATTCCATGAAAAGTATGCTTTAAGCATAATCATTATAATGATAGCCAATTAGCAGTTATAGAACATTTTAAGCTTTTCAGGGCTCTGTACCAATATTATCTCATGTGGTCCTCACAACAACCCTGGAAATTAGATGCCCATTTTACCAATGAGAAAACTGAGACAGAAATGAAGTGATTCGCTCAGTTACACACCTCGTAAGTAAATCAGAGTCTGGATTTAAATTCAGGTCTTCCCAAATTTATTCTTTATTCCCAGGGCTTTGTTCTTTATACCACATAACTTAGAAGGAACTTAGTGTTGGAGAGCCCTAAAACTTAGCCAGCTCAAGAGATACCAGTGACTAAGCCAGTAATTTCATTCAGTCATTCAACAAACACTTTTCAATTGTTTACTATGAGCTGAGCACAGAGAAAGCCAAAAGTAATCTGTGCCCTCAAATAGGACAGAAAGCAATAGATCAGGAGGTCAGGAAACAATAACAAACACACCATTGATGGATGATCCGGTAGTGATAAGGAACTTCAACTCTACAGAGTCTCTCTACATCAAAAGCAGAGCATTCTCAAATTAATGACTGTCTTAATGGCAATTTCATTCTTCAAAGGGAGACAGAAGTGACAAGAGGAACTGATATCCTGGACCTGATCCTTACTAACAAAGAAAAACTAGATGCTGAAGTAGAAATAGTAGTAATTTGGTGGGTAATTAATGACTCATCAAGAATTCATGATAAAGAAAGAAAAATCAGGCATAATCTGACATGCAACCTAAAATTTAGGTTTTAATATACTTAGATTTCAGGAAATCTCTCTTTTCTGTCTTGTGGAAAAGATAAGGAGGTATGAACTGCTACAATTGGGTAAGTTTGGAATTGGTTAAAAAGACCGGATCCAAAGAGGAGATATTAATGGCTGGATATCACCTTAGAGGGGGTTTCTATTACAGTGTCCTATGGAGGTCTCTTTGGCCTTCTGCTACTAAGCATTTTAAAAAAATTAAATTAGCAACTTTTGTTTTTATATCACCTTTATATTCAAAAATATCCCTTTCTCTGCTCTTCCCCTACCTAGAGTGCTATCTATTCAACAAAGAGCTATTCAACATTTTTAATCAGTGCCTTGGATGAAGTCACAGAGGGAATGCTTGTCAAATTTCCATATGATACAAAGTTCAAAGAGACAGAAAATGCATTTAATAACAGTCAGGATCCAAAAATATCTCAAAGAGGGAGAATTGTAACTATAAATTTTTGGTGCTGGGCAAACAATATGAAATGTATCTGCAAATCAACTTTTTAAAGCACATTTAATTGGGGATGGGGAGAAACCTTAGGATACTGTGAGACTTCTGCTCAGGATTCCAATTATTGTGAGGGAAATATATCTAGAGAAGGAGAAAGGAGTTTAGAAGTGGTGTTAGCTACTTGGGGTAGATAGTATATCATATGGCATTTTCCTATTGTGACTAATTATTCTCGCTAATTAGTTGCTAAATACTGAAGGATCATATGATCAAAGAAGCAAGGTCCTTCCAGTGGCCGCTAAATTTTGATGGCCTTTGCAAAAGCCCTAGGTGCCCCACTTTAGTTATGGTTCCCCAAATAGTCTATAACATTGGATCAAATCTAATAAGATGAAATTTATTATGGACAAATCTAGTTATACATTTACATTCTAAAAATCAACTTCTCAAATGCAAAATGGGTAAGACATTGCTAGACAGTAAGTATAAAAAAAAATCTGAATGTATTTGTGTACTATAAGCACAAACAGTGAATAGTTCCATTATATTCTGCTTAATCAGACCACATTTGTTAAACCATGCTTCTTTTTGGAGACAACAGGTTAAAAAGAATATGGGTAAGCAGGAACACATTTAGAAAAGGGCAAGCAGGATTCTGAGAGGACCAGAGATCATCCCAGGTGAGGATTGGTGGATAGAGCTAGGAATGTTCAATCTAAAGAACAAAGACTTATTAGGGGAACATGACTGATGTCATCAGGATTTTGTGTGCATCCTTCATTGCTGAAGAAGACCATGCCATCAGAGAAATGATGACATGACTTTCCCTTGACTTCGTTTTGAGTGAGGGAGGGCTGTGCAGGTCACCAGCCTCACTTCTCCTCCAGAGCCATCTGAATCCAGTGACCAGATATTCATCAGGATGACTGGAGATGACCCAGGATGCACTGGGTGACCTTGGGCCCTTTAGGCCAAGGTTTTTGCAGGTACTCACTTAGGGTGAGGCAATGCCCATTCACTAAATAGGCCTGGCTACTTCTTGATGTCATCAAATTTGTATCTGAAGGACTTGCTGATTTAGGCCTCTGGGTAGAACTAGAGATGGAATTTTGATTCTGTACAAGGAAAAATTTCCTTACAACTAGAACTCTCCAAAATTGGAATAAGTTTCCTAGGGTGATTGTCAATTCCATCTCTCTGACGGAATGCTAGATGACAGTTATTGAGGAGAGCATAGTCAGGATTTTTCATCGTGTAGCTGTGAGACTAAATGCCTTCTGAACCCCTTCCTAAGTCTGAACTGCTTTGTTTCTGTTTCCTGATTCCCAGGCTTGTATCCTAGCCTTTAACTTGGACAGCAAGGTGTTATCCTCATAGTCAATGTTTCCCTTTCATGTTCTTAGGCATAAGAGGAATTGGGGTCCAAAGGAAATCTGGCTGAGTTTTCTTGCCTCCCCTCCCTCCTCCCATCCTGAACCAAAATATCATTTTATTTTTAAGATATAGATAGCTAGATGGATATTACATATATATATATATCTTATGTTTATCTATATTTACACATACACCTTAAACATATATATATGCATATATAAAAATATAAATATATATATATATAAATGTAACATCTGGAAAAATAGCAGTAGTTAATATTTATATGGTATATTAAGGTTTGCAAAACTTTGTCATATTCTCTCACTAGAGCTTTACTGTAATATTGTGAAGTAGCTTTTGTAATTATTATTAACACCATTTTACATATGAGGAAACTGAGGAGAGGATTTTTAAACTTGACTTCAACTTCATCATTCTTATTCTGGTATTCTGGCCATTAACTCAATTAATGTTATAGATAAAATTTTGGCAGCTAGGTGGCACAGTGGATAGAGAGCTAGGCCTGGAATCAGGAAGACATGTCTAAAGTGCCTCAGACACTTACCAGTTGTGCAACTGAACAAATCACTTAACCTCTGTTTGCTTCAGTGTCTGCATCTATAAAATGGGCATAATGACAGCACCTACTTCCCAGGTTTTTTGTGAGTGTTGAATGAAATGACCTTTGTAAAGTTCAGCATACTGCCTGGCACATGGTAAGTGTTATATAAATGTTAGCTATTGTTATTATTAAAATCTGCATGGTATGATTTATTTTTTGTATGATCAATAATTGGGGTACAGTGGATAAAGTGCTGGGCCTAGAATCAGGAAGACCTGAGTTCACAAAACACTTAACCCTGCTTACCTCAGTTCCTCATCTGTAAAATGAGCTGGGGGGAAAGAAATGACAAAGCACTCCAAGATCTTGAGACAAGAAAACCCCAGATGGGTCACAGAGTCAGACGCAACTGAACACACTCAGCTAGTATGTGGCAGAAGGAGGTCTTGAACCCAGGACAACCTGCATCCTTTATGCCATATTGCCTATCACAATAGTGGTTAGTGCTATCATCACCATAATTAATTACATTAACTTAGCCTAAAAGAGTGAAACTCTAAAGAATGGGAACTTTCCACACTGTGGGTGAATGGGAAAGATATTTTTTAGGCAGGTTGCTCTTTGATTTCCTTTGAAATCACACTATATACTAGCCAAAGATGGATGGAACTTTCAACTAGTTTTACATTAATTTTACAATAATTTTTATCTTATTTATTTTACAATAATTTTTATCAGGATCACCATCCTTCTAGACTTGAATCTTTGGAGTTATCCTTAACTCTCATTTCTTCTTAACCTCCCACATTCAACACTTACCATAACCTGCGGATCCTACTTGCCTGCCTTCTCTGCTATCCCTTCATTGTCTCTTCCCTTATGGAACAATCACTCTGGGCCCTCATCACCTTTCATAGGAACTGTTGTTTTAATTAATTAATTAAATTTAACCTTTTAATTGTTTCTGACTCTAGACTCTTTTCCCTCCAATCTCTCTTTCCTACAACTGTCAAGATCATCTCCTTAATGGCTAAGTCTCATATTGTCACTCAGCATCATAACCTCTGGACCTAATGTGCCCAAGACCAGAATTTACAACTCTATCCAGGGGTGTGCTGATAAATATTTAACAACTGGCTCTCCAAAATGAACACTTCTTTAAGTTTGATCTGCATTACTGACATTTTCTTTATCACTTTTTAAAGTCTAAACTAGTGACAAAAACAAAAGTCAAGTTTTGATCTGTAGTCTTTCATAACTTCTGAGGTGTAGATGTTTACACTGAAAATTTAACAACCAGCCTTCTTTCTTGCTAGCCTAATGGTATGGCTATCTGGGGGGTGGGAATGGGAAGGGGTGATGCATATTTTATTTTTCTGTGCCCCTCAGCTTTGCACATGCAAAGCAAATGCTTCACTATTCTTATTCTTGTCACTACTCTATGTCATTTTCCTATTTAAAATGTATTTGAAACAAACGAACATCCTTTTGCCCTTAGCAGGCTTCCTTAGCCTTTATTGTATCATTGGCCCTTTGAGTGATGTGGTAAAGCCTATAGGCAGCTTCTCGGAATCATGTTTATTAATGCACAAAATAAAACACATAGAATTACAAAATAACCCAATTATAGACACAGAGGTTAACTATACCTGGCCTATTGTATAAAAGACAAAAATAAGTCTAAAACTCCAAAAATCTCCTTCAAACTGGCTTTCCAGCCTGATCTTATTTTCTCCGCCTTGTGCTCTTTAGGTCCCAGACAAACTGGACTAATTCTTATTTTTCCATTGACTCTCAGCTCAGGTGCCATCTACTCTCTGAAACTTTCTCTGACTGGCCTCCTCCAACCCCCAACAGCTGCCCAATGTTCCCTCTTTCCTCAAACTTTCCCCTAGCACAGATCTGGATTTTTCCTTTGTTCCAGTTAAAGCCAATCATATTATACTTATCTGTATCCATAGTGTTATCTCTTGGTCAATTATAAGTTCCTTTCTAGTAGAAACTGTGCCATTTAATTGTCATATGTCCAATACCTGTCACAAAGCCTTGCACATAGCTGTTCAGTCTTTTTGATTGTTTCCAACTCCCTGGGACCCTATTTGGGGTTTTTTAGCAAAGATATTGGAGTGGTTTGCCATTGCCATTGCCTTCTCCAGCTCATTTTGCGCATGAGGAAACTCACCCAGGGTCACATAGCTAGTAAGCATCTGAGGCCAGATTTGAACTCAGGTCTTCCTGACTCTAGGATGGGAGCTCTATTCACTGCACCATTTAGCTGCCCTCTAGCACACAGTAGGAAATCAATAAATATTTTCTGAATCGACCTCAGTCATGAAAATCAAGAATACTCTAGTCCTATATATGTCACCTGCTTCGTTTCCACTGACCATTTGTCCAATTCAATTTCTTTGTGTTCACGCCATATTTATTCATCTATAAGAAACCCCACACCTCCCATATGAATAAAAAGTATAACTTGCTTGTGCCCAGAGGCAGCAGGACCTTCAGCTCTGCCACACAGCAGCCCGATGCAGCAGCCTCTCCTGCTTCACAAGAGTCTGCTGGTGAGTGGTGCAGAAACATTTTAATTAATGGTGAACTTCTTAAAGTTGAAGTAGAAACAATTACAGCTCAATTTTACTTTCATCCTCATTTCCATCATTTACACTCTCTCCTCCCTCCCCATTAGATGACTTCGTTTCACAGTCTGTAAAGCCATCTAATGATTATGCTGGAGAAAGAGAGAAAGGGCATTGTTTCTCTCTCCTGCAATTAAAAGCTGCAGAGGGACAAAGGCAAAACTCCTGTCTTAAATGCCACAAGCACAGAGTCAACCTCCCCAAAGCAGACATCTCACTCTTCGCCAGCTGTGATTTTTTTTTTTAACAAAAGGGATCATGTCTTCCCTTAACAACTGTTTGCACACAAGACTCAAAGAAAGTTCAGAGCGCACATCGTGAGTACATTGGCTATGTAAGTGAAGTGATCTGTAGCACTGCTAATTAGACCTAAATTCTTGATTTACTATTTATAAAACAAAATTGATTATTACTTCATCAACAACGTTTAAAGCATCATTAAGAGAGGTCTGCTCCAGCAGCCTCAGGTTAAATTTTTTAACAAGCACTTTACTTGCTAATCTGTGTTATTGCCAACATATGTAAACTTCCTAATGCTAATTGCATTCAGCTGTGAATCAAACAATGTCTAATTCTCTTCAGGATTAATTATGCACATGTGCCGCCTGCATTCCTAAACATGGTTCTCATAAATAATAAGAGATATATCTAAGCAGATGGGATTTTTCCAACTAAATGATCTGTTTATCATGAATAAAACAACTGACACATACTAGACTTTGAATGCAGAGTCACTCTAACTTTCTCATATTTTTAGCATAAATAATTACTGCAACAATTGTTTGGGTGCATCCCCTTTTTTTTTTTTTCCCTTAAAGCAATTGAGCACTAGAGTGGTTCTTCCCTGGGCTCTGTTTATCTCTGGGATCACCTTTTTTGAGTCTGAAACTGAGGGCACAAAATGGAGTGGTTTATTTCATGCGCTGGCTGAGTCAGGATAATTGACTACAGTAAATGTTCAGATTCTGAAGGCCCTGGGGAATTCTGTTTAAATGGACTCTGTAATTTAAGCTGATAAAACGTTATCCAGTCTTCTCACTTAGTAGAGCGGGGCATGTTGGTGGGCATGTCTTCTTGGATTGCAAGCCCAAATTGCTTTTGATGGTTAGATTCATTTGTTGAGAGATTTCTCTGCCTGCTTTCCTTCTCCCCAACCCCCGAAGAGGAAACCTTATAAATGAAAATGTGCTTGTAAATTTTTAAGTACTTAAGACATAGGAAATATGAATGCAATTATACTTATGGTTATTGGGGAGTAGACCCAGGAGTGTGATGCTTTATTTGCATAATGTACTAAATACTTCATGGGTATAACCTGAGGAACAATCCATCTGTGTGTTCTTGAAGAGGGAGGGTGGGTTCCTTTGAGGAGTGGTGCCTGCCCCATTCTAAGGAGGATTAACTGGTCAGGAGACATGGCAGTCATGTACTAAATAAGGAGTCGGTGACATTGAGACCCTCAGTTAAAATTAGCTCTAGAGTTGAGGTATATGCCACTCTTCAAGAAAGTAGCAAGATCCAGCTTCCTGTGATGCTTAACTCTACAGAGATGACTAAGTAATAACCATTATAATTAGACACAGCATTGAACAAGAAGTCACCTGATCTGACATTTCTATAACAAAACTAAAACACTGTGGATGTTTCTCCCAGAGAAGAGAAACTTCAGCAAACACATGATCCCAATTTTAAAAGTATTCAAAAGTTTGTCATATGGACAGGGGATTAAACTTGTTCTGTTTGGCATGGGACAGTGAGCAACTGGGCAGAAGTTACACTTAGGCTTGTTACCAAGAAAATTTTCCCAGCAAATAGACTTGTTCCAAAGAGGAATGGGTTGCCTTAAGAGATAATGGATTTCCTTTCCTTTCAAGAAGTAAGTGTATGATGATTTACTTATTGAGTGTGTTTCGGGATGGGTAAGATCCTTTTTCTGGTATAGGTTGGACTGAACTTTTTTTCTAGTATAGCCTGGCCGTTGATGTCACTTTTAACTCCAAAATTCACCTAGGGTCCTCAAAAGCTGTCTAATTCAACTGCACATTTTACATTGAAGAAAGTTAGACCCATAGAAGTTAAATGATTTGCCCAAGAGAAGCATGAAAGATGATTCTAACACTGATTTACCTTGTTTTACAGAATTTAAGCAAAATATGCTTTCTTTGCTCTCAGGGGATACAATCTAATGAATTAATAACTATTGTGTAAAATTTCTGAGAGTAAATATTATTGCCTCATTCTCCAGCCTTCTCTTTATAGCAAAGGTAAAGCGATTTGCACAGATATATAAGAATGATAATTTACAAAGTGCTTTCTCACATTCTCACAACATCTCTATAAGGTCAAGTAATTAAAATATAGTTACTATTTTGTGGATGAGGAAACTGAGGCTTAGAGTATGGGGTACCTCCTTTAGGCTCATACATCTTGTGTTGGGACTGATACTCTAGCTTAGGTCTTTCTGATTTCAAATTCAGTGTTCCTTTAACTACAGAAGGCAGCCTCTCAGCAGGATGCAGGGAAAAGAGAATGTCAGCGATGATGGCTATCCATATAACCTTTGAAGGACTCTCTGTCTCCACAAAACACTTTGAAGCAGAGTCAGACTGACAACCCAGGTATTGAAGAACACGAAGTGTCATATGCAGTTTTAACATGACTTAAATATACTACATATAGTGACAAGTTCTAGATAGATGAATGAATATTAACTACCCCAAGCATGTTTAGAAGAATGGTTCATGTAAAACAAAGTAGTTGCATAAAAAAAGGTGTCATTTTCCCTCCCAACATTCAGATTTTGTTACATTTTCTATGTAAATCTTGTGTCAGAAAGAAAAAAAAAGACCATCCTAAGACAAGATGAATTCAATAGACATGGACGATGTAACCTATATGGAAGAGACAAAAAGAACATGGCGACTTGAAAGAAATCAGTGAAGACTTTTATGAGCTGATGTAGAGTAAAGGAGAACAGTTAGGTCAAGTCTCCGATCAGTGAGTGTAGTAACCTCTGAAAACCAATGCCTTCTTCCTTTTGGCAGAATTGGGGGGATAGGTACAGATATAGTTAAGAATATACAATGTGTTGGTTTATTTGAATTTGAAGCCAAATAGGACAGAGATGGGGATCCAGAAAGAAACAATGGTATGAAATAAGACATCAGCCAAACATTGATAAACAACGGAAGATAACAAGGTACAAGACATAATTAGAATTATTTCATAGATCCACTAGCTTGTAAATCGTTTGCATAGATTTGGTTAGTTCTGGTTTTATGTATTAGACTTCATAGTCAGGGAGTAATTTGGTATGGGGGAGTGGGGTTAGTGGTGATGAGGAAGAAAAAAGACCTGGGATAGGCAGGAACTGAGAGAGAAATCCTCATGAAAGATACTAGCGTGTGTGTATGTGTGTATGTGTGTGTGTGTATGTGTGTGTGTGTGTGTGTGTGTGTGTGTGTGTAGAGAGAAAGAGGGAGAATTATTTGTAAGAAGTTATAAGATCATATATGAAGAGTGAAAGATATCACTTAGTTCAATGACAGCCTCCTTTTTACAAATGCCAAAATTGAGGCCCAGGGAGATTCAGTAAATCGGTTAAGATCACCCAGCTAGTGTCAGAGGTAGGATTTGAACCCAGGACCTTGGACTGAGAAGATGGTGCTTTTTCTTCTATTTTATGCTGCCTTCCTAAGGCCTTGTCTGCTTAACTTGAAAGGTTATCTTTTTTTCACTATACCAAGTTCCCTACTTCCCTGCCAAATGAAAAAAAATTTTTAAAAAGTAAAAAAAACCCTTTTATTGCCATTTGAAAAATGTTCATTGTTAATATCACCTTTGACAAAAACATCTCATTCTAGTATCATTATACCCAAATAAAATGAACTGTTTTGACAAATTTGACTGGTCAATTCTCAAAACAAAACAAAAAAGTAAATAGACACAACTGGTTGTTTGACTTGAGTCAGTCAAACCAATCAAACTATTCTCCTGGCAGACAGAGCTACCTTATGTCTGTTTTACTGAATTCTGTTCTAACTCTATTTGATGAGGCAGAGGACTGTACTTGATCCAGTGCTGTGCTGGAAGTCAGGAGATGTTGGAATTCTGCTCTGGGAATTCACACAAAGAGTGACCTTGAGCAAGTCCTTCATCCCCGTGTGTCTCAGGCAACTCCCCGGGACTTACCTATTTAACACAAAATCCGAAGAACTAAGTCACATTTATTCCTTGTCTAAATTCACCTCATGTGAATGACCAAGTATCTGTACATTCAGTAAGTTTCTAAGGCTTTACTGACATGATAAACTAGACTTGAATTTAGAAGACATGAGTTTGGGTTCTCAATCCTCAGCATATAAATTATGTCATTGTGGGAAGTCATTTCCTCTCTGTTGTCTCAGTTTTCTCATCAAGAAAATAGGGATGATAATAAATACCTTTTTTATCTTGCCTCACAAGGTTATTGTAAGGATTCAGTGCAATTTCACAAGCATTTATTACATGCTTGTTGTTTACTAGGCAGGGAAGCTAAATGAATAGAGCAGGAGGCCTGAAGTCAGGAAGACTCATCTTCATGAATTCAAATCCAGTCTTAGACTGTGCGATCCTGGGCAAGTCACTTAACTCTTTTTGCCTCTGTTTCCTCATCTGTAAAATTACCTGCAAAAGGAGTTGACAAACCACTCCACTGTCTTTGCCAAGTGTACATAAGGTGAATTTTAGTGTAAGTCAGGTGGATTTTATTTTGTGTAAAGTGAATTTTTGTTATTATTTCTTAGTTCAGTTTCCCAGGATCCATGGCTATAACAATCACTTGTTCCCAGCTATTAGATATGAGTACCCAAAATTTTGGTTCAAAACATCTTCACTGTGCTTATGCAGCATCATGTAATGATAAATAATATAACCATGCATTGCAGCTGCACAGGGAGATGCAGGGATGATGAGGTGTTGTAAACTTGAGAGGCTATTGCTGGCAATACACCTTCTTTGTCTGTTACCCTATAAAGTAGGTGGTCACTGGTCAGTAAATCGGGAATCTTAGGGTTGATTGCACAAATGTTGAGTGTGCCTTGCTTGTCCCCCATCAAGGCTTGGGAGGAATCCATGTTTGCCTCAGCTGGCCCCCACTGAGGGGGTTTAGGGGATGCACAAGTTGTGCCTATGTTGATTGCTTCCATTGAGAAGTGGGGGTAGCTGCCTCTCTTTCTCACTGGCCCCATCAAGAAGGATGATTAGGGAATACTGTAGGAGTTGTGCTCCCATTATTAGCAATTATCTTCTGAGAAAACTAGACTGGAATAGAATAAGATCACTAACCCCTTCTCTCCTATCTTTCCTGTCTGACCAGATCGAGAATGAACCTATGGTAGCAGTCCTCATGTGTGTTGTATTTATCTGTCTTACACCAAGACCTAAATGGGGTCACACAGAGTCAGACAGGACTAAAAGGACAGAACAGCAACAAAAATTTGCTAGGTAGTGTGCTGTGTGCTGAGTGAAATGAAATAAAGTATAAGAAAGTCATTTTTAAATGACATAATCCCAAGTAAACCAACCAATGAAGCAGCAAACATTATTAAATGCTTACTACATGCCAGGCACTGTACCAAGGGCTGAGGAGACTAGAAAAAGCAAAACAAAGCCCCTGCCTTCAGGAGATTACATTTTAATTGGGGGAAAATTAGATACATAAGCAGTAAAGTGCTGGTAAATGTTAAACAATCAGCTCTCTGGGGGAAATTTGTACATGTGACACACTTTTAAGTGACATTTTATCCTTTGCTTTTTTTGTTTAGACAAAAAAAAAATCAAGCCCTGATTTATATAGCATTTGACAATTTCTGAGGTGCAAATGCTCAAATTGAAAATTTGCCAGTTGACTCTGATGAGCAGGGTCAAGCTGGCTCCCACATGTCCTTGCACATAAATATATAAAGGATACATACAAAACAGCTATAAAGTAGATGGTACAGTAATAGGAATCAGGAAGACCTAAGTTCAAATCCAGCCTCAGACACTTACTTGCTGTGTGACCCTGGGAAAAACACTTACTCCTATTTGCCTCAGTTTCTTCATCTGTAAAATGAGCTGGAGAAGAAAGTGGCCAACCACTCTGGTCTCTCTGCCATGAAAACGCCACATGGGGTCACAAAGAGTTGGACGTGCCTGAAAATGACTGAAAAACAAACTTCAGAAGGGTAGCTCTAGCAGCTGGCGTGAGTCAGGAAAGATGACATGGAGAAGGAAGCATTTCAGCTGTGCTTTGAAGGAAAACTAAGAAGCAGAAATGGAGAAGCATGGAATTCTAGGCATGAGAGAAAGCGTGGGGATGCTAGATGGAGAATCTTATATTAGGAATGCAAGTAGGTTAGAATTTGGCCAGTTCAGAGAGCATGGAGAGAAGATACATGTGAGAAGACTAGAAAGAGAGGAAATGGCCAGATTGTGAAGAACTTTAAATGCCAGAAGTGTTTTTATTTTATATTGGAGATAAAAGGGGAACACAGGTTTTAACTGAGTGGGGTGCGTGCGTGCGTGTGTGTGTGTGTGTGTGTGTGTGTGTGTGTATGGAGGGCAGAAAGGGAGGGTCATATGGCCAGACCTGCACCTCAGCAGCTCTATGGAGCATGTACTGGAGCAAGGAGGAGGATGTTGCTATAGTTGAAACAAGAGGTGATGTGGGCACAAGCTACAGTGTTCACTGAGTGGACAGAAGGGAACATACACGAGAATGTTATGAAGGTAGGATCAACAACATTTGACTGCTGATGTAAGAGTCAGTAAGAGTGAAGATTGAGGATCACACTTAAATTGGGAACCTGGGTGACCGGGAGCATGGCTGGAGCCCTTGGGAGTAAAAAGAGGTCTATGTTTAGGTATAAAGATAATGAGATTTTGGACATGTAGAGTTAACTACTGCAGTTTCATTTGGCAATATCTAACAGGTGGTTTGTGACACATGAGAATTATCTTATGGAGATTATCAGCTCATAGATAATAATGGAATAATAATAACTGAATTCAGGGGTGATAAGATTATCCAAGGTAAGAGACCATAGAGTGAAAAAGAAGAGGGACAAAGATGGAGTCTTGGAGACACTCATTGCAAAGAAGCCTGTAAGGCAGTGGTCCTACAGGTAGTAGAAGAAGAATCCATTGAAAAATAAAGTCATGAAAATACAGGGAACAGAGAGTACCCACTAGAGACATTTGTCAACAGGGTCAGTGTTGCAAAGCGGTCAAGAACCATGAGAACTGAGAAAAGGCCATTAGATTGGACATTTAAGATATCATGGATAACCTCAGAGAGAACAGTCACTTGAATGATAAAGTAGAAAATGATTGCAGAAGACAGAAGAAATTGGGAAGAGAGGAAGTAAAGGCACTGAGTGTAGTTGGTTTTTTCAAGTTTATTTTCAAAGGTCGATATAAGTAGAGGGTAGGCAGGGAAAGAACCAATAGATAGTGAGAGATCAGAGAAGTGGAGATGATAATGGGGGAAATCAGCTGGAGAAGATGGGAGATGATCACTTAAGGGTATGTGAAGATTTGGTTTTAATAAGGAGAAGGGTTATTTCTCCATCAGAAACAGAAGAAAAGAAGGGAATAGTAAGAGGTGTAAAGTAGAGGAGGAGGGGAAAAGAGGGAATTGTACTGAATGGCCATCAGTTTTTTGGTGGAATATTGGGCAAGGTCCTGATCTGAGAGTAGGGGGAAAGGGAATAGTGTGCTAAACTTGAGGAAATAAGAGATGTGCAATAGCTTCTGTAGTGAAAAGGATAGAAAATCAATTACAGCTGGACATGTTGACAAATGTCTGAGGCTGATGGATCACTTCAGTTCAGGAATTCTGAGCTAGAGTAGAACTAAAGCCAATTGAGTGTCCACACCAATAAGGTGACTCCTGGAGAGTAGAGGACCACCAGGCTTCCTGAAAAAGGATTTTCTAGGTTGGAAACAGAGCAGGTCAAAAAACTTATGTGATGATTAGCAATAGTGTCAGGTGCATGAATGGTTCCAACCTGGGTGAGATCAGAAGACCCAGTCTTTAAAAAGAAGGACATATGGAAGAAGGGGAAAGGGAGGAAAAAGAAAAAAATGGGGGAAAAAATAGCACAATTGCCTTGATGTAATGAAGTCCCATTTGAGGGAACAAATTTTTTGTAGATGCATTCGATACAATTTTGTGACTTCCTCCAATCCTTTTTCAGCAGCATATAAGTAGGAGTGAAAGAAGTAGATGGTAGAAGTAAGTTAGAAGTTTTGTTTTAGGATTGTTTTGGGTCATTGGAACAGAAAAGCAGCAAATTTGAGGGCAGAATATAGTTGAAAGTTGTGTTGGCTCACCAAAGTTTTGAGGTTGAGAAGAGGGGAAGTATGGGGTGGGGACTGGGAAAGTCTTGAGAGGTAGAGGGTTCAGAAGTCAAGGTGAGTCAGAGACTGGGTACAATGACAGCAGAAAACACTGATAAAGGCAGGTGATCAGACCATTCAACTATTCAAGTTCTCTGCACAGCTCTAGCCTGAGAGATTGGAAGTGTTACAGTGTCCCACAAGGTGTCTGGGAGCATGGTCTCATAACGAGAGTTATCACTTTGTG
Organism: Bettongia penicillata ogilbyi; assembly: GCA_023548195.1. Lineage (NCBI taxonomy): Eukaryota > Metazoa > Chordata > Mammalia > Diprotodontia > Potoroidae > Bettongia > Bettongia penicillata. The sequence continues at coordinate 218,127 of JAJHZJ010000482.1, read as the reverse complement.
CTGGCCATCAGCAGCAACTGCCAAATTTTAGGGGCAAACTGAGCCTTACAGTGTTGTATCCTGGGGGCCTGTGGAAGCAACAGGAGGCATGATGTCTTTGTAGTGGTGTCTCAGAGCATCCAGAAGCCTTTCCTAGCAACAAGTTTAAGAAAGACTGGAAGAGTAAGATAATATGTAAATTATTATATTTTGATCTACGTGACCTAAGTACAGCATATACATCCCCTTAAGCAGTCAATAATTATTACAGTCTTACCATATACAAACTCCAGTATGCCTTATCTTTTACTTATGTCCAATATTTTTATCTTTTAACTGTGAAAGAGAATAATATAATTCGCCTATGGTGGAAAAAAGATGATGGTGACAAGGAAGAACATTTAGAGAGGAAATCTCAGTACCAGATGATATTACTGACCTTGTTGATTCACATCAGAGACAACAATTATGGATGATACTGTAAATATGAGCTCATAATATTTCCCAAACATGATTTAGGCAAAATTTTGTTCTGAAATGAGTTTACTGATATAAAAAAAAAGTCATACTGTGTGTTTCTGGGTTCACTATACTTTGAACTTTCCACCAATATTTTTGGGCTCTCTGGTCTTTTGACTGAGGGGAAATACTCTCCAATTTGAGGAATGATCAACAAATCTAGAATCTAGAGGAAATTTGAAGCTCAAAGTGTGTCACGAACAGTACTTTTCACTTCTACCAAGTATGAAATAAACCAGCCTTTGCCTGGGAATGGGAACAAGAAAAACCGTGGAGAATCAGAATGCACTTTCAAGATGCTCAGGCATCTTACCATGCCACGTACTTTTCACTGTTCGACTTTTTCAGGTGGTTGGTACCCATTTGCCTACCTGGCTTCCCCATACATAGAAAACTGTGCCTTTCCTGACCCACATTGAATATTTCCTGTTCTACAAACCCTTCCTTTGGTGCCTTATTTGGTATCTGGCTAATCTGACAAATTAATTTGAGCTAAAGTATTAATATCAGTGTGATTATGATTTAATGTGTCACCCTACCCAAGTAATGGCTGCTTTTGGACAGTTGTAGTAGGATTGCAGTGCCTTAATCCAAAAGAACAAGCAATAAGGGGATATTTTGACATATGGGAAGAGATTTCAGAAAAGGTGATAAGACTGATGAAGTAGATCTTTTTTTTTTTTAATTTATTTTGATCTGGAAGAATATTTTCCTAGGATCAAATCACACTAAAGTTGGTGGTTACTACAAACATCATCCCCGCCTTTTTTACCCTCCCATCCACCCAGCAGCATGGTGTTCATTTGCATATTTTATGAGCCATACAATTCTCACTTGGTTTAATTACAGATTTGCATTTCTAAAGAGAGAGGTTTGTGACTGTACTAGGGCAGTGATGCAACAGAAAACATGATGATGGGGGGGGTAGGGAAATGGGGACTGTGGTTTTCACCGAATTCTCTGATATTACTATTTTGAGAAATCAGCTGATAACGAGAGGTAACTCCAAATGCTGAGCATGTGAATCCTATATTAATTTTGTTGTTCTTTGATTTTTTTTGAAGGCAGTATAACATCAGGCACCGGTTCAAGTTAAAAAATCTCTGTTGATATGGACAACTTTACCATGTGATAGTAGCATTGTATCCAAAATCTCAATATAATTTTGAGTTGCGTCATGCACTTTTGTCCATATATATGGTGAGGGTGATAGGCAGTGCTTTAGAGGTAAACCAGTTCTCTGATTACTTTTCATGTACTTATTTTGAGGTGTCTCCGGCTCAAAAGCAGTCTTATAATGGACTTGATGAACAATCGACACCTTCTGGTTGTTTGAAGGTAGAACAAGAGTTTGGGAAGGTGAAAGAGACCTCCTTCTCCTCCATTACACTATCAGTATAAGAATGAAATATAATGGATCATATATTCATATATAATAGTATAATATGTCACATTCTTCATATAATAATAATAATGCTCAATAATTATAACCAGCATGTATATAGCACCTGCTCCATGACAGGTATTGTGCTGAACACTATATAAACATTATTTCATTAGATCCTCACAGTAAAGTTGAACAAACAGAGGCTGAGTGACTTGACCCAGGTTACGTAGCTGCTAAGTTTCTGAGGCTGAATTTGAATTCAGTTCTTGGCGACTCCAGGTCCAACTCTCTATCCAGGGCATCACCTAGTTCTCAATTCATATCACAGAAGATTGTCAGGACCCTCTTGATTCAAGAGGATAGAGACTTTGTTTATAGATAAAAGATTCTGTTTCCGTATTGGAGGAGTTCCTTGAAGTTCTAGCTTGGACCTTGCTCCCTGTGGTTCTCTTGTTTGTGGACTACAGAGGAAGTAGGATTCTGGTGGTCCGACTCTGAAACATCTCCTCCACTTCTGACTGCTTTGTAAGGGAACAACCTCTGGGCCATGCTGAGAGCTATAGAAGACTTTGTTCTTGTACTCTCACCTAACTGCTCCTGAGGCAGTAGTAGTGCTCTCTCTCTCTCTCTCTCTCTCTCTCCCTCTCCCTCTCTCTCTCTCTCTCTCTCTCTCTCTCTCTCTCTCTCTCTCTCTCTCTCTCTCTCTCCCCCTCTCCCTCTCTCCCTTCCCTCTTCTCCCTCTTCCTCTCTCTTTTCTCCTCTCCCTCTACAGCTGTGAATATTAATAGTGGTTGCACCCCTCTTAAGTCTTTTTCCCTTTTGATTATCCTGAAGGAGTTGAAAGGTCTGGTTTTGCAATCATACTTCCCCATCCCTTCTGCTTCCCTTTCCTCCTTCCTTTCTCTTCTCCTTTCTCTCTATCCGTTCTTTCCTCTCTATTCTCTACTTCTTTTCCAACCTTTCCCTTTCCTTCCCCCTTTCTCCCACTTATTTTTCCTCTCTGGGTCTCTAGTTCTCTCTTCCTCTCTCTCTCTCTCTCTCTCTCTCTCTCTCTCTCTCTCTCTCTCTCTCTCTTTCTTCCTTCCTCACTTCTCCCTTCCCTTTCCTCTTCCCCCTAATCTCTCACTCAAACCCCTTTCTCTTTTTTCTTTCTGCTATGGATGTAGTCCAGATAGGCCCAAGTGGGCCTAGGAGGAATCATTCAATGATATCCTCCTTAAATAAAATAATTGCATGCTTTATGTTTTTAGGAGTATTGTTAAGTATCTTATTTTAATTGTGTAGAAATTATTATTGATTTGCATATTGTTGAGCTAATGATTTCCCTGATATGCTTGGTAGTTCAACTTATACTAGATCATTACTGAGCTAAGAATTCCCCTGTAATCTATATTATGATAATTCCCATTAAATACTTCCCTGTTTCAACCCAAAAAGCTATATAGTTATTTTGTGGCTTCAGGTTTGCAAGTGCAGTAAGACCAAAGCTAAAAGATCTTAGGCATTCTGGAGCATACATGGCTCTGGGAGCCACCTGACTCAATAGCCACAGGGTATGGATGGTTCTTTGTGGCTACTTAGCAGTCCATTAAGAGACTCTTCCTTCTCCCTCCCCTCCCTTATCTTATCAATGGCCAAGTCATGTTGATTCCATCATTCTGACAACTCTCACAGATATCCCCTTCTATTCAACCACACCACAGCTACTGTAGTTCAGGCCCTTGACTCTTCTCACCTGGACTATTGCAATAGTGTACTCAATACCTCCTTTTTCTTCCCTTTAAAATCCATATTGCATGTGGCTGCCAAATTATTATTACTAAAATATATCTGCACTGTAGCCTCTGGATGCCTTTAACTCCCATTGTGTTTGTACTCCTTTAGGAAATGTTTAATATCAGAAAGGAATGGGATGACTTGAGAACAGCAGCTCCCAGAGTAGTTGTGGTTATGAGGCAGGGGTGGGGGAAGGTAGCAAGGTATGTGTGGGGATGGAGAAGCAGGAAGAGACACAGAGAGACACAGAGATGCAGACAGACAGAGACAGACAGACTGACACCTAGAAAGAAAATCCCACTTGGACTTTGATCAGACTGGACTCAGTTGAGATGAAATGTAAAATTACAAAAATTTGAAAAAACTATTTATGTCTCTATAAGGTTTGAATAGTAACCTCTCAGTGGTTTGTACTACTAATAATTAGAGGTATACAGAATGTTCAGGGAGGGACTAGAACCTTTGGGTGAAGTCTTTACAAGCCTTTTCAGAATTGCTCCTCTACCTTTGTCGTCCACCTGTCACTCCGACTCTGACCGGTGGCTCCAAAAAGCTGTGGCATCAGTAGTGGTCACACCCCAGTAAAACTCTTGGGAGGGTAACTGACAGTCCTCAAACTGTGAGGTTAGGGTGATGTCTACCCCAAGCACATAGAGACTTTTCCCAGCAGAATTGGGAGATGGGAACAAAGGCCACGATGCTTGAAGCAGATTCTGGGTGTCAGGGTCATCCACTCTCTATCTCCCAAGTTGTTGCCAGTCATCTTGACTTTTCTCATGCCATTGCACTTTGATAACTTTGAAAGAAAGAGGGAGGTTGACAACTTCACACAACTCAGTCATAGTTACATCCAACTTATGCACAAGTCATCATCTACTATTTTACCCACAACTTCTTTATGTCATTGATTATCTTTGAAAATAAAGAATAAATACCAATAATTAGTAATTATAACTTAACCATTCTATAATATACACTGTGATTCTTTTATGCTAATATAACATCCCTCTGGACATGTGTGATGGAGGGGCTATCGCCTTTCTCCCCACACCTCTATATGAAAAGAAGGAAAAATGAAGCTTCCACAAAATAATTTTTTCTTTTTCCATTTTTCATTTATTCAAATTCTAATCTCAATAAATTCCCAAGTTGCTTCATTAATAGCTACTTTTTTTTTTTCCTAATTGGGTACATCTTAAGTTAATCTATGGAAAAGTGATGGTCTTAATAAGCCTCCTGGTCATCCTGCTGAATCTTCAGTAAAGTTTACTTACTATAAAAATGTAACTTTTTGTGACTTTAATGTGCAACTACTATATATTTGTGTGTTTAGTTATTTTCAGTCATATATATGACCCTTTGAGACTACAATTGGGGTTTTCTTGGCCAAGAGACTAGAATGGTTTGCCGTTTCCTTTTCCAACTCGTTTCACAGATTAGAAAACTGAGGCAAAAAGGGTTAAGTGATTTGCCTAGGGTTACATAACTAATAAATGCCTGAGGCCAGATTTAAACTCAGGAAGATGAGTCTTCTTGACTTCAAATTTGGCACTCCATCCACTGTGTCACTAAGCCGCTCCGACTATATATTTACATATAAACATATATATGTGCATACATTTGGACATGTAGATCGTATATCATAGTGATGAACTGTTGGTTCAAAATTTTGTCTGATATTTTATTATTCGAGTGACTATGGACAATTAATTTAACTTCCCTAGGTCTCAGTTTCTTCTTAAGTCAAACTGGGAAAATGTACAGTGCAGGTACACCTGTTCAGGTGTTTTTTGTTTTTGTTTTTAATGATCAATTGTGACAATATATGTAGTGTTTTTAAATTCTTAATACATTATATATTAGCTTTTATTGTTACAGTGGGAGTGATAGTGCTGGTGGTGGAAAAAAAAAACAACTTGTCTAGGAATCAGTAGACATGAATCCTTGTCCTAGTTCTACTTCTTACAAATTGTTTAACCTTGAACAAGTTGTTTACCTTCTCTCGACTTCAATAGCCTCATCTGTAAATCAGAGATAATAATCCTTTTCTAGAGTAGATTATTGTTGTGAGATAATATTTGTAAAAAAGCATTTAATAAAGCATTATATATTAAGTTCAATTAGTTTTTCTTATACTAGGCCTTTGTTGGAATGTGTAAAATTAGAACTCTTCAAATAAGCTTTAGTGTTCAACTCCAGTCTACACCTTACCTAATTGATAATTACCTTGGCTAAATGTTGGCTTTCAGGTAGGTTAGTGATTCTTAAATTATCTCCCCTAGAAGTATTTTCCAGGTCAGTTATTTTCCCCATGAGATATTTTACATTTTCTTCTATTTTTTCAGTATTTTGACTTTGTTTTGTTATTTCTCAATTTCTCATCAAGTCATAAGCTTGCATTTGGCAAATTCTATTTTTTAAGGAGTTACATTCTTCAGCGAGATTTTGTACCACTTTTTTGGCCAATTCTGAATTTTATTATTATTATTATTATTATTTTATTGGTTTTTGGCATCCTATAATCACTTCCATATATCTTTGATTATTTTCCCTCCCTCCCCTCCTTCCCCCTTCTTCCCCACTCCCTCCCTGAGACAGCTTTATATAGGTTCTACACATACATTCTTATTAAATACATTTTCACCTTAGTCATGTTGCATAGAAGAATTAAAATGAATAGGAGAAATCATGAAATAAACCCAAACATAATACAAAAGACAATGACCTGCTTCATTCAGAAATCGAATTCCATAGTTCTTTCTCTGGATGTGGAAGGCATTTTGCCTTAAGAGACCATTGGGAATTATTTAAGTCCTTGCATTGCAATGGAGTACTAAGTCTCCCAGAAAAATTCCTTGCAAACTGTGGTTGTTGCTGTGTACAAAGTTCCCCTGATTCTGCTCCTTTCACTCAGCATCAGTTCATGCAAGTCTTTCCAGGCCTCTCTGAAGTCTTCCTGCTCATCATTTCTTACAGCACAATAGTATTCCATTATTTTTATATACCACAGTTTATTCAGTCATTCCCCAACTGATGGGCATCTCCTTGATTTTCAGTTTCTGGCCACCAGAAAGAGAGCTGCTATAAAAATTTTTGTACATGTGGGACCTTTTCCCATTTTTATGATCTCTTGGGGATACAGTCCTAGAAGAAGTATTGCTGGGTCAAAGGGTTATTTCTGAATTTTAAGGAGTTATTTCCTTCAGTATTTTTGTACCTCTTTTACGAGGCCGTTAATTCTTTTTTCATATTTTTCTTGCATAGCTCACATTTCTTTTTCCATTTTTTCCCTTACTACTCTGACTTGATTTTAAAAATATTTTTCTTTTTCTTTTTTTTAAAAAAAATTTTTTTTTTGTTTAACTCTTCTAGGAGTCTTTTTGGGTTTGTATCTGATATACATTTTTTTTTTAATCTTTGTTTGTAGATATTTGAAGTTATTTTCTGTGTTTACGTCTTGATATTCCTTGTCACCATAGTATTTTTATGGTAAGGTTCTTTCTTCAGTTTTCTTATTTTCCTGTGTTTTTCTTGACTTTGGACTCTATGTTAGCATTGGGCTCTGCTTACTTTTGGGGAGGATGGCTGTCCTGTACTCCCATTTCTTTATGCCCAATGCTTTCATAACTCATTCTAGGGCTGATAAGTTTTTGGTGCTTCCAAAATAACACAAAACCTGTTCACTGCTCTCCTGGTTTGTACTCTGCAATTTTCTAATCTAATTTGAATCTGTTGGCTTGCATGTGGTTGAGACTCTATAGACTGCTGGACTCAAGCACAGACAACTGGGTAGTTCTGCAAGTTCAGAGCACCTGTACTGCTGTGTCCTCCTTAGTCTTGGTCTCCTTCCTTGGTTTATTGTACTATATATAGGCTTACATACAGAACTATAGGTTAGAACCAAGTATGCCTCTCTGTTTTTAGGCTTAGAGCTGCTAAGTTTCTGGAATATATTCCTTGCTCCTTACATACATGCCCTCTCATAATCAGGACTGCTTTTCTCCATTCTGGAATTTCTTTCTAGAACTGAGTAATGGGTGACAGAGCTATCTGATGGTCCCCATCCCTGCTCTCAGTGATAGTACAGGGTTCTCTTGGAATCTTTTTCTGCTCAGGTTTTCAGTCTCCTTACCTTTGGGCACTTAACTGATCCCCATAGTTTCTGGCCAGCCCCAATCCCAGTGTCCACAGACCTGTTGGTCTGTCTTCCTAAGCAACTATGACCTGGTAAAAAACAAAACAGCAGCCACCACCACCTCACTATGACTTTTTCTTGGTTCCCTCATTTAGACTTCAGTCCAGTGTGCTGTATAGGAGGTAGCGAAGGACCTAAAGCAAAACTGCTGCTCTTACTCTGTCATCTTGACTGCTGTCTTGGCGTGGCTAAATGTGAACAGGTAAAAACCAGTCTGGCTAGTCTCCTAGTCTTCTCCCAGTCTCCCACTTCCTAACCCAGGATGCACATACTCTATGGCTAATAAACTCAGAGACTGGACATTACCACCCTACCCTACGCTGGTCCTTTGCTGAATAACATAGAGTTAAGTTCCTTCAGTCCCTGCCTCTCATTCCTCACTCCTTATTAGGCAATTTAAAAAATACCCTCAATCATTGGTCCTGACCATAGCATTATCTTTCCCTATGATTGACAAGGCAATCTCCTATTGGTGTCAGCCAGCCCTTTGTGTCTGAACTTTATGTAAGTTTAAACCCTCAGAGGCTCTGGGTCTTTGACCATAGTGTGAAAGCTGTTGTACCATTCTGTATCTAGAAGCCACCCTACTGTGTGCTGCCCTCATTTGAGGGCAGTAGGGGCATCAAATTGTGCCTACTCCCTCTTGGAATCCTTTCTCCTCCTCCCCTTGTGAGTCCTAATAAAGCTTAATTAACTGCTATCCCTGTGTGTGACTGCTGCTTTTCATCTGAACTCTCCTATACTACAGTAAGTCAGAATGGAACACAGACATGGAATTCGTGACTACTCCAGGAGAGCAGAGAGGAAACAGGGAATGAAATCCATCTCCACAAAGCTTTAACCTGGCAAATTGTGGCAGGCAGTTTGCCGATGTTCCTATGGTGTGCCATAAAATCCCACTCAGACTTCTCTGACCTAAAATCTCAGAAATTCCTGAGTTTCAGATCTATCCTTCAGTCCTTACTAGAAGTGTGACCCTGGATAAGTCACTTAGACTCTGTCAGCTTTATTTCATCTGTAAAAAGGGGATAACAATAGCATCTACCTCCTGGTGTTGTTTTAAGGATCAAATGATTTAATATTTATAAAATTCTTTGAAAACTTAAACTGGTAGTCATCATTACTATTATTAATAAGTTTATGTAGCTTGTATTTCATTATTACTTTTTATTCATTCAATAAGTACAGCTATTTTAGAAAAATTTGCGCTGTCTTTGATGGCGATAGGAGAAAGAATTGTAGGGAGTGTAGCATAAGACTTCCTGGCTACAGCCTCTACTACAGGCACTACCGAGTTTCTCCACCACATTTGTTAAGAGCACACTACTCCTTTTACTTTCAGAATCTATTCCTTCATTGCCCCACCAATTATATTAAAGGTCAGCACTCTAATAAGCATGTGGACTTTCTGGAGAATTTTCAGCTTAGTAACAAATATGCAACTTCATTAAAATGACTTTTTGTAAAGTAAAAAAGGCCAAATACATTGTGTATCCTCTCCTTCAAACTTCTAGAGGAAAATGAGATAGCTCCCTGGAAAGGAGTTGGTAAACTCAACTTTGTTGAGTTTTGAGGATGAAAGAGTGTGAAATATCTCCTCAACAGGATGTTGAGGGATATTGAGAGACAGGGAGAGGCAGACCAGAAACTGTTTGTTTGAATGGGAACCAGACATCCTTTGTTGGCAGAAGGGTCAATGATGACCAAAGTGATGAATGATACTGGAATTATATCCCTTTAACTACAAAGATGAGTACCTGAGGGCATCTTTTCTCTTTCCACTTTCTTCTCCTTTGTGTGTGCTAACCATTATTGAGTAAGCCCACAGAAAATATGAGTGATGTCCATAGATGAAGTCAGGTGATTAGAAGGTACATGGTCATCCCTTGAGGTTTTGGTGTGGCCCTCAACTGCATTGCCTGCTGTGTTGCTGTGTTCTAGGAGGCATCTGGAAGCCTTTCTCATTGTAGGCATATATAGAATGTAGTATGTACCCAGGCAAGAGGTAATGGCTCTATCATTGCCCTAGTGGTAAAAGATTGGTACCATTTTGGTCCTGTAGGCATTGAGAAATCTAGCAAGGAAGCAGGAAGGGCATGTCTTGTCCCACTTGATTCAAGTTCCTTAACTTGGAATTCAAGGTCCTATTTTATAGGTCTTGTTTTGTTTTATTTTGTTTTTTTTCTCCCTCACAATACTTCTCTACTTTGAATCTCCATGGATTCTATGACTTAGCTGAATTTTACTATTCACTGTCCCCTAAATATATTCCTTTGTTTCCTACTTTCATGCTGATTGATCTATTTTCTCTCTTTGGAATTTACAGGCCAGATTGATGTTTGTTGAAAATGACTTCACTCAAATGCTAGCCTACTCTCAAGACATGACACCCCCCAAAAATGTAGAATGACTTTTTTCTTCTTTGAACCTCATAGACTAATTTGTACCCCCTTTTAGACATAGCATCTTCTATTTTTACTTTAGCTTCTTGCGGATACATAGACTTTCTTCTGTCATAGGATCCTAATGTTAAGGGATATCATTGAATCTACATGAGTTGTATGCCATATATTAAGTATTGCTGTGTCTTCCAAGCTCTGTACATAGTAGGTGCTTAATTTGGTAGATTAAATAGAATCCAAAGATTCTATAAGTGCTAATGACCTTCATAATAATGTGGTAAGTTTCTACAGCATTAACCTTTGAATGATTTCGGAAGGAATGGCAATATAATTCTAATATAAAGTATATTCTCATTAAATTATAGATGTAAGGAGGGTGAAATCATGCTTTCCATTTCATATATAGTACACTATTTAAAATGAGGGAGTTATCAAAGAATTTTTTTTCTAACACCTACCATATATCAGGGTTCTGCTACATTAGGTGCAATTACATGGATCATATGAAGGTCACTATAATTATAGGTTTCAGTATCTTTTCAATTGATCCAATGGAACTTCTAGAAGTATATTTCTAAACTGAATAGGACCCATTCAGTAATTACATTCCTATGGAGTTTTTCAAAAGTACAAAACCTTTTCACATTGTAGTAGCATCATATAATGGGAAAAACATTCATTTTAGAGTCAGAGGACTAAAATTCAAATCCCACCTTTTGAGATCCACCTGTGTGGACACGGGGCAAATTGCTGAATCTTTGTGTATCTCAGTTTTCTCTTCCATAAAATAACAAGCTTCAGTTATGATGGCTTATCACTTTGGATCTTTGTATTTAGAAATACGGAGAAAGTGCAATATACAATTTTACCAGTATAGTTGCTCCGCCTCCTGCCACAAATGAAAATCTGATCATTCTTTAATTGTCATGAATTGCTCTGTCCCCTTCTCCCCCATCACTTCCACAAAACAAAATAAAAGCATTCTGGCAGCCCAGCTTCTGGCAATGAGACTCTCTAAACTTTGACTGGTCCGCAGCAGTACTTTTAAGGGAAAGTTCTTTATCTGGAGTCCACGAAGAGCTTCTCACTCCAGAAAGGTCCATGGATAGATTTCATGAAATCCTTGAACTTGTATAGGAAAATAAAATACATCTTTATTTTCACTAACCTTTGTTTTCTTTTATAATCCCTATATATTTTATGCATTAAATATTGTTCTAAGAAAGAGGCAATAGGCTTCACCAGACTTTCTAAATGGACACATGACACCCACAACAAGGTTTAGAACCTCTCATTTAAGGGGGTTCAGCTTCTATCTCTTAATCTACGGACCCTTGAATATTCCTGCTTGAAAGCTTTCTGACTTGTTAGGGCCTATCGGAGCTGTTACTGTAATGATATAGACTTCCAGAACCATGTCACCTCTGCACCAGAATGAACGACCCAAGTAGGGCTTTAGTAAACATTCACATATTGGCACATTCACACTTCAGTCCTGCAGTGGATCTGTGATCTCACTTGTGTGAGTACTTGTTCCAACAGTGCCGACTCTGGGAACCTCTCCCCACCTTCTCATCCTATCTGACTCTTGCCATGTCTTCCTGTAAATTCCCATAAATCTCTACAGGGTGTCTGCTCACCATGCTGAGAGTCTTTCTGTAAGTCTCTTGATGCAACCTGGAGAACAGTACAACATGAATGCCATCCATCTGTTATTTCTCAATCTTGCTAAGTAACTGGCTCACACTTCCACTGGTACTCTTTATGACACATTTTACTCATTGAATCCCTGGTCATATGCTGTGGCTTGCTGAGGCCCTTCATGCGGCTCTCCACTGTCTTTTGACTTGTCTTAAGTTTTCATTATTCTCTGCTTGTGATATTCCATGGTTTGCATTTATATATTGTTGTCAGAAGGACATTAGTATTTTAAAGTAAAAAAGTAGATGGATTTTTAATACAGGGACAAGTTTAAAGTCATTGGTAGTGCCATGCAATTTCAAAATTCAGTAGTTTCTCTCTTCCACCTGTTTAGTGTTGAACCCAGTTCATTGCCCATTTGTCTCTTCCACATAGAATCCCTCCTTTTGATACCCCAATAGTCCTGTAATATGATGAGTAGGATTGCTCTGATTCTGTTATCTTCACCTGTAAAATGGAGATAAGTGGAGTCTTAGAGACACTGTATTACATATACTAGGTTACTCAGCCAGTAAAAAGCTAGGACTCAAAACTAAGTCTGACACCAAGTTACTTTTTTTCCCAGTGCTACATTAACTCTCTTCATTACTATCAAGAGCTATTAAACTCACTCTTTGTAGAACTCAACGCATTACTTAGAACTTGGGTAATTAAAAAGAATGTAGCAAGTCAAATCTCTGCAGTAAAGGAGAACAAACCATAGATTAACTAGAATAAGGGTGGGCAACCTGCAGCCTTGAGGTCTCATGTGGCCCTCTAGGTCCTCAAGTGTGGCCCTTTGACTGAATCCAAACTTCACAGAACAAATCATTTAGTGAAGATTCCCAGCCCTTGACTAACAATCCAGAGCTCTCAATCAACTAAATGGCTCCTTCACAACCTGCCTTTCAACTTAATCTCCACATTTCACTTTTAGGAAAGAGGTAAAGGAAAAGAAAATAAAGGGTTAGATTGTTGTGATAATGTTGCAAAGTATTTGGTATATTTTAAAGTGTTATTCCAATAGAAGCCATGATTATATTAAGAATAGTTAAGTTTTGTTTCTTTTTTTTCTCTCTTTTTGGCTTTCTTTTTCTTTCTTTCTCTCTTCCTCCCTTTCTCTCATTCTCCCTTCCTTCCTTCCTTCCATTTCTTTCTTTCCTCCTCCTCCTCCTCCTCCTCCTCCTCCTCTTCCTCCTCCTCCTTCTTCTTCTTCTTCTTCTTCTTCTTCTTCTTCTTCTTCTTCTTCTTCTTCTTCTTCTTCTTCTTCTTCTTCTTCTTCTTCTTCTTCTTCTTCTTCTTCTTCTTCTCTCTCTCTGCCCCCCCCCTCTCTGTCTCTCTCCTGCTCCCTCCCTCCTTCAAGAATGCTATAGTATAGAGACAGGACAGTTTCTGCTCAATCTACTCTATTTCTCAACCACAATACTATGCAATGATCACTGACCCAGAGATACACTTCAGACTGTAGACAATCTAGTCCAACCCTCTTGGTTAAAAGATGAGGAAAGCAAGGCCCAGAAAGTGAAGTAACTTGCTCAAGTTCACAAAGGTAAACATCAGAGCCAAAATTTGAACCCAGGACCTCTGATTCCAGAACATCTACCCTTTCTATTACATTACACTGCCGCTCGGTCATTAAAAAAAGATTTAATTACGTTCATGAGGGTCTATTGACAAGACTGTATTTCCTTAGGTAGGAAAGAAGAATTAAGGCATATTAAAAAGTTTTTCAACAATAAATACTAGAACAAAAAGTGTTGCCTAATTAACCCTTAATTAACTGGATATTTTAACCAACCCAGAAAAGTCCATTTTCTGAGCATTCTGATTAATTATAGTCTTCCTGGAGTTAACAAGCTGAGCATTGGGAGTATACACAGACAAATTTAACTCTTCTTAATGGTGAAAAACATTAAAAAAATGCAACGGGAAGAAAAAGAATAAAACATCGAACTAGTGAAGGAAATAGTACCATTGCAGTCTCCTGTGGCCACACAGTATCTCCCTCCTGGCACTAAGCCTCAGGGCTTTTTGTGATTCTTTTTTTTTTTCATACTGTTCTCTGGGTACATACCCATCATGTAAATTCAGGCTTCAGCACACTCCCCTTCCCATTAATGTACTTCTGTGTTTGATAAGGGCATTCATAGAGTCCCTTTGGATTTTAATAACTGCCAAAAGATGCATTAAAAGATAATATTGATTGGTAGGTAGTTTATGCAGCTAAATTCTCTTTCTGGCAATTAATTTCATATGTTCCTGCAAACAAATTTAACTGCCTGGCAGAGACCACACTGTACTTAATATTTTACTGACATTTAGACAAGTCCAAATTTGCTGGTTACATTTTTTTTAAGTTTATGTTAAAATTCACACAATTCCCCAAACATATTTTGGCAATGAACATGCTGTCTTGTGTGATAAAATCATACAATACATAGGTAGCATTCTGTGGTACAAAAATAATAAAGAATTAGAAGGTATCTGGACTATGAATATGCATGGAGAAAAGCTTTTCTTTAGGGTTATAAGAAATTGTGAACAGAAATCTGTTGTTAAGAGAAGGCAAAGATGGAAAATGTCTATGTTCTCAATTTTGGGGCCTAGATTGACAAATTAAAGAGACTCTATACCTTGAGGTTTTGGGTAAGTTTACCAGTAGTAAATTGAATTAAAAGAAGTATAATTACACATGTCACACCCAGGCTAAGACTACAGGTGAGAGGAGACAATGGAGCTGAAAAACTCCTTAAGTTTTCATATGCTGTCTCTCTGATATAGGCGCTCCCTTCACTGATTCACATCTTTTCACATCCTTGCCTTTTCAACCTGTTCAATTTCTTATCCATGTTCTCCTGTGGATCTTCCACCAAGGATCTGCCAAATGGGCTACATGTGATGTAGGGGCACATTCCTAATGTCTCTGTGACCAGATAGGCTCAGGCTAGTGGATCTCTTGAGCTAGGGTTTTTTTTCTGCCACTGTGTAACCTTACACAATTCTCAGTTTTCCCCTCTTTAACATAAGGGAGTAGGACTAGATGACATAAAAAAGGGTGAGAGTGAATTGGAAATCAGGAGGTGTATTCATTCTGCAAATAACCAGCTGTGCAGCTAAGCATATAACCTCTCAGCCTCAGTTTCCCCATCTGTAAAATGAGAGAATTGGTCTACATGATCTCTATGATCCTTTTCAATTCTAAAATTCAAGAATTAACTTTTTTTCTCTCTAAAACAAATAACTAGAATGTAATGATTTAGAGTACCCTAGAGGGATGACAATGCCACCTCAGTGTCCATGATAAGGTGATGAAGAACATGGTTTATCCATCAAGTGAAGAGATGATTCTTTACCATCAAAATGATTATAAAAGAACTGCTTTTAATAGGAGGTGGAACAAGTGTTAAAAATTCAAATGTAGTTATAGCAAATTAATCTAATTAGCATCAATTTTTTAAATTTAAATTTTAAGGTAAAATTACAGCAAACCAATGTATCCATGAGGAATTCTGGTAAATGTAACTATCCACTATGAGGCAAGCTATTTCTATACCATAAAATACAGAAAATTTTAAAAATACCATATTCATCATTTTAAGCTTCGCAATGACCAAATTAAATGTTTACATGGTGAGTCCATTAAAATGACTAAAAACGAGGTCTCAGTTTAAAGACAATCTGTGTGATGATAATACTGGACATTTATATAGCACTTTAAGTTCATTGTATCATTTGCTCTCCCAACAACCCTGTGAGGTAAGTCCTACAACTATTATTACCATTTCTGTTTTATAGACAAGAAGAATGAAATGAAGGAAAGTTTAAGGACTCGCCCAGGCCCACACAGCTAGCAAGTACAAGGGTTGGCATTTAAACCCATATCTTCCTGATGCCCAGGTACAATGCTCTATCCCATGGGACAGTGGTGTCAAACTCAAGTACAAACAGGAGCAACTAAGCCACACATGAAGATCCTAGTGAACTGCACATTGATTTAGTTTTAAAATGGAATATTATCTATTTTTATGTATTTTATTAAATATATCCCAATTACATTTTAATCTGGTTTGAGCCACATTTGGGAGTATTACAGGCAGCCCACAGGCTGTGTGCTTGACATTTCTGCACAAGGACACCTAATCTGGCTATGTTTCTGATCATTGCATGCCAACTACTTTTAAAAAAACAGTCATTAAAATTTAAACATTTAGACCCTTCTTTGCAGATGTGAGGCACTCACCCCAAAACTTCCATTTTTTCCTGCTTCACAGTTCAGTCCCTTCTCATAGTGTGCATCCAGACGATTTTTAACAGTATGAACAATATTATTCTCATTAATTCTTCCCTTTTCTAGGTTAGTGTAATCCCCTCCCCAAACAACAAGAGCAAGATTAGTAAAACTGTCCTTGAGACCAAATTGTCCCAAGGTTCCAGTGAATAGCTAGTTCCCTGATGATCTAACTACAAAAGCAAGCACAGAAGGTAGCAGGTGCTCCTCCCTCTAACCTTTCATTGGCTTCTGAGCAGTAAAACAGAATGGCCAACACAGGTCCGTACAGAGGCCTAGAAGCTGCATTCAATTATCATTGCTAAAATGGCTAAGTAAACTTATTATTAATCATTAGATGCCCTATGAGCATCTCATTTCATTCCAGTCCCCAAATTGCAGTCTTCAGGGAAGGCCCTGACCTCCCACAGCTGGAGGGCCTAAGGATGGAGGATCACTACCATGATCAAATACAAAAGTGATATATCTATGTGGCAAGCATCTTAATATACTCCTACTACTACTACTATCACTACTATTATTGCTACTACTGCTATTACTACTACTATGCAGTATAATCTTCATATATATTCTTTGTACCACCTCTAGTTAAAACACTGATGATTATCTTCAATAATCACTATTTTCATTCTCAGTCAATAAGTTAATGAATCAGCCAAGTAACAATTATTAATCATCTACTGTATGCCAGGCACTGTATTGGTCACTGGAGAGATACAAAGATGACATAAAATTGCCCCTGACTTCAAGGAGTTTACATCTTATTGGGAGAGATGATACATACATATATGAGTATATGCAAAGTAAATACAAGATGATTTGTATAGGGTTGAAGGTGTGAGCTACAGGGAGGGATCAAGAAATGCCTCAAGTGAAGGTAAGAGGACAAGAAAAGTAGGATCTTTTGTTGTTTTTGTTTTTATTTATACCAAGAAGTATACTTATTTGAATGTGATTAAAGAAGACCTTGGAGTACTAGGCGGAGTAGAAGGTCAGACCTACAGAAGTTCTTCCCCAACGGCCCATAAAATACCTGTAAAATGACTCTAAACAAATTCTGGAGTGGCAGAAGCCACAAAACCACAGAGTGAAAGAAATTTCCAGCCCAAGAACCTGGAAGGCCAACAGGAAAGGTCTATCACACCTGGCTCAGAGCAGAGTGCAGCCTAGCCATGGTCCCATAGGCAGCAGGGACAGGACAGAAGCATGCTTCAGGGCACAGAATCCCAGGTAGCAGCTGCTGTTCCCAGCTCTTTCACCCCACAAATACCAAAGACAGCTTCAAAAGTCAGTGAAAAAGCTCTTTCACCTGAGTGAGAAGGGAGCAGGGTCCTGCCCTGGCTCCAAGCAGCAGCATCCATTTTTGAAGTGTTCAGCCTAAAGACCCTGGGGGGAATTGAGCAGCTGATCTGGATCTCAGCCCTGAGTGGCTATACTGGGATGAGAATGAACACTGGCCTGGTGAAGCTGATGGCGGTGCTGGAGAGGGGATTCTGCTTGCAGATCCTGGGCAGAATAGCTTATGGTTGCTCCCAGACCAGAGCAAAGGCAAGAAGAGAAGTAAACTTCTCTCCCTTAATTATGCCACCTTGGAGGAACTGAGAACTTACAAGTCCCTAGAGTATACCCTCTTCTTAGGTATAGGACAAAGGACTCAAAAGTCAAGTGATTGGGAAAATGTCCAAAAAAGGGGGAAAAATAAGACTATAGAAGGTTACTTTCTTGGTGAACAGGTAGTTGCTTCCATCCTTTTGGATGAGGAAGAAAAATGCGTACCATCAGAGGAACACATAAAAGTCAAGGTTTCTGCATCCAAAACTTCTAAAATAAATATACAATGGTCTCATGTCATGGAAGAGCTCAAAAAGGATTTTGAAAATCAAGTAAAAAAGGTGGAGAAAAATTGGGCAGAGAAAGGAGAGCAATGCAAGAAAATCACGAAAAGTGAGTCAACAGCTTACTAAAGGAGATGCAAAAAATGCTGAAGAGAATAACCTTAAAAAACAGACTAACCCAAATGGCAAAAGAGGTCCAAAAATGCCAGTGAGGAGAAGAGAGCTTTAAAAAGCAGAATCAGTCAAATGGAAAAGGAGGTTCAAAAGCTCACTGAAGAAAATAGTTCTTTAAAAATTAGAATGGATCAGACGGACGCTAATAACTTTATGAGAAATCAAGAAATTACAAAATAAAACCAAAAGAATGAAAAAAAAAAGACAATGTGAAATATCTCATTGGAAAAACAACTGACCTGGAAAATAGATCCAGGAGAGACAATTTAAAAATTATAGGACTCCTTGAAAGCCATGATCAAAAAAGGAGCCTAGAAATCATCTTGAAATTATCAAGGAAAACTGCCCTGATATTCTAGAACCAGAGGGTATAATAAATATTGAAAGAATCCACTGATCATCTCCTTAAAGAGATCCCAAAGGAAAACTCCTAGGAATATTGTAGCCAAATTCCAAGGTTCCCAGATCAAGGAGAAAATATTGCAAGCCACCAGAAAGAAACAATTCCAATATTGTGGAAATACACTCAGGATAACACAAGATCTAGCAGTTTCTACATTAAGGGATCAAAGGGCTTGGAATATGATATTCCAGAAGTCAGAGGAACTGGGATTAAAACCAAGAATCACCTACACAGAAAAACTGAATATAATACTTCAAGGAAAAATGGTCATTCAATGAAATAGAGGACTTTCAAGCATACTTAATGAAAAGATTACATGTGAACAGAAAATTTGACTTTCAAGCACAAAAATCAAGAGAAGCATGAAAAGAAAAACAGGAGAGTCAGAAGGGATTTACTAAAGGTGAACTGTTTACATTCCTACATAGAAAGACAATATTTGTAACTCTTGAAACATTTCTCAGTGTTTGGGTAGTTGGAGGGATTATATTCATATAGACAGAGGGGACAGGGTAAGTTAATAGCAAGGGATGATATCTAAAAAAGTAAAATTAAGGGGTGAGAGAGGAATATATTGAGAGGAGAAAGGGAGAAGTGGAATGGGGCAAATTATCTCTAATAAAAGAGGCAAGAAAAACTTTTTCAATGGAGGAGGAAAGGGGAGAGATGAGAGGGAAAAGGTGAAGCTTATTCTCATCACATTTGACTTAAGGAGGGAATAACATGCACACTCAATTTGGTATGAAAATCTATCTTACACTACAGGAATATAGGGGAGAAGGGGTCAAGTGGGGTGGGTGGATGATAGAAGGGAGGGTTAATGGGAGGAGGGAGTAATTAGAAGTAAACACTTTAGAGGAAAGACAAGGTTGAAAGAAGAGAGAATAGAATAAATGGGGGGCAGGATAGGATGGAGGGAAATATAGTCTTTCACAACATGACTATTATGGAAGTCTTTTGCGAAACTACACATATGTAGCCTATATTGAATTGCCTGCCTTCTCAGTGGGGATGGGTGGGGAGGGAGGAAGGGAGAAGTTGGAACTCAAAGTTTTAGGAATGAATGTTGAGAATTGTTTTTACATGCAACTGGAAATAAGAAATACAAGCAATGGGGTATAAAATCTATCTTGCCCTACAAGAAAAGGGAGAAGGGGATAAAGGAAGGGAAGAGTGTGATAGAAGGGAGCACAGATTGGGAGAAGGGGTAATCAGAATGCATGGTGTTTTGGGGTGGGGGTAGGGGACAGATGGGGAGAAAATTTGGAACTTGAAATCTTGTGGAAATGGATGTTGAAAACTAAAAATAAATTAAAAAAAAAGATCTTCCCCACTCATTGATAGGTCTTCCCATGAGGGAAGCTTGATTAGGGGAGTTGTTTTGTAGGAGGCTCTCAAGTACCTTTTGTTTTCTCTTCTGAGGCACTGGCTCAGAGGGTCTTGCCTCTGACTCTGAAAACTGTGTAAATATGCTGAGGGTGAGGTTTTACTTTGGGACTTAATTTTTAGAAGAAGGTATCTGTACCAGATGAGAGACTCTGGGAAGTTGCTAAGCAGCCCGCCATTTTGGAAAACCCAGATGTTAGCACTTCCCTCTCTGGTAACTATGGTCAGACAGTTGGACCTGTCTTTTGATTTGTGATATATATGTACTGATTATGGTCTGACAGAGCAAGTCATATCTGTTGATCTTTGATTTTTGTGTCTTTTGATTTTCTCTGATACATGTGCTTTATAAAAGAGATTTTTGAACCCTCAAAACTTGTCTTTCTTTTTAGAGAAGCAGATCAAAGAATCTGTGATAGCAGGCCCTCCTGTGTATGGTGAGATGCTTACTGTTACAGAAGAAAACCAGGAATTTTGAAGACGTAGAAGTAAGATGGGAATAAGCATTTCAAGTATGGGATGTAGCCTGTGATAAGGCCTGGAAAGCGAATGTTGTGTGTGAGAAACAGCAAAGGTCAATTTAGTTGAGCAGAGAATATGTGAATGGGACTAATATGGAAAAAGGCTGAAAAGGTAGAAAATGGGTTTAAATGCCAAACCAAGGAGTTTATGTTTGGTTGCTGAGGTGATAAGAAGCCATTGGAGTTTACTGATTAGACAAGAGAAATTTTCAGACTTGTCCTTTAGGAAAATCTCTTTGGTAGCTATGTAAAAGATGGGTTGGAGAAGGGATAAACTTCATAGTGGGATATTTCATGTCTTTTAAAAAAAAAGAAAAGAAAAGCTTTGTCCAATTATCCATGAGATTTTAAAATGGTGGTGAAATTGTAAGCTTATAACATAATTTCTACAAGAAAACAAATCTAAATTCAAATTTTTACTTTTGATAAATATTTTCTTAACCATCAAAATCGTATGGAGCTCCACAAAATAGTATGTCACAGCAATATAAAAAATATAGCACATGTATATATACACATATATACATAATATATAACTGAAGTTTTTATGTTCTTTTTCTGCTGCACATTTTGAAACTGTATTTATAACCGGTGTGTAACATATAAACAATAGAAAGCTTTCAAAGCTGAATTCATTACAGGTATTAAATGCCCCCATAATTATACCTTTCTCCATTCACTTGAGTGACCTGTTATTTGGCACTTTTGGGGATGGAAATATTCTCATTCAACCTATGAAATATTTTCAGCTCTATTGGTGCTAGTATGTAGGCATGGCTTTATCCAGACATATTACAGACTTACAGAAATGTTGGAATGGAACACCATGAAAATTAATATTCTGTGTTTTCCCTAGAGACCTTTATAGAGAGAGATTTTATATTATTGTTACAGAAACCTGATATGAGTCTGTATAGCTTAAATATCACATTCACTTTATTTCGTATAATTACTTCACACCAAGCCAACACCCTGTACACAATGCTATACTTATCCTAGGTGAACTATAGTTTTGAAATTTTTGTCATGTAAAAAAAACCCAATATGTATATTTGGAAAATATACTTCTGGTGACAGATGTTAGAATTACTCCTGTTGTATAATACATCCATTGAGTCCTTGTCTTTGAGCTCTGTAAGCAAAATCTTATGAACTGTTTGAAATTTCAGGAAATAGTTTACTGATTTTGGTTTGATACCCAGTATTTCAACTGAAAATTGATTTGGCAATGTGTGCATATACACTATTTATATATATGAGAGTGAATCATAATTTCCTTTTGTAAGACTGTCTGAATTAATTGGATCATGTGTTTCCCCTAAAAGACTCAGCATTTTTCATTCCATGGTGAGGAATATGATGACATGGAGAGCCAGTGACCTGTGGGCTTGCAGTAAGTTCATTCTATTTTTTAAAAAAAATTGGTAGCCAGTGATCTGGTGACTCCTTCACCTGTAGCAAACTGGTGATCTGAAAGAAGTGTTATCATGCATAAAAGAAGCAAAGATGTCTGTCTGTGTAACATGCTTCTTAACTAAAAAATAAATATGTTAAACTATGGGTTTAAATTTAAATTTAGGCTGTGGCCACACAGCAAAAAATAGGAATTAATGAGTCAATGTATTTTAAATATATTTTATAATATAATTTTAAAATCAGTTTAGAGTAAAAGTCGTTAGGTCTTAGTGTTAGTTGATGCCACAATGTAGTATTTTCAAGTGAAAACTGTCTTCCCCAAGACTACTTCAAATGTACTTTGGAAAACTAATATATTATATTGTGGGCTTATATGTTATTATACCATTATGTCTTTAAAAATAGTACTGATATCATTTATTGTGAAAAAATCTAAAGAATCTTTCAAATCAAATGAAATTAAATCAGATAATATTTATAAATTATCTAGGACACATAGTCACATAGTAGGTGCCATATAAATGCATTTGCCACCCACATAGTAGGTGCTATATAAATGCTTATTCCATTCTTCTTTTCCCCCTTTTCCTAATGTATTCATTCCTCCTTTGCCTCCCAGAGAGGCAAAAAATTTACCAAGAATTAAAAAAAGACAAAAGCAGGTTAGCAAAACTAATCAATGTATCCAAAATGTCTAAAATTATATATTCTAAACCCAAAGTCTCTCACCTCTACAATTAGGTCAGAAGAGAAGAAGCCTTGTTACAGCTTTCTTTGGGGTCAAGTTTGGTTGTTTTATACATACATATATATATATGTACATATATATATATATATATATATATATATATATATATATATATATATATATATATATATTGAGAGAGAGAGAGTTTTACTGATTTTGCTTACTTCACTTTGCATCAATTCATCTAAGTCTTTCCATGTTCATCTGTATTTAGTTGTATTCGTCATTTCTTATAGCATAAAGATATCCCATCATATCCATTTATCATAAGTTCTTAAGTCATTCTCCAATCAATGGGCATCTACTTTGTTTTAGTTCTTTGATGCTCAAAAAGTGTCATTAAAAGTATTATGGTGTATATGGGGACTTCTTTATGTCATGAGGTATATGACCAGTAGTGTAAGCTTTTGGTCAAAGGATGGAGATATGCCGTTAATTCTTGATTATTCCTCTTAATGCAGAAATCAGAATTTACAGATATTTCAGAACAGTTATTTCCATCTTTCCTCTCTTGAAGAATTCTATAACAAGTGCTGACAAGAAGCCAAATTTCCTGAGTTCAATTCTTCCTTGTTTCTTGCATCTGCTCGCTCGTTGGTGGTGATGTTAATGATCAATAAAGCTGTGAAAAGGAAGTCAACTTGATGGAGAATGAAGAGTAAAAGTCAAAGGCTGGGATAACCCCTCAACTGGATCATTGGTTCATGAATAATTGGGTGAACTCTATGACAGAGTTTCCAATGAACACGTTCCATAGTTGGTTTTTGGACAACTGCATCTCCCCTCATGAGCATTTGCATTCTTCTGTTTACATTCTTTGTTATATTATGACATGATGATGTTCGTTATTTATCATTGTTTCTTTAGGGTTTTGATTGTTTTGGTGAATTTTGTAGCACATAAAATACTTTTGTTTTTACAAGTTAATACCAGTACACTGTCTATCAGCCCTTTTTCGTTGGTAGGAAACAGGGGGAAATAGTTATTAAACTCAGGGAGTTCTGTTCCCTATTATGTGGTTGGAATGTTTGATTTATTGTGGCAAAGAAAACTCCAAAAACGGACATGATTTGGGGTGGATTACATTTTCCATGTTCGATTATATTGTTGTCAACTACCAGGAGGAAAAATTGCCAAAATAAGAGAGAGGAGATTTCTTCTTCTAGGTTTTCTTGTATTGCCAGCCTCAATGAAGTTTACTATGCTCCTTCTCTATTAGCAGGCTTGCTAATTCTTTGAACCAAACAGGAATTCAGACAGAGAAAAATAATTTCCATATTTCATGCAGACAAGGCAGATGCTTTCCATTAAGAAATTTAAGGGCTTTTTTGTTTTGTTTTGTTTTTGTTTTAATTGAGGAGATTAATTTACTAACATGTTAAATACTTCTTGCCTCCGTAATTTGTGTTTAATTACACATGAAAACCATATGTAGTTCATTGACGCCTGTTATTAATTCCTAAAAGTAAATTTACTTTCTACTGATGTCATTTGTATCATGGGGTGTGTATTTCTTGTTAAGTGATTCCTTTCTAATTTCTAAATAATTAGCTAATTAAGGGCATGATCCCAGGGTTCTTATGTAAGTATAACACCCACTGGCATAAAGACAGCGGGATTTGCTTTTATTTTATATGTGGCTTCTTACCAAGGTTTGGATGGCATTACTGAGTAGTTTTAATATCATTTCCCCCCTACTAAGGCTATGGAGGACTGCAGAAATTAGAAGCTTCATGGACAAACTTGGCAAGGCTGGATTCATCATCTCTAGTATGGTAAGTGCCTACCCTTTGCTTTCATCTCTTGAGGACCCATTCCAGTAATAAGACTCTCTTTCTGCCACCCTCTCCACAATTTTTATATCCCTGTTACTCTCCTCTGGATATTTTGAGAACAGTTACCCCAAGAAAATTCAAATATTATTCTACCCAGCAATCCATTAAAGTGTAAAAAGCTCATGTTTGAATGAAACTTTGAGTTGCTTCAGCAATGGGATATGCTAGATTACCAAGTTCACATTTAGTATCAGTAGTATCAAGTATGCTTTGGACAACCAAACATTTGGTATGCCTGTGTTGAATGGGGCTGCCATGTTAAGATTAACAGGTAGGAGGCAGATGACTGTCACTTCATCCAATATTTTCTTCAATTGCCATCTCTAGCCTTTTAAGTCTTTCATGCAGTGTACCTTGAAATTTGAACCTGAGTACTGATTAGTTGGTCCATCAAGTTAATACAGTTATTTATTCTTTCTTTAAAAAAACTTCAACTATGTGGGTCAATTTCACTTTTATGCATAACTACTTAGCTCACTTGGTTAGGGTATGATTCCAATAGTTCTAAGTCTAAAGTTAGAAGGCCTCTCAGATGTCCTTTCATAGAGTTAATTTCTTAATGTAAGAAAAAATATATAGATGTTTAACTACATCTTCCTCTCCACCTCTCTTCTTCCAAGTCTTGGTTTCCTTCAATTTACATCTCAAGAGCTTCCTTTTGCAGAAAACCTTTTCTGATCATCCCCATCTTCCCTCCTCTTCTCCCAAGTTGCTGGTGCCTTCCTCTCCAAGGCCACCTTGTATCTGCAGTATTTGGTACATATACCTATATATGTTTTATTTCTTCTTATATGAGTACATGTTGTCTCTCTCATTAGAATGTGAGCTTCTTGAGCCCAGTAATTGTTTCCCTTTTGTTTCTGTATCTTCAGCACCAGCACATAGCAGGCTTTTAAATAAATACTTTCTTGATTGATTTATTACTGTTAGAAGACTGGAAGTCACCATTTTTTTAGGTCATATCTTTTTTGTACCCTATTAATTTGCAAAGAATGACCCATTAAGTTTGGCATTAATAAGCTTTTCACATTGCCTTGTAATTGATTAAATAAACTCTTTCTGTCAATCAGATCTACGTTGTACATTTCTACATATGTGCATGACTTTCTAGTAATATATATGTATATGTGTGTACATATATATTATATATGTGTATATATGCATATATGTATGTGTGTGTGTATATATATATATATATATATATATATAATATCAACCAGACTTCTATTTTTATGTTACAGAAAAATCTTTAGCTTTGTTGATTTGATTTTCATGAGTATACTTTTCTAAGTGGTTTATTTATTTGATACAAATTTTTCTTTAGATGATTCTAGAACAAATAGGTCTGATTTATAATTTAGTTTTGTGCATTTGACACATAAAATTTTCAAATTAGGAGGAATTTTCTCTTTGACCTTACATATTAACATACATTACAGCCTAAGAAATGCCGTACTAGTTTAAGACCAGTGGTCTATCCAATTCACTATTCTGTCTCTGTCAGAGCCATACAGAGATATTTGTAGGACAACATGGTAATTGCCATGACTACAATATCCTCAAAGGTTAGGAAATATTCCTTGAATATCCAGTATTGGTTGCTATATTTTAGGAAAGACATTAATAAGCTGAAGAGTATCCTGGTAAGTTTGCTAAGGTAGTGAGGGGCCCCTCTTAATATTATTGCCTTTGCTCTGATGTTACTGCCTTTATCTTGTTATACATCTCATATGTACAAAGAGTTTGCATATCATCTTTCCCTTTAGATTGTGAGCTCCTTGAAAACAGGAGTTCTTTTTTGCTTTTCTTTGTAATCTTAGTACTTGGCCCATAGTAAACAATAAATGCTTGTTGATTGACTTGAGATTATGCAATATGAAGAAGAATTAAAAGAACTAAAGATGCTAGTTTGGAGGGGGAACACATTGGACTCTATTAGGGGAGGGATGATCATGATTGCTATATTAAAATATGTTAAGAAATGTCATATAGAAGAAGGATCAGATTTGTTCTAGGTTTCAGAGGACAGAACTAAGATCAGCGCTAGTATAGGTTTTATGTAGAAAGGAAAAAATGCCTTACTGTCAAATTTATCTCATAATGGATCATGTTAGGGGGCAGAGTCAAGATGGTGGAATGAAAGCAGGGACTCACCTGAGCTCTTCCACAAATTTCTTCAGATACCTCTTAAAAGTGAATCTGAACAAATTTTAGAATGGCAGAATCCACTAGGAGATAGAGTGTTGCAGATTTCCAACCTAGGATAGCCCAAAAGGTCAACGGGAAGGATCTGTTACACTGGGCTGGGAGAGCACAGAGTATAGAGACTGTACCAGCACAGACTCAACTATAGCAGAGTGGGAGTGGCCTCGAGCAGTCTGCGTCACCAGTAGGAGTGCCAATTCCCAAACCTCTCAGCACAGGATGGGAGTCAGATAGAGCTGGGTGAGAGAGAAGGTCAGAGCCTGTGGGCAGTAACAGAGGCTGCTCCTGGGGCTGTCAGCCCACAGACTAAATGTTTGAAAGTCACCTACTTTAACTTCTGGGAGACAAGATGGCAGAGTAATCTGTAAGTGCTCTCACCCTCCCTTGTTGACCTTGAAAACCCAGAGAATATTGTCCCAGGAAAATTCATGGAATAGTGGAGACAGTAGAAGGAGTACAGCAGTCTTTTAGCTCAGGGGGCTAGGGAGATTGATGGGAAGGGTCCCTCTTGCTGTGACTGAAGGGGATCAGTGCAGGACAGGAGCATCCCAGCAAGCTCCACCTCAGTGGACCAGTAGGAGATTCTGAGACACAGTGATGTGGATCCAATAAGTGCTAATACCAGGACCCAAGGCATGTCTTAGCATAACCAGGGGAATTGGGCAGATACCATACCAACCATGGAGTTCACCAACCATTGAACCTGCCTATACTATAGCGCAGCCCCAGGGGAAGAGAAGACTTGTAGCAGCCAGACCACCCTTACCCCACACCTTACTCTGTAAGCTTAAGTATAATCCCAGGGAAACTCAGAGAGAAAACTTCAGTTGGCCTTGGCACATACCAGTCTGCTTAGCACCAGGTAAGCTGCATCATTATATAGTGTCTAGTTAAAAGAATCAGAGGCCACAGCACACAAAGCCAGTAACCAGGTCCATAGTTCACAGCACAAGAAATGTAGGACAGAACCCTCTGTTCCTCAGAAGCAGAGATCTACTTTAAAAGCCAGGAAAAAGCCAATTACCATGAGCAAGAAACAAATTAGAAAAGCAAAGACCACAGAATCTTATTATAGGAACAGAGATCAAAATACAAATTCAAAAGAGGATAGTGTTGACAGTATATCCACATCTGAAACCTCAAAAGGGTATATGAACTGGTCTCAAGCCCAAACAGCATTCTTGGAAGAGCTCAAGAAGGATTTTAAAGCCAAATTAGAGAAATAGAAGAAAATTTGACCAATGACTTTAAAAATACAATCAACTTAAAAATTGGCTAAATGGATAAGGAAGTACAAAACCTAACTGGAGAAAATAACTCCTTAAAAGGAACAACTGGACAAATGGAAAAGGAGGTACAAAAGCTAACTGAAGAAAACAATACGTTAAAAATTAGAATTGGGTAAGTAGAAGCTAATGACTCCATGAGGCATCAAGAATCAGTCAAACAAAATCTAAAAGAATGACAAAATAGAAGAAAACATAAAATATCTCATTGGAAAAACAACTGACCTTGAAAATGGATCCAAGAGGGAAAATCTAAGAAATATTGTTCTCCCAGAAGGTCATGATGAATAAAAGACCCTGGACAGTATCTTCCAAGAAATCATCAAGGAAAACTGCCCTGAGATCCTAGCAAAATAGAAGGCAAAATAGTAATCAAGAGAATCCACAGATCCTAAATTGAAAATGCTGAGGAATATTGTTGCCAAATTCCAGAATAATCCAGTCAAGGAGAAAATAATGCAAGCAATTAGAAAGAAACAATTCAACTATCAAGGAACTACAGTCAGGATCACACATGACCTTGGACCTTCTACATTAAAAGATCAGAGGAATTGGGATATGATATTCCATAAGGCAAAGGAGTTTGGAGTATAACCAAAGATCAATTACCCAGTAAGATTGAGCATAATCTTTCAGGCAAGGAGATGGACATTCAATGAAATAAGACCTTATTTATAAATGAATAAATCAGACCTTCCTGATGGAAAGGCCAGAGCTCAATAGAAAATTTGATCTTCAAATATAAGACTCAAGATAGGCATAAAAAGCTAAAGAGAAAACATAAAACATAAAAACCTTGTTATTTAATATGGGCAAACTATTTACATCCCTATGTGGGAGGATGATAATTATTAATTTTGAGAATTGTATATTTATTATGACATTTAAAAGGGATATACATAGATTTAGGGTGTGGGTATGAATTAACTGATGTGATGATAAAAAACCTAATTAATGGATGCAAAGGGAGAAAAGGAAAGGAGGAGGCAGAAAAGGGTAAATTGAATCACATGAAGAGGCACAAAAACACATTGTAGTAGAGGGAAAGAAAGGAGAGGGATGAGCATTGTTTGAACTTTACTCTCATTCGATTTGGTTCAAGGAGGAAATAACATACTTAGTTAAGTATAGAAATCTAACCTTTCCCTACAGGCAGTAGGAGGGGAAAGGGAAAATAAGGGGGTGGTTAGAAGGGAAGGAAGAAGTAGTAAAAGGGAAAGAAAGGGGGGTGATAGAAGGGAGGGAAGATTGAAGGAGGTGGTGGTCAAAAGTAAAACTCTTGAGGAGGGGAAGGGAGAAGGAAGACATAAGAGCATAAACAGGGAGGTAGAATAGGATGGAGAGAAAGACACAGATAGTAATTATAACTGTGAATGGGATGAACTCTCCCATAAAACAGAGGTATCTGGAAGAATGGATTAAAAACCATAATCCTACAATGTATCATTTACAAGAAACACATTTGAAATGGGGATAAACACAGGGTAAAGGTAAAAGGCTAAAGTAGAATATATTATGCTTCAATTGAAGTAAAAAAGCAGAGGTGGCAATCCTAATCTTAGACAAAGCAAAAGGAAAAATAAATCTAATCAGAAGCGATAAGGAAGGAAAATACACCCTGCTTAAAGGCACCATAGACAATGAAGTAATATCATTACTAAACATATATGCACCAAGTGGTATAGCATCCAAATTCTTAGAAGAGAAGTTAAGGGAGTTAAAGGAAGAAATTGACAACAAAACTACGCTAGTGGGGGACTTCAACCTCCCCTTCTCTGAATTTGATCAATCTAACCTCAAAATAAACAAGGAAGATGTTAAGGAGGTGAATAGAATTCTAGATAAGGTAGATATGCTAGACCTCTGGAGAAAATTGAATGGGGATAGAAAAGAATATATCTTTTTCTCAGTGGTACATGGCACATATAAAAAAATTGACCATATACTAGGGTGCAAAAATCTCACAATCCAGTGCAGAAAGGCAGAAATAGTCAATGAATCCTTTTCAGATCATGATGCAATAAAAATTATATGTAATAAGGGACCATGAAAAGATAGACCAAAAGTTAACTGGAAACTAAATAATCTAATTTTAAAGAAAGAGTGAGTCAAACAACAAATCATAGAAATAATAACTTCATTCAAGAGAGTGACAATAATGAGACAACCTATCAAAATTTATGGGATGCACCAAAAGTAGTTCTTAGGGGAAATTTTATATCTCTGAATATTTACATGAATAAAATAGAGAAAGAGGAGAGCATGTGACTGAAAAACTAGAAAAAGAACAAACTGAAAATTCCAAATTAGATACCAAATTAGAAATGCTAAAAACCAAAGGAGAGATTAATAAAATTGAAATTAAGAAAACTGTTGAACTAATAAATAAATCTAAAAGTTGGTTTTATGAAAAGAATGAAATTGTTAAATTTTTGGTTAATTTGATTTAAAAAAAGAAAGAAGAAAACCAACCTAACAGTTTCAAAAATGAAAAGGGTGAATTTACCTCCACTGAAGAGGAAATTAAAACAATAATTAGAAACTATTTTGCCCAACTGTGTGCCCATAAATTTGACAATCTTCGTGAAATGGATGGATATTCAAAAAAATATAAATTGCCCAGATTAGCAGAAGAGGAAGTAAAAATCCTAAAATAAACCCCTTTTACAAAAAGAAAGTGAACAGACCATCAATGAACTCCTTAGGAAAAAAATCTCCAGGACGATTTACAAGCAAATGCTATCACACATTCAAAGAACAGTTAATTCCAATGCTCTATAGACAATTTGGAAAAACTGGCAAAGAAGGAGTCCTACCAAATATTTTTTAATGATACATATATGGTGCTGATACCTAAACCAAGAAGAGCCAAAACAGAGAAAGAAAATTATAGACCAATTTCCCTAATGAATATAGATGCAAACAATTGTAAATAAGATATCAGCAAAACGATTACAGCAACTTATCACAAGAAGAGTATACTTTTATCAGGTAAGATTTATGCCAGGAATAAAGGTGTGGTTCAATTTTAGGAAAACTGTCAGCATAATTGATCATGCCAACAACAAAGCTAACAGAAACCATATGATTATCTCAATAGATGCAGACAAAGCTTTTGACAAAATACATCACCCATTCCTATTGGAAACATTGGAAAGCACAGGAATAAATGGAGCCTTCCTTAAAATAATAAGTAGCAACTACCTAAAATTATCAATAAGCATTATATATAAAGTTAGACACATTTCTAACAAGATCGGTGCTGAAACTAGAATGTCCATTTTCACCGCTGTTATTCAGTATGGTACTAGAAATGCTAGCTTTAGCAATAAGAGAAGAAAAAAATAGAAGAAGTTTGACTAGGCAAAGAAAAAACTAAGTTATCACTGTTTGCAGACTATATGATGATATACTTAAAGGATCCTAGAGAATCAAGTAAAAAACTACACAAAATAATAAACAACTTAGGCAAATTTGCAGGATGCAAAATAAACCCACATAAATCATCTGCATTTCTATGTATTACTAACAAAGCCCAACAGCAAGAGGTAGAAAGAGAAATCCCATTTAAAGTTACTATAGACACTATGAAATATTTTGGAGTCTACCTGCCAAAGCAAACCCAGGGACTATATAAAAACAATTACAAAACACTTTGGACAAATAAAGTCAGATTTAAATATTTGGAAAAAACATCAGTTGCTCATGGATAGGTTGAGTTAATATAATAGAAGTGACAATTCTACCTAAATTAATTTACTTATTCAGTGCCATGCCAATCAAGCTACCAAAATTATTTTATAGAGTTAGAAAAAATAATATCAAAATTATCTGGAAATACAAAAAGTCCAGGGTATCAAGGGAATTAATGAAAAGAAATGCTAGGGAAGGTGGCCTAGCCATACCAGATCTTAAATTGTATTATAAAGCAGCAATCACCAAACCACTTGGTACTGGCTAAGAAATAGAGGGGTAGATCAGTGGAACATGTTAGGCAAACAAGACATAGTAGTCAATGACTACAGTAGTCTACTCTTTGATAAACCAAAGGACTCCAGGTTCTGGGATAAGAACTCACTGTTTAACAAAAACTTCCAGAAAAAACCAGAAAATAGTGTGGTAGAAATAGACAATGCCTGACACTGTATACCAGAATTAAGTTCAAGTGGGCACAAGATCTAGGTATAAAGGTTTATACTATAAACAAACCAGGGGAACAAAGAATAGTTTGTCAGATTTATGAAGAATTAAGGAATTTATGACCAAACAAGAGATAGAGAAACATTAGGAAATGCAAAATGGATAACTTGGATTACATTAAATTGAAAAGTTTTTGCACAAACAAAGTCAATCCTACCAAGATTAGGAGGGAAGAAGAAAACTGGGAAAGAATTTTTATAACTTGTATCTGTGATAAAGGCCTTATTTCTAAAATATATAGAGAACTGAGTCAAATTTACCAAAATACATGCCATTCCCCAATTGATAAATGGTCAATGGATACAAACAGGTCACTTTCAGAGGAAGAAATTAAAGCTATCAATAGTTATATAAAAATGTTCTGTATCACTATTAATTAGAAAGATGCAAATCAAAACAGCACTGAGGTACCACATCATACCTATCATATTGGCTAATATGACAAAATAGAAAAATGATAAATATTGGAGATGTGGTAGAGTTGGAACATAAATTCATTGTTGGTGGAGCTGTGAGCTGATCCAACCATTCTGAAGAACAATTTGGAACTACGCCCAAAGGGCTATTAAAATGAGTATAAGCTTTGACTCAGCAATACCACTTTTAGGGCCATATCCCTAAAACATTATAAAAATGGGAAAAGGACCCACATGTGAAAAATATTCATAAAAGCTATTTTAGTGGTGGCCAAGAACTGAAAAATGGGGGGATGCCCATCAATTGTGGAATAGCTGAACAAGTTGTGGTATATGAATGCAATGGAATACTCTTGTGCTGTAGAAATCATGGACAGGTGGACTTTAGAAAAACTGGAAAGACATATAAATTGATGCTGAGTGAAGTAAGCAGAGCCAGGAGAATATTATACACAGTTACAACCACAGTGTGTGAGGGCTATTTTTGATAGACTTAGCCCTTCATAGCCATGCAAGGACCTAAAACATTTTCAAATGACTTCTGATGCAAAATGACATCCACATCCAGAGGAAGAACTAGGGAGTCAGAACACAGAATGAGATAGACTATTTTCTCCTTTGTTTTGTTTTATTTTTCTTACGATTTGTCTCATTCATTTTGAATCTACTATGCAACATGACTAATGTTAAAATGTGTTTAATAGGAATGTATGTGTAGAACTCATGTAAGATTTCATGTTGTCTTGGGGAGGAAGGGAGGTGGGAGGGAAGGAGAGAAAATTTGGAACTTATGGAAGTGATTGCTGAAAACTGAAAACAAATATATTAATAAATTTGGGGGAAAATGGATCATATTACCAAGAGAGTTAGCGAGTTTTGCCTCACTGTAGGTTTTCAAACAAAAACTATTTGACCACTGATCAGATATGATACAGAGAAAATTCTTGTTGAGTTATGGATTGGGCTACAGAGTACTTGAGTTTTCTTCCAACTCTAACATTATCATTCTGTGAATTCTCCTTAATGATCCACTACACTCTAAAGCAATTAAGATTGAGTATAGAAACAAAATCCTAGGATTAGGGGCTAGAAGGGAATTTCAAGGTTATGTAGTCCTTTCTTTTTTCAGATGAAGAAATTGAAATCCTGGAAGGTTATGTGACTTTTCTTAAGTCACACAATAGCAATTCACATCTATTAGACTCTTTATGATTTACAAAACACTTTCTGGCAAAATAATACTATAGTGTAGGTAGGAAAAGTAGTATTATTTCTATTTCACAAGTAGCTCTGCTAGTCTTTCTATATAGTTCCAAAATGAGCATCATCCAGGAATATGTCCATGGCAAGAAAGACAAGGCAGAATGATAGATTTTTAACAAAGCTGAACTTGATTTGAAGGCAGATAATGTGGAAATAATTCCTGAGTTTATAACAGCCTGTGAATCCTCCTTTCTGTCTTCTCTTTGATAAGAATGAAATGTTCAGGAAGTTTACATGCCATTAGGGAACTCCCTCAGACTTATCTAGCATTAAAGGGTCAGAAACACAATTAAAGGCATGTACCTGAAAGCAACACACATCTCCTTATGGGGAGGGGGGGTAACACCATGGATAAGTGTTGTATGTACTGATTTTAATATTCTATGATTTATTTCTTCCATTTTGATGAAAATCCTTATATGGCATTTCTCGTGTCTTTAAATGAAGCACTGAATATAAAGGAAGGGACAAGTGTAAGTCATCTTAGAGGACTGGGGAATATGAGCCATATGAGATTTTACTGGAGAAAGTAGCCACACCCTGATGCCTATAACACCCAGGAAGGGGCAAAGTCAAGACAGATTGCGGATACCCTAGGGTTTCCTCAGTTGTTGGTTATTACCCATCCTTTACATATGAGAAAACTGAGAATCAGAGAGATGAAGTGACCTCCTTGTATTTATAATGTTAGAGCTTGAATTTGAATCCAGGTATCTGGACTCCAAATCTCTTTCCATTACTTCATGGTAAGAGTAGAAAGATCCTAAAAGACCACCTGGTTCTACCCTTTTATACTGGGGCAACTGAGAGTCTGTAGAGTTGAAATGACTTACCCAAAGTCATACAGCTAGTTAGTGACAGTACAAAGATCAGAATCAAGGTTTCTTCACTTATCCTGAGTCACTGCTACAACTTTGTCATACTGTTAAAACAGAAACCATGTTCTGGAGATTTTCGCCCATTTGTCTCTGTAACGTCCTCCTTGAGAAGCTGCTGTTGCAGTTCTGATTGCGATCAATTCATCTAACCCACTATTTGAAAAATGACCCAACCATCTTGTCAATGCCATATGTGTATTCTTCTTTCACTACTCTAGTTCTGGAACCATGATCTAATCAACTCTGACATTGTTCCTAGAAGGGGCATGTCTATCTACTGTCATTGATGTTGCCCTTATCTTTACTTTGGTGTTTGTATCCTCAGAGTTTAAGGCAGTGCTTGGCACATAGTAAGTGCTTAATATTTATTAATTATGTTATTCATTCATTCAGTCAGTCAGTCAATCAATCAATCATTCATTTACTCCTTACTTCCAGCTCTGTACTTGTATTACTACACAATGAAAGGTCGGTGGATATATGTATATGTGTCCATATGCACATGTATGTGTATTTATGTTTATAAATGTACATATATATTTATATCATTATAGTAGCAGTAATTATTATTTCTTATAGTAATGAATTTATTCTGTAATCTAGATGCCTCTTCCTGTGCCTTCCATTTACCACTTATGTGGCCTTGGTGGCAAATCACATAACATCTCTGAGCCTCATTTCCTCATCTGTAAACAGGTTGAACTCAATGGGCAGTAAGGTCCTTTCCAGCTTTAAATCTATAATCTTATGGTGATCCTATAGCCCCTCCAATAGAGAGCAAGTTCCTTGATCACAGGGTCCATTCCTTTCTATCCTCTTGGTCTTTTGTATTATTTCTCTTCATCCCCCAAGTCACAAATATTCTCATTCATTCTCTCTCTCTTTCCTCTCTCTCTCTCTCTCTCTCTCTCTCTCTCTCTCTCTCTCTCTCTTTCCACATATGTGTATGTATATACATATGCACACACATGCATACATATACATATCTATATATGTGTATGTTGTACTTACATGTGATGGGGGAATCCATCAAAAATTATGACTGATAGGAAGACCAGAGTAGAGGCTCCTATTCACAAGATATGATTCTTGACCATTAGGATTTTTCTCCTTATGAGACTAAGTGCATGTCCCTTTCAAATAGATCTCTGGGAATGCTCTGGGCCACATTTTCTTATAATTATTTCCTAAAATACCTCTATCTCATCTTGCCATAGCCACTCTGTATTTCTCAGGCAAACTACAAGAAAAGCCTGAGCAAACAGGTAGGCCTTTCAGCTTGTGCCCCGAATGCACAACTAAATCCAAAGCTAATGAAGTTCATTCAGAGCAAAAGCACTCCATGTACTGGCGACAGCTCTTTATGTAATGCAGTTAGGGGTAGAAAATTCATGGTATTTCATGCCTACTTATATGCTTTTCATGTGAAAAGACACTGTATAATAAAAGTAGAGGATTACGCATGTTAATTTATTATATTTTGCTGATATAGTCACATCAAGGGCTTAAGAAATATGCTTCAACAGCAATACAAATGGAGGAAGGATGGTTTAAGACAGGGTGCACAAATGTACTCATTGCTGCCTCTCTTAATGACACTTCATTTAGAAATAGATCCTGTTCATGTGGAAAATACTTTATAATAAAGTTGGAACTATAGAGACAAATTGTAAAGATGCATTAAACTGATTACTCAGTAAGTAATTTAATAAAAATCACAGTAAAATATAAGTGGAAGAAGAAAAAATTATAATCCCAATTTCTCATATGTGAAAGGATTTTTATTTCATTAAAGTTTTAGATGAAATATCAATGTACCTTCTAAATTGCTGTGCTTATCCCAGTCTAACAAAGTGTACAAGTAAGATGCTTTATTTCATTTTAATTGGAAGATCTGAATTCTACTAGGAAAACTATTAGAGCTCATATTTACACATAACTTTTTAAGAACTATGTAAAGCAATAGTTCATCAACCATAATATTATGGAAGCCAACATTCATTGTATCAAATAAGAAATATTTTCTGAGTAGCTTAAATCTTTAAAGTAATTTTCTGGACACTGTGGGCAATACAAATGAAGTAGATGTGACCAGGAATAGCCTGGTAAATTTATTGAGGTTAAAGGATGATGCCTTTTCTTCTGACTCAGAAAATGTCTACATAGGGTATGAATGTTCCCATTGACCCCCTCATTTGAAACTCTGATCACATATATTTGGGGATCACATATATATATTTGTGGAAATTCAACCACAAAAGGATGTTAAATCTGGAGGGCTATATAGATGCCTAATAGGGGTGGGGAAGCTGTGGTCCTCAAGGTCCTTGAGTGCAGCTCTTTGACTGAATCATAATGCAAGGAACAAAATCTCCTTATGTGTTCTGTGAAGTTTGGATTCAAAGGGCCGCACTTGTAGACTTAGAAGACCACATGTGACTTTCCCACCCCTGGGCCCTGGAAGGCAGGATTAAATGGAAGGAGAATTTTCTG
The DNA here is from genome assembly GCA_023548195.1 of Bettongia penicillata ogilbyi. NCBI lineage: Eukaryota > Metazoa > Chordata > Mammalia > Diprotodontia > Potoroidae > Bettongia > Bettongia penicillata. Next base: position 180,842 of record JAJHZJ010000482.1, on the reverse strand, counting down.
TGACCATATATGTGTAGAAGATTTGAGGACTTTATGTTTTATGTAATTTCTGACACATAGTAGAAACTTTAATAAATACATGTGGATTGATTACTTTTTCTGTGGAACAAAATAAAAAACTGTCCTGTTTTTTATATCTACTGTTATTCTGAATGCTTGCAGATGGATTAGGGTTGAGAGTTCTTTTGCTTTATTCTGTAGATAACTAGACTTGACCCAAATTCTGCATTCCTAAGCAAAGGCATGGGTGGGGGCACAAATTAAAGATCAATTTGTGAGAATCTCACAAATATTGAATATGGACCTTGTAAACCCACACCTGAAGCTCTTTTTCACTGAATACTCACAGAAACAGAAACACAGAATTATAGAATCTCAAGTTTAGAAGAAATTTGTAGAACACCTGACCCAATCAATGCCAGAGAAGGAATATTTTTTATGACATCCTTTAAAATAATCATCTAGCTTCTCCAGAACTCCAGTAATAGGAAGCACATTAACTCTTAAAGCAACTCATTCAACTCTTACTCATTTCTAATGGTTAGGAAATTTTGCTAGATAGTAAGGCAAAATCGGCCTTTCTGTAGCTTCTATCCAATAATGTTATCCAATAATCTTAGTCCTTGAGGGCCTAACTAGTCACCTAACTAATAGTTATATAGTGCTTTAAAGTTTATAAAGCACTTTCTTTACTACAACTTTATGAAGTAAATTTTGCATATACTATAGTTCACATTTCACAAATGAGAAATGGAATCTTTTAGAACATTGAATTTCTTGCCTATGATCATATACCTGGTCAGTATCTGAGATGAGTGTCCCTTACTGCTCTCTTGACTATGTTCTCCATGCTACCATGCTTTAACCAATCCACACCCAACCCCTTCTTGCTATGCCATGCTACTCTTCAAAAAGTCTCGTCTCCCTTCTACTTGATTTGGCAATATTTCTAGAATGTATTATGCCATTAGTGTGAGGACACCTTCCACCAGGAAAGATCGCAGTCACTTCAGAGATGTTGTCCATGAATTGCTGACTTTTCATGAACCTTTCTGAACTTAAATGCCCTGGTCCTTAGAGGACAAGCACAAAGTATCACAGAGCCTGTGCTCAAAGACTTTCCACCTCAAAAGGACTTTCCTGAGCTTGTGCTCCATTGATAGGGTCTTCAAGAAACCAGAATCACCTCCATACCACTTTTAAGCATCACAGTATGATGATAATGATTTCTGAACAATAATCTCTCAAATCGTTGAAGACAGCTAGCATAACTTTCTAAGTCTTTTGCTCTCCAGATTAAATATCCCTTATTTTTTTTCAGCTGATCCTCAGAGGACATGATTTTGAGTTCCTTCACCTTCCTGGTTGTCCTTTCATTAATTATATGCTCTAGATTGAAATGTGATGAGCAGAAGTAAATCTGTTCTGACCATAGTGGAAAACTTTGTGACTGTTAATATCTCCTTGGACCCCCTCTTTAAAAAAAAAGAAGTTTAGACTTGTGATTGCACTGGTATAAGGAATTCATGGGGAGGAATTTCCTGTTGGCAGTGGAGGTCAGCAATCAAACATTCTACATTTTCTAACACAGAGCAGTTCAGGACAAGGAGAGATTAAATAACTTTCCCAAGGCCACCTACCATGACATGTTAGAATCAGGACTTGTGCCCAGGTCTTAATAACTCTGAGACCAGCTCTGTGCCCACTACGCATCACTGCCTCTCTGGACACTGTGCTTCTCTTAATGCATCTCAAGACTGCATTAGCTTTTTGAGCCTCCATGTCAAATCTTTTTAAATAATTTAGGCAGGGGCAGAAAATTCATTGTATTTCATGCCATCTGAGACCATTTCAGGGAGACCATCCGAGGTAACATGAATTAACTTTTAGTTAATGGGGATTTTTAAAAAGACTGGTATTCTCTATTTCCCCAATGTTCTGGATAACAACTCTTCCACTTTACTTCCATTCCAATACGACCATTTTAACTGTTTTGAAAAAAAATGCTTTTAGTCACGATATAGTGAAAGTGTCACTGTTGTGAGTATGGGTAATTAACCTCCTTAAAACTATTCTTGCTGCTATTTTAAACTTTGAGTTTATATTGTGATTGTAACTAACAGAATATAAGTTGACTCCCTAATTATGATTTTGTTATCATTTGAGTAGAGTGACTTAAGTCTTACTTTCCAAATGTCAATGAGAAAAGAAATTTATCAAGAAAACCAATGCCTTAGGAGGAGAATGGGAAACACTTTGGAAGAGTGGATGAGCTTTGAGCTGGCCTCAAAGATAGGGCAACTTGACTTCAAGTCTTACCTCTGAAACATAGTGACTGTGTGACTGACCCCCGATGTCACTTAACCTAATAATGCCTCAAATTTCTCTCTAATGTTACGAACTGCCGAATAATCATTATCCTAAAGTCATAGAGAAGGACCTATGTAAAACTCCCCAAACAGGATATGGAATGGAATGTTTTAGTTATTATAGAGGGCAAATTATTTTGAACACATCAAAATAACCTGCTTATATATCAATAAATGATATACTTATTGTAAATCATTCTTATCTATTCATTAAAGCAGATCCTAATAAGGATTTCACCTTGGCAGCACTTTGTTAAGACTAATTTGAGTAACTCATATATATGAGAGTAGTAAAACCACATTTCATATACAAGCACCCTAAAATTTTGATTTTCATTTATTTAGTTTGATTTTCCTTCCAGTTGGTAAAAATTAATGAAATTTTACTATACAAAAAACAAAGTGCTTTGATTCTGTAGTGGGCAATGGCCAGTATGGTTCTGTTAGAGCATGCCTTTGTAGATGACCAAGCATTTATTGCTATTCCTGCATGGGCAGTCCAATGCAAAGAAGGAGAGAGGAAAATCAACAGCAGAAAAGAGGATAGTTATGAATGGTAGGTAGTTCTGCCCACCATGGATTACTGGCCTGTCTATTCTGCCTATCTTCACAGGAACGAAAAATAATGTATCAGAATTCATCATCATCGAAGTATTTGTAGATGAGTCTTTTCATGGGGAATATTCTAAGCCTCATATAAAATGGATGCGATTTCTTATCTACAATTCTTTTACATTAATAATTTTGGTGGGGAGGGGATTTATTTTTCTTGTTCTTAGCTGGGTGAAGTGGCACATACTGTAATATCTGTTAGTGAGGAGGCTGGTGGATCACCTGAATTCAGGAATTCTGAGGGGCAGTGGTGCTTAAGCCAAATGAATTTCCATGCTAAGCTGGGGACAAATGGAAACAACTGAATTAACCAAAACAATGATGAGACACACCTGCACACCCACTGCAGGAAGCCACTAGGTTGCCTGGGGGTGGGGAGGTGGGAAGAGAAAACCTACCCAGGTTAGAAACAGAGCAGGTCAAAGCTTCCATGGTGATTAGCCTTAGGTTAAGTCTTGTGATTGACTGTAGAACTTCCAGCCTGGGTGAGATAGGAAGACCCAGTCTCTAAAAATAAAATGATATAAAATTGTTAAATGATTTTTAAAAAAACTCTATATGATACTTTTTTCTCTAAGAAAAAAATTATTCAACTCTTTCTGTAAAATGAGAGACTAAGCGATCACTATATTTCCTTCCAGCTATGAGTCTGTAAGTGTGGGCACAGTGGGACCCAAGTAGCACAGAAATCCTGATCGTGTAATATATTTGACCTATTAGCATTCGTTCACTCCTGTGTTTTTATTTTTGAACTGCTGAAATGAGTTACTATGTGAGAGTTTGCAGTATTATGTAATGCCTTACCATTTATTAGGAGCCACATTATAGCTTCTGGTAAACATTTGACCATACTATGAAACCATCATATAACCTGGCACAATGGACAGTTCTCATTCAGCAAGGCATGGAACGTCAGCCATATTTACAGCTTGTAACTAATATATGTTGGCAGAGATATATGGAGAAATATTAGAATGTTTATTCACATCTTATTAAAAATCCCTAGGATTCCAATATTTATATTATATACTGTTCTAGAAATTTGTGTATGTTACAAGAATATATTTATAGATGTTCTTTTATTCATTCAACATTCAACAAACATTTATTGAGTGCTTACTATGGGACATATTGTGGACATGCAAAAACAAATAAAACATGTAAATGTATATGCACTCATACAGCACTGTATCCATGAGAGGAAGTTTGGCAGAATGGATACAGAGATATTCTTAAAGACTTGTGTTCAAGTCCCATAAGATGTGAACAAGCATTCACATTTATTCATTCACAATTATGAGCTGCAAATATGGCTGCATATTTGCATATGTTCTGTTTTGTGTGATGCTGAGCAAGTCATTTAACATCTGAGTTAAATTATACACATATATATAATAAACACATACATATATTGCACATCTATAATATACACACGTATACACATACATATAGTCCTAGTATATACATACATATATATTTTACCAAATATGACAAAAAACTGTACTGTAGGTATACACACATATGCATGTGTAGCTATACTTTATGACCCAACTTTACAGAGTCATATTCATAGATGGAACAAATATACATAATGTCTTGGAATAAATGAGCATGTATAAATACATTTTTTTCTCACAGACAAGTCCCAGACTGCCACAATCCAACAAAATCCTTTGGGGCTTTATGTCTTTCCAAGGTAGGTTGAAAATGCTCTCTTTATACTATCATGATACTAGGGATGGTGTGATTAAAGGTCAGTTGTAATGGTACAAAAAGTACATAATTGTGCTGATATAAACATGATAATGTTTATATGTCTAGAAAAGAAAGAAAGTGTACCATTTTATTACTTACAAGGGTTACTGACAGAACACTTAGAGATAGGTTTTGAAAGAGGCATATGTGGTTTTAGCCGCATGACTCCCATTAAAGTCAATGAGAATCACACGGCTAAAACACCATACACCATTTTGAAAAATTATCCCAGAGGGCTCTAATGTGGCTTTTTATGACTTACCCATGTAAATCCTTTTATTTTCTGATAGATCATCTGTGTGGGAGAATAAGGTAGATGAATTTGAAGTAGAGTATTTTTTTAAGTCCCTTCTTTCACTCTGAGAGGGGTTAACATGTGGTATATATGCTTTTCTTCTTCCTCCCAATTTTGAATAGAAGAACAATTGTTAATGTATTTCCACCTGTGTGAAAAACTGCATGGGAAAGATGAGATGTTGTAAGATTTTATGGAAATGGTTCCAGAGAAATATCTTCATATACCTATCATTATATTGATTAATAATACATTCATTTCTGAGAGGTGGTGTGGCACAGTGGATAGAGCCGGCATCAGAGTTAGGAAGTCCTTGGTTAAAGTTCTGCCTTTGGCACAGATCAACTCTTGTGTTTCTGGGGAAGTGACTTAACCTCTGTATGCAGCTCCCTAAAAATTCTAAATTCAAAGTAGGGAAAAATTTGCAATGATAGAAATAGTTTCCTCCTTAAAAGTTTCCTATATGAATAAAATCTCAGGTCCAGGAAAAACAAAGACCCTAACCACTTCACTTTAAGTAATACACTAAGCGTTTATCAAGTGTCAACTACGTGCCCGACATTCTGTGCTAGGGATACATAGACAAACACAAAATGATCTTAGACTTCAAAGAGGGTGCAATCTGGCCAGGTGCTAAATCTGTAGACTCCATTGGAAGTCTGAAGTCTGAAGTTTCCCTTTCAGAAAAATGTATTCCAATGCATAAAATAAAATATGTAGGCTCAGGAAGGAAACTAATTATATTAAAATATTTTTCCCAACCAAGTTTATGGGGCTGCTGAAATCTCTCCATAGACTCTTAGGGACCAGCATACTCTAATTAAGAACTTCTGCTATGTTATAAAATGATAGAACTGAAGTGGAGCCTGTGAAACCATCGTTATAATTCCCTTACTTTACAAATGAGGAAACTGAGGCACAATGTTTTGCCCCAAATACACAGTCAGGATCAGAGCTGGGATTTGAATCTTGGTCTCCTAACTTCAAATGCAATGCTCTTTCCAAGTCTACCTACTAATTCTGGCTCCATAATTACGTTGGGAGATTTACCAAGTTAGAAATCTAAATCACGAGAACCCTGCTGTGAAGGCCAGAAGGCCTAAGCTGGACATCCATGACATAGTAAGGAGAGGTAAAAATCTCCTTAACTCAATTAAATATGAACCATTAGAAGAATATAGGAGTGAATTAGGCAGTTATTTCTAAGGAGAAGAAAAAAAAGAAGAAATTAAGTTGGGAAAAACCATGAACATACCAGAGAGTGTTCAGAAGAGCAGGGGAGGCCTTCACTAAGAGAGGTTCTTGGTCATTCTTCTTGGGCAGCTGGCTGTCACAGTAAACGGAGAGGTGGACCTGAAGTCAGGACAGCCTGAGGTGAAATTCAGCCTCAGACACTTCACTAGCTGTGTGGTCCTCGGGAAGCCTTTCAGCCTCTGTTTGCCTATATTCTTCTGTAAAATGGGGAGAAGTGTAGCAACCTATCTCCCAAAGTTGTTGTGAAGTCAAATGAAATAATTGAAGTACTTAGTACAGTGCTTGGCATGTAGTAACTGCTATATAAATGTTAGTCACTATTAGTATTTCTACTGCTCCTACTACTACATCTATAGACCAGCCATTATTTGGGATAGAATACTATGTGCTGTACATTAGCAAACAGGTCTTCTACAAGTATAACTCACTGATTTTATACTAAGGGAAGCATCATGGTTATGATAGAAAAGTCTCTGCAATCAGAAGGGCCTGGGTTCAAGTCCTGTCTTTGATACTTAGTACTAGTGTGACCTTACTTAATTTCCTATGATCTCAGTTTCCTCATCAGGAAAATGAGGTGGAAAGGGTGTATTAGATGTCCTCTGAGGTCTCTCCTAGTTCTAAATTTATCTTTCTGTTGTGTCTCACACCACGTATTTTACTCATCCACCCTGTTGAGGTGGAGAATTCCAATATCATTCATCCCATTTTATAGATGAAGGACCTAAACACAAACTATGACTTGTTTCAGGTCACGTAGCTAATAAAAGTTAGAACACAAATCTAGGTTTTTCAGATTGCAAGTCCAGGATTCACCACTTTATACCATGTAGTCTGTCCTTTTCTAATCAAAACAATTAATGGTACCTTTCGCATGCAGGAAATATCTGTAGTTTTTGTTATGATGAGAGACCCCACCATATGGTGGGGGAATCTTCCTTGACCAATGCGAAATAGATCTAACACTTACCTACAACTTAGTAGATAAGTCCTAAGAAGTTTCCTTAGGTATGAAATTTTTGTAGTGCCTACTATGTGCCAGGCATTGTTCTAAACACTTCTAACAATTATTATATCATTTGAAACTCACAACAATCGTGGGAGGTGGGTGTTCTTCTAATCCCCATTTTTCAGTTGAGGAAACTGATACAGAGACTAAGTGACTTGTCCAGAGTCACACAGGTAGACTCTGGTCTTCCCATCTACTACTAGTTTAATGTTCTATTCACTATGCTAGTCTGCCCCTACTCATTATATATCATAAGTTCTTAATCAATTAGAATGCGATTTAAAATTCTTACTTTTTTAGGAAGGAGGAAAGGAGAAAGTTTGGAACTCATTTTTTCAATTAATGTTAAAAATTATCTTTATGTGTATTTGGAAGAAATACTATTTAAAAATGTAAAGAAATACAATGTGATCTTTAGGTCAGCAACTATGTTTTTACCTTCTTTTGTATCCTCATAGTTTAGCACCATATCTGACATAGAGAAAACATTTAAAAATGCACTCTGACTGACCAGTCACCTAAATATTCATTGAATGGTCTTGAATAGGAATTTCTCTGAAGTCATTCTGATAATGTATTTTCTTCAATGAATCCTAATTTACTTGGTTCTCATATGAAATTACAACTGACATTGAAAGAATTAAAAGTAGATTTTTAGTAATTCTTGAAATAAAAAAAAAAGCAACTGTTTCTCTGAATTAATGCCCTACCTTCCCCTCCCCCTCAACACAATGTTCTGTATTTGGCCCTGTCATAAAATGAATATTTATTTTGTAGCCATCCTGTACCTAGAGGCTGGATCAGACATGAAGAGAAGTATGATGAAATGTTAGTAGTAGTTTTAAAGGAGAAGGAAAATAGAAGGAGTGGTAGAAAGAAAAAGTTCCAGGAATTTGACTAGCCAAATTCTAATTTATAGGCTTCTGGATGTAAATTTGGAAAGTACCTTAGCGATAAGACAGTCCAACCTCCTCATTTTACAGGTGAGAAATCTTGTCCAAAGTCATAAATTCATAAGTGTAGAGCCATGATTTGAATCCAGATCCTCTGAATCCAAATCCTTCATTTTTTAATTGTACCATATTAAAAAGAATTCTAGTAGTGAATGTAAATTGCAGTAGTATAATTAAGAGATGTAGTGTGCAGTTAGTAAAATTTAAGTGGTAGGTTTGGGACATATTTTATAAATGGTTTTTTCTTTCCATTTTTCATTATTTTTTCCAAGAGCAAATTTTCTGTGAACTAAGAAGCTATGCAGATACACTCATAACACTTATTTGTCTGTCCTCATTGAGTCCATTATCCATTGTTAAATGATTGATAAAAATTGTTAAATAAGGCAAATACTATATACATGCTGCAGTGTAATGAGGCCTATCCAGCAGGAGGAATAGTGTTCATCGTGATATTAAAATTAAATGTAGCATTTTTAAAATTCTTGACATAAATAAAGAAGTTATTTCTCTGGACCACTGCTTTTTCCATAAACTCAATGTTCTGTATAAGTCACTGTCATAGGATACATTTTATTTTGAAGCAACCCAGTCATTTTTCCCCACAAATAAGTATCCAATTCAATACCATTAATCTAAGTATTATGTGTTTTAAAGTCTATGATGCACCAAAGAATCAAGACAGAGGTCTCAGAATATACCTGCTAGCTCATATCCACCTTGCTGATTGACTTTGTTACTATCATTATTTCAAGGATCCAAGTGATTCCTTCAATTTTCAAGATTGAGTGGGATATTGTATGTTTAGTAGTTGCATTTCAGATGCTACAATATGTAAATAAGGTTCCAAATGATAAGGGATATTTTAAGCATGGGAGACATGCTACTGTTATGTGATCATAGTCTTTACTTTTTCTTTCTCATGCTCTTTCCCTTTTGTTCTGATTCTTCTTTTACAACATGACTAATGTGGAAAAATATGATTGTACATGTATAACCTATAGCCGATCGTTTGCTCACTTGAGGGCAGGGAGGAAGGGAGGGAGAAAAATTTGAAACTCAAAAATTTGTAAAAGTGGATGTTGAGAACTATCTTTACATGCAATTGGAAAAAATAAAATATTATTAAGTGAGAAAAGCAGAATAATAAAAACATTGAAAAGGAAAGAGAGAACAAGAAAGAGAGGAAAATGGACCCCTTTTAACCTTCCTTAAATTCATTAATCTTTTCATTTGCACTCACACTACTCATTTTGAAGTAGAGGGGGGAAATGTTCATATTCCATTTACATATGGGGTTACAAAAAATGAATACCTTTTTAAAGGTTACACTATTAATCAATCATGAAGAAAGAACCCTGTAATTCAGTTCTTCTGATTTCCATTCTTGTACCACACCAAGAAAGTGACCCTTTAAGGGAGTATCATTAACTTGTTTGAAGCATAAGTCTGCTCCTGAGTAAAACAGTTGCTGATTGAAGTCTGACTTGGAAATTTACTTTTCCAGGGTTCAAGTCTGCTCAGACTGCTGAAACAATTATTGCTCATTTTCAGTGCGATGAGTTGTAGTTTGTTGGAGTGATATGAACTTCAGAATGGTTGTAATATTATGGGGTAAATGTAAATTACATTATTATACACAGAAGATTAGAATGTTTACTAACTATAAACTGAGGTAAGATGGTTTAGAGAGAGGACCTAGGATCTGAACCCAAGAAGGGGAGTGAGGGAGAGGTAAAAGGGAGAGAGAAGAGGGAAAAAGGAGAGAGAGTTTTTGAAAAGACAGGTTTCAGAGCCTCATTAGCTAAGCCTGAGATTGGAAATGATGGATACTATAGTTGTTATTGAAGATAGATCCATCTAAGTAGAAGAATAGCTTGGAAGATGAAAACCAGAGAAGTCAATCAACAGATTTTCTTTTATTTCAGTGAACATTTTTAACGCACCTTCTATACGGCAGGTGCTATAAACTGTGCTAAGTGCCAAGGATCCGCAGAAAGGTATGAGGGTCCTTTTCCTCAAAGAACTCACATTCTAATGGAGGAAGACAATGCCTAAAAAGAAACTGAAAACGAATGAGAGATTAGGTCACTGGGGATGGGATATGAGGAAGATCTGCAATGGAGGTGTGAATTTTAGAGCTGATTTCATCTTGCAGAATGATGAGTTTTTAGAGATTGAGAAATCCAGGAATTCAATCAGGTGGGAAATAATGCTTGATTAGTTTGGCTGCATCATCACACCCATTGAGATATTAGTCAAGGACATTGTAGACCAACGCAGCTTAGCATGAGGAACATCTATGAACACAAAATCCACATTCACCAAGCAATTTTTATGGACAATTTAAGAGTCAGAAAGAAGACATTGAAGTTTACAGTTCTAGAGCTGTAAGTAACCTTGAACATAAGGGTTTTCCTTCCTAATATCTTTGAAAGATTTCTTCTGTGCCCATTTTCCTCTACAGTTACTGAGTACTCTGATGAGGGAGTATGACCTTGGCCTAAGTGTGGATTGTCATGTGTTTTTTATTCCTGCATTCACTTTTATATATCAGCACTTATGTTAATTTTTTTGCTTTTTTGTCAAATAAATGGTTATGTTTGAGATCTGAAAAAATACCTTTATTATAAATGATTGGTTTTGTGTAAATGGAAGCACATTAATGGGCTCTCAGGATCTAGCATGATGAGTTGGTAGGGATTGGATGGGGTGGTATATGCCTACAAAACAAGGTTTCTATGGTATCCCTAGAAGAGTTTGAATGTAACCACAGTCCTTCTCTAGAAACCTATCAGTTTGAGAACAGCTTGGAGTCAGCTTGAAGGTGAACAGAGGTCCACATTTCTTGTATCAGAAGAATGAGGTGCCACAGTATGGGTGGCCACCCCATTCCTGGGTTATACTACTTTCCATCAAAGTTGTTTAATCTCTCATTGAACAAATATTTGTTTACAATTCGATTAACTAAATACTAGAGGAGGAAAAGTGTTGAATTAAACAGTATCCTGTCCTCACTGATTTTATAGTCCACTGGGGAAGATAAGACATATGTACAAATAACTGTAATACAATGTAGAATATAAAATTTCAGTAAGAGAAAGTCCAAAATGCTATAGTAGTTCAAAAAGAGAATTTATTTCCAAATGAGTTGAATAGGGCAGGCTTCTCAAAGAGAAGGTAATATTCTGAGATGGGGCTTGTAGAATGAATAGGAACTGGCCTGGCCAAACTGAATGGGGAGAAGAGGAGGACATACCTGGTGGAAACAATAGGGTGGTACATAATGAACCAAAAGAGCACTCAGATTTGTAAACACATTTACAGTGAAGGGTTCATGTGGGGACAGATAGTACTTTTGGGTAAGATGTAGATGATTTTATATGGCAGCTCCCTCCACCCCCATTAGAATGAATTAGATGAATTAAAATTTCATCCTATAGGCAATCAAGAGACAGTCACATTTTTCTAGCATAATTAGATCTTTGCTTTAGGAAAATGAACTTGTCAGTGGTGTTCAGGGTGTATTGGATGGTGTTCGCCTGAAGGCCGTTGAGAGAAGAGTTAGGAGGCTAAGAATAAAGCAAAGATCCAAAAACCACATGTTAAATATGTGAACTAACGTGGTATCAGTGTGAATATTAAAGAAGGATGGGAGGAAAGACGTTACTAAAGAAGAATTGATTGGATTAGGTTGTCACTTAATATGGAGAGCACTAGAAAGTGAGGAATAAAAGTGATATATATGGTCTCTTCCAGGTCTTCTTTCTGTCTTTGTCTTCTATGTCTTTCTATCTATGGGTCTAGGTTTTGTGCAAAGTAAACTAGGTAAATGGTTATACAACTAATATGGAGGTCACAAGGGGGTATTTTGACTTGAAGAAAGTTTCTAGGAAGAGATGAGTTCACTTTTAGACATCCTAAGTTTGAGATAATGGCAAGACAACCAAGGAAAAGTGTCTAGTTGGGGTAACTGAGTCTTGGGAGACAAAATAGTCTACGGATAGATATTTTGGAAGCTCCTTCATCAAGGTGATAACTGAAGTCATGAAAATAGATGATATCTGCAGGGGAAATGGCTCAATAAATCAATCATTCATTAAGCATGTATCAAACTTTACTATACTCTGGCCACTGTGATAGACTTTAGGGATGTAAGATAAAAATGAAAACATTATTGCCTTCAAGAAGCTTACATTCTCCTTTGAAGAAAATTTCCATGATTAGACCTGCTCTTAAGAAAATTACTTTGGCATTGGTGTGAAGGTTGCATTGGAATGGGGAAAGACTTTACTTGAGAAGTCCAATTATAAGTCAGCTGTAGAACTCCAAGTGACAGGAGAGCAGAGGGTCAAGAATATACTTGAGGAAAACTTGAATTTAAGGAGAAGAAAGATTCTTCTTTAGTAACGTCTTTCCTCCCATCCTTCTTTAATATTCACACTGATACCACGTTAGTTCACATATTTAACATGTGGTTTTTGGATCTTTGCTTTATTCTTAGCCTCCTAACTCTTCTCTCAACGGCCTTCAGGCGAACACCATCCAATACACCCTGAACACCACTGACAAGTTCATTTCCTGGCTAATTGCAAAAGAGGGTGTCCTAGCCTTCAAAGTCCTCCATCAAATGCCCTCTTGTCAACCACTCTCATTTTCCTGTTAGGATACTTCTTTCTTTTATTAGTTTCACCATTCTCCTGTCTTTCCTTACTCCACCTAGAGTACCCTCATGGATTCTCACCTGATGTTTAAGGTCCTTGCAGAGTTTATAAGAAGGAACCCCCAAATAACTCTAAAATTATTCTTTTTTTTCTTGGACTTCTGAAACTTTCTGGGAATGTGTTGCTCCTTCTGAAGTCACAAAAACATAGTATGTGTGGTGGGAAAAACATTGAATTAGGAATCAGAAGAACTGATTTTAAGTTCTAGCTCTTCCACTAAGTGAAGAATCTTAGGTATTGCACCCAGATGGTACAATAGATAGAGTGCCAGATCTGGAGTCAGAAGGATCTCAGTTTAAGTCTGATTTCAGACACTTATTAGCCATGTGCCTCTGGGTAAGTCACCTCACCTTGTATGCCTCAGTTTCCTCCCCTGTAAAATGAGCTGAATAAGGAAATGGCAAATCACGCTATCTTTGCCCAGAAAACCCCAAATGGAGCCAGGAAGAGTTGGACAGTACTGAAATGGCTCAACAACAACTACAACAATTTTATGTAAGTCACTTCCCCTCTCTGGGCCTCAGTTTCCCCCAATGTACTATGAGAGGACTGGCTTAGATGACCTCTGAGTTCACTTCCTGATTTGCCATCCTGTGATTCTAAATAGTCTTTCCTTGAGAAAACAGTATGTGAAACAAAAGCAGTATTGAAAATAAGCCTCCATAGTCTCAACAGTACAAGATATTGCTTGCAAGACCCATTTGTCACATAAAAGAGAACTACAGAGAAGAACGTGATAATGATACCTCTTTCAGGGTCCTTTTATGAAGCCAGCTTGCCATGGGTTTTCTTTGACTTTTTTTTAGCAGGTTTTTATTTAACTCAAGCAGGATTGACTTTGAAATAAAACCCAACATGTTTTCCAGTTGATTTTGATTTAATGGAGGCCTTTGGTATAGTGCCTCAGGGTATGCTGGCGATGGCTATTTATCTTTATCCTGGGTAGTTTATATATTTTAAGAAAATGATGAATGGAAGCTTTAAAAAAACTCATTATGGTAATTGATTATTATAGAAAAACCTTGGGAACTCTACAAAAGGGAACTGTATTCTCTTGGTATCTTAGCTTTAAACCAGACTTGTAATTAGAAGAATCTATAAACATTTGTCACAGTAAGAGAAGGCCAGTCACTAAGTTTAGAAGAAAACTCTGGAGTCACTTTATTGTCCTGTGTTGAGATGACACACAGTAGTGGCTGTCGTGTATAACAAGACATTAATTTACCCTGGAAAATAAAAGCCCACCTATGTAGAATTTGTCTGAGAAGTGTTCCTTTAGAAAGACTGAATATGATTCTTTCAGTAGTGTGCTACAGAATTTGTAAACTGAGACATTTTGCTTACAGTGCTTTTTTTAAAGGAATTTGTAATTACTCTTCTTTGTTCTTTAAAAACTTAAATGGTTGCAGCAAAACCAGAAACTTAGCAATGTAAGAACATATACACATATATCTACCCATGAAACATATGTATACTAAGTACACTTATGTGTTGAGATGTGGAGCAAAACTGATATTTTCTCCCTCAGTGTTACAATTTTATATGTTTTGTTCCCTAGGAAAGGAAGTAATGAATGTAGGTAAGACTGTTACTTCCTAATATTTTAAAATATAGATGTCTACCATTGACATTGATACCGATAACTGCTAGGATTGCTGTGGTGTTTTATAATAAATATCATTTGGCTATTATTTTTTACCTTTTTGCTGTGTGATAGGCCACTGGCATCTCAATATTATAGAAAAAGGACGTGGAGGCACAGGTTAGAAACTGCATAAATGAGTCTTTATGGCACAATTGTATATTCCAGGGAAAATTCCAAGCCCCAGACTTCTTCGTGTTGCTTGAACACTTCATCCTCAATTCAAGAATGATGATAAACATTGGAATGTAGGATAATTCATTCATGGCAGGAAGGGATCGTAGAGAGCTCCCAAGTTTACCCTCCAATTATACTGAGAATGAGCCTGAGACACAGAGGGGTTGTGACAAGCCCAAAGAAGTAAAAATTAGAGGAGGGAGTACTTTCCCTGCCATTGTGCCATGCTATTTATCCCTTATTTAAAAGCAAAACAAATAGTGCTTACAGATTTACATTCCATGCTGCTGTTATTTTCTTCTACAAATTAAAAATATGTTTTTAAGTGTCAATTTAAAATTCGGATTTTTTTTAAAACTCAATGACTTGAGTACCTTGCTATTGTGTTGTTGTTACTGTTCAGTTGTTTCAGTTGTGTCTGACTCTTTGTGACCCCATTTGGAGTTTTCTTGGCAAAGATACTAGAGTGGTTTTGCAATTTCCTTCTCCAGCTCATTTTACAGATGAGGAAACTGAGGCAAATAGGGTTAAGTGACTTTCCCAGGGTCACATAGCTAATAAGTGCCTGAGGAGATTTAAATCCAGGTATTCCTGACTTCGGTCTTAGCATCTTATCCACTGTGCCAACTAACCTGCCCTTGGGTACCCCATGGGCTATTAATAAGCCCTGTGTTCTTATGTTTTGTTTTTGTTGGTGGCAACTTTCTCTATGTAAGTTATAAATAGAAGTTAAATAAGAGTCAAGTTATACCTAGTTGGGAAGATGAGGTATTGCACATTTTATGTTGTTTTAATCTTAGCATTAAAAAAAGAAAGGGCAGGAAAAACCTGGTGCTCCTTAAAGTTAAGCTTCTTCATGGCAAGAATCAAGACTCATTTTTCTGAATTTCTCCACAGCAAATAACACAATGTTCACCACACACTAGCAGTCAATTAATGTTGTCACAAAGAAAGTAAAAACAGCCAAAGAGATTCAAAAAGCCAACGAGGAAAAGACTGTCTTAAAAAGCAAAATTGGCCAAATGGAAAAGGAGATCCAGAAGCTCACTGAAGAAAATAATTCCTTAAAGATTAGAATGGAGCAGTTGGAAACTAAGGACTTTATGACAAATCAAGAAATTATAAAACAAAACCAAAGGAATGAAAAAATAGCAGGCAATGTGAAATATCTCATTGGAAAAACAACTGACTTGGAAAAGAGATCCAGGAGAGACAATTTAAAAATTATTGAACTACCTGAAAGCCATGATCAAAAATCATCTTTCCAAGAAATTATCCAGAAAAAGTGCCCTGATTATTTCTAGAACCAGAGGGTAAAATAGATTTTGAAAGAAAAACTCTTGGGAATATTGTGGCCAAAGTCCAGAGCTCCTAGGTCAAGAAGAAAATGTTGCAAGTAGCCAGAGAGAAACAATTTGGGTATTGTGGAAATACAATCAGGATAACACCAGATCTAGAAACTTCTACATTAAGGGATTGAAGGGCTTGTAATACAATATTCCAGAAGTCAAAGAAACTAGGATTAAAACCAAAAAATTACCTATCTAGCAAAACTGAGTATAATACTTCAGGGGAAAAATTGATCTTTCAATGAAATAGAGGATTTTCAAGCATTCTTAATGAAAAGACCAGAGTTGAATAGAAAATGTGACTTTCAAATGCAAGAATCAAGAGAAGCCTGAAAAGGTAAACAGGAAAGAGAAACCATAACGGACTTACTAAAATGGAATTGTTTACATTCCTACATGGAAAGATAATATTTGTGACCCGAACCTTTTCTCGGTATTAGGATAGTTGGAAGGATTTGAATATGAAGGGATAATATCTAAAAAATAAAATTAAGGGTGAAAGAGGAATATATTGGGAGAAGAAAGGAAGAAATAGAATGGGGTAAATTATCTCTCACATAAAGGAGGCAAGAAAAAGCTTTTCAGTAGAGGGGAAGATGGAGGGGGTGAGAGAGAAAGAGTGAACCTTACTCTCATCACATTTGGCTGAAGGAGGGAATAACATGCACACTCAGTTTGGTATTCAAATCTATCTTACACTATAGGAAAGTAGGGGAGAAGGGGATAGGTGAGAGGTAGGGGAATGATAGAAAGTAGGGTAGATAGGAGGAGGGAGTAGTTAGAAGCAATCACTTTTGAGAAGGGACAGGGTCTAAAGAGAGAATAGAATAAGTGGGGGGTAGGATAGGGTGGAAAAACATAGTTAGTCTTTTGCAACATGAGAGTTATGCAAGTGTCTTGCAGGATACATATATAAAACCTATATTGAATCACTTGCATTCTCAATGGGAGTGGGAGACAAGGGAGGAAAGGACAGAAGTTGGAACTCATTTTAAAAGCAATAGTTAAAAATTGTTTTCATATGCAGCTGGGAAAGAAACATACAGACAATGGGGGTATACAAATCTATCTTGCCCTACAAGAAAATAGAAGGAAAGGGATAAGTGAAGGGAGGGTTGTGATAGAAGGGCGTCTAGATTGGGGGAAGAGGTAATCAGAATGCATGCTGTCTTGGAGTGGGCAGAGGGGAGAGATGGGGAGAAAATTTGGAGCTCAAAATCTTGTGGAAGTGAATGTTGAAAACTAAAAATAAACTAATTAATAAAAATATTGAAGAAAAAAAAGAAAGTAAAACTGAATATAAATATTATATATAACTGGATAGAGTCAATTAATAACCTCTCTCTCCACCCAACTAGTTTTATTGTTTTTTTAGTGGTTTTTTAGTCTTTGTGGCCCCATTTGGGACTTTCTAGGCAAAGATCCCAGAGTGGTTTGCCATTACCTTCTCCAGCTTATTTTACAGATTAGGAAACTGAGGCGAACAGGGTTAAGTGACTTGCCCAGGGTCACATAGGTAGAAAATGTCTGAGGCTAGATTTGAATTCAGGAAGATGCGTCTTCCTGACTCTAGACCCAACACTCTGTTCCCTGAATCACCTTGCTGCCCACCTTTAACATTTCTTTCTTTCTTTTTTTTTAATATAAATTTATTTATTTAACTTTTTACATTCATTTTCACAAAATTTTGGGTTCCAAATTTTCTCCCCATTTATCCCCTCCCCCCACCCCAATACACCAAGCATTCTAATTTCCCCTATCACCAATCTTCCCTCTCTTCTATCATCCCTCCCTTCCTTGTCCCCATCTTCTCTTTCGTCCTGTAGGGCCAGATGACTTTCTATTCCCTATTAACTGTATTTCTTATTTCCTAGTAGCAAGAACAATACTCAACAGTTGCTTCTAAAACTTTGAGTTCCAAATTCTCCCCATCCCTCCCTCCCCACCCATTCCCTTTGGGAAGGCAGGCAATTCAATATAGGCCATATCTGTGTAGTTTTGCAAATGACTTCGATAACAGTTGTGTTGTGTAAGACTAACTCTATTTCCCTCCATCCTATCCTGCCCCCCATTGTTTCTATTCTGTCTTTTGATCCTGTCCCTCCCTGAGTGTTGACTTCAAGTTGCTCCCTTCTCCCATTGCCCTCCCTTCCATCGTCCCCCCCCACCCTGCTTATCTCCTTCTCCCCCACTTTCCTGTACTGTAAGATAGGTTTTCATACCAAAATGAGTGTGCATTTTACTCCTTCCTTTAGTTGAATGTGATGAGGGTAAACTTGTTTTTTCTCAGCTCTCCTCTTTTTCCCTCCACTAAAAAGTCTCCTGCTTGCCTCTTGAATGAGAGATAATTTACCCCATTCCATTTCACCCTCTCTCCTCCCACTACATTTCTCTCTCACCGTTTACCTTAATTCCTTTTAAGATATGGTCCCATCCTATTCAATTCACTTTGTGCCCTCTGTCTCTGTATGTGCATGCCTGTGTGTATGTGTGTGTGCACACACATGTGTACATGTGTGTGTGTGTGTGTGTGTGTAATCCCACCAACTACCCAGATACTGAAAAGTTTTAAGAGTTACAAATATTGTCTTTCCATGTAGGAATGTAAACAGTTCACCTTTGGTAAATCCCTTATGACTTCTCTTTGCTGTTTACTTTTTCATGCTTCTTCTCATTCTTGTGTTTGAAAGTCAAATTTCTTTTCAGCTCTGGTCTTTTCATCAAGAATGCTTGAAAGTCCTCTGTTTCATTGAAAGACCATTTTTTCCCCTGAAGTGTTATACTCATTTTTGCTGGGTAGGTGATTCTTGGTTTGAGTCCTAGTTCCTTTGACTTTTGGAATATCCTATTCCATGCCCTTCGATCCCTTAATGTAGAAGCTGCTAGATCTTGTGTTATCCTGATTGCATTTCCACAATACTGGAATTGTTTCTTTCTAGCTGCTTGCAATATTTTCTCCTTGACCTGGGAATTCTGGAATTTGGTCACAATGTTCCTAGGAGTTTCTCCTTTGGGATCTTTTCCAGGCAGTGATCGATGGATCCCTTCAATACATATTTTGCCCTCTGGTTCTAGAATATCAGGGCAGTTTTCCTTGATAATTTCATGAAAGATGATGTCTAGGCTCTTGTTTTGATCATGACTTTCAGGTAGTCCCATAATTTTTAAATTGTCTCTCCTGGATCTATTTTCCAGGTCAGTTGTTTTTCCAATGAGATATTTCACATTGTCTCCCATTTTTTCATTCTTTTGGTTTTGTTTTATGATTTCTTGGTTTCTCAGAAAGTCATTAGACTCTATCTGTTTCCTCCTAATTTTCTCTCTCATTTCTCTTCCCAGTTTTTCCTCCACCTGTCTAACTTGATTTTCAAAATCCTTTTTGAGCTCTTCCATGGCCTGAGCCCACTGGACATCCACCTCGGATGTCTGGGATAGAGAGGCCCCAACCTCCACGTCTTTCTCTGATGGTAAGCATTGTACATCCTCATCAGAAATGAAAGGAGGAAGGAATATCTCTTCCCCAAGAAAGTAGCTTTCTATGGTCTCATTTTTCTTCCCTTTTCTGGGCATTTTCCCAGCCAGTTACTTGACTTCTGATATTCCTCTCCACCCCTGCCTAGATCTGCCCAGCTAGTGCCTGGGGCCTGAGATTCAAATGCTGCTCCCCAGCCTCAGGGCTTTCCATGGCGGGAGTGGCTGCTATTCAATGTGAGCTTAAGTTCTGGTGCTCAGGTGGGGGCAGGGCCATCTCCCAGGCTCAGTTCCCTCAGGGGCTTTATACAGAGAACTTTGGCAATGGCTCTGAGTTCCTGTCTGCTCCGGGAGTCCTGGGCTGCAGCTGCCTCTGCTACTGACTCTGCCACTGCCCCCTGAGGGGGCCTGAGTCACGAAGACACCCCACTCCCCTCTCGACCAGCCCAGAAGTCTCTCTCACTGACCTGTAGTGCCTGTGGTTGGAGGGACCTTCGCGGCCACCAGAGATTCCATCCCTGAAGCCTGCTCAGATTTGCTCCTTTGGGGCTGGGTAGCCAGGGCAGCGCAGGGGTGGGCTCCACTGTCTGGAGCATGACAGATCCCTGGGGATGGCTTTCTAGGGCTTTCCATCGGAAATCTCTTCCACTGTGTTTCTGTGTGGGTTCCACTGCTCCAGAATTTGTGGGGAGTTCTTTTTATAGGAAATTTATGGGCTGTGGATTTGGAGCTAGCGTACATGAGTCTTTCTACTCCGCCATCTTGGCGCTTCCCCCTAACATTTATTTCCTGACTGTGATTGTAGGCAGGTCAAGCTAACCTCTCTGAGCCTCAGATGAAGATTTGTAAAATAAGGATAATGATAAACATAAGCATAGCTGGGATCATAGATGTAGAGTTGAAAAGATCTTAGCAGTCATGTAGTCCTCATTTCACAAATGGGGAAACTGTGACCCAAAGAGCTTAAGGGACTTGGCTAAAATCATACCGGTTGAGATCATGTATATAAAAACATTCTGTAAATGCGAGATTAATTTAAATAGCAAAAGAGATTGAATGAAAGACTATTAATAATAAAAGAAATAAAATAATAAGAGATTATAATATTTAATAATAATATAATACATAATATATAAAATATATAACATATATTATAAAAATATATAATAAATTATATTATATAATAATATATTGTTTTAATAATAATATATAGTATAATAAAAATATAAAATTTATTATAATAAAAATAATAAAAGAAATAAAAAATAATAAAAGAAAACACAGGAGATAATACAAATGATAAAACATACATATAAGTGATAAAGTGCTGCATCAAAGGCACAGATAAAACATTTTAAAGCAGTTAGCAGTAGGTCTGTAGGAAGAGTACTGGCTTTACAATCTAAGAACCTGAGTTCAAATTCTGCTTTAATTGCTTACAATCTGTGTGACATTGGTCAAGTCAATTAACCTCTCCAGGTCTAGTTTTTTCATCTGTAGACTTTGGATTATATGGTCAGGGATGTCCCTTCTACTTCTAGGTATATGATTCTATATTGTTCAAGAGAGGAAGGACTCATTTCCAGCAGTGGAGGCCACAGAAGGCTGGGGATTTGAATCTAGAGTACAAAGAAATCTTATTTCCACCTGGGGGAAAGAAAAAAGACAAGGAGGTAAAGTAAGGGCTGGGAGAATATAATCAGAAAAAGTACAAATGTAGAAAAATACAAGGCATGTTAAGCAGAGACTTGATCCCTCCAGTTAGAGGAGATGGTCTGTTTAGGGATGGCATAGCAGAAAGAGGGGCAATTAGGTGGTGCAGTGGATAGAGAAGTGGATGGTTCAGAAGTCAGGAGAATCTGAGTTCAAATTCAGCCTTAGACATGTACTCTCTATGTGACATGGGGCAAGTCACTTAATCCTGTTTGCTTCAGTTTTCTCATCTGTAAAATGAGTTACAGAAGGAAATGGCAAAACCGCAAAATCTTTGCCAAAAAAGCTCCAAATGTTGGATACAACTAATCAACTAAATAGCAACCAGCACCACAAGCACGCACAATCCTGGGCTTGGGATCACGAAGACCTGGAAGAAAATCCCATATGAATCGCTTATTACCTTTGTGTTCCTAAACACGTTACTAAACCTCTGTCAATGTCAAGTTGCCCAATCTGAAAAATGGAGATAATAATAGCACCAAATTTTGAGCATTGTTTTCAGTATCAAACGTGCTCAAATATGTAAAGTATGATACAAAATGCTAGTTGTGATACATAAAGTAGGAGAGTCCTCCTCAGAGGCAAGCTGGAGCCCCTTTCCTGTACTCAGAGGCTATTGGTAAATTCTCAGTGAGTGTTTATATTTTGGACATCTGCAAACGCTACAAATTTGGGCTTGATTCGTTGCCTTGTTGCTCCATTACTAAGAAATGGAGAAAATGTTCATAATAGTGGTTCAGACTAAAAGGGAATTCTATATACTTCTTTTTAATTCTGTAGAGCTAGGTATTAATAATTTACTGGAATACCTCTGAAAGAAGTGGGTTTAAAAACTTTTGCAATTTTGTCCGTTCACATCTTGGGATATTACATAATTCCTAAATGTCTTATTGGTGTAATTCCATTAAATGGTGATATTCTGCTGATCATTCTGTACCTGGTGCATTATGGACCCAGTAAAGGTAAAGTAATAGTAACAATTTCTTTGTTGTGACTGAATACAAAAGCCCTCTATTGTTTAGCTTAGAAAAGATGACACGAAATGCCATTGCATTTTCATGACAAATCTCATCTCTAGGATCCTTACATTCTTTAGACAATGCTAAGAACTAGTGCATTTCAACTTGCCAAGAAATCAGGGACACCTTTCACAAATTCCAAAATCTGTAGCCCAGATGATCGTGCTAGACAGCTCCCAGGGACTATGTGCATAATTATCAAGTGATCACTTCCATTTTCAGGGCACCGAAGTCATAAGAAACACACTTCTGCAAATAGGTTTGGAACCATAATTAAACCCCTGTTGCCACAATAGGTAGTACCTACTTCACATCACACACGTATACAAAAAACCTGATTAATAAAAAGAAATGGAACATGTCAACATACAAGTCAAAACTCACACTTACAGTCTATTGCTTTTCTGAGATGTCATCTGAAAACGAGCAGTTTGGAGTGTGAATTTTTCCATTAACATTGCTGATCAGCATGTGCTATCAGTCCTCTATGGACTTCAATTATTAGCGGTTGCTATGAATTTTCCATTAACTTTAATGATTGGCATTGGCTAAGAATTTTTGAGTGCATTCTCTGATCAGCCTTTGCTGCAAACTCCCCATTTAATTCATTGGTCAGTCTTTACTATGGCTTTCCTATTGAATTTGATTTGCTATTAGTTTCCACTTAATTTTAAGTATTTAGGGGTGGCTCTAAATTCACCTCGAAAAGCTTGATGTTCATGATAGTTTTGTTTGTTTGGTTGCAAATGTTTTAAATTTAAGCCAAGGTAATTAAAGTTGATCAATATAAAGACCTCCTAATTCAATATTTGTGCGAAAGAGGGAGGGAGCGTTAGTAGAGGAGTCAATAGCTAAAGTGAATTTTCCTTTGTCCTTGACATTTTTTTTGCTTATATGTACTTATTATTACCTACCCCCTTTACAGTATCTGATTGTGCACTACTTAGGGTTTCTATAGTATATCATCAACAACATTTTTGTTCATGTATTTGAAATAAAGTATTGAAAAGATGAGCCTAAGTTCACTTTGGTTATTGATTCCCTGTTATAATAAGGAAGCCACAAAACCAGTAGGTGTTAGCCTTATAATATTCTCTTTTTTATGTTATCTTAATTTTTTTAAAAATTGAATCTCCCCATCTCACCTAGACTGGAAATGCAGCAGCTACTCATGTCTAATCCTACTACTGGTCACCACAATGACTTGGACCCACTTTGTTTCTGTCTCTGAATCTTTCTCACTTCCTTAGGCAACTTGGATTCATTTGAGTAAGGTGACTTTACTTATCTTCATTTTTTAAACAAGAAAACAAAATCCAAAAATTATGATGCTATTTTTACAAAATGGAATTTGTGCTTTCTGATCTCTTGTTGATGGGAATCAATTTCTTTTGTTGACGTTCTAGTCATTCTTCAAGACTAATATAAAATACTAGTTCTTTAATAAACCTTTATTTGAGTCATTGACTGACTGACTGATTGATTGGATTTTCTATTTGGAGGTGATCTCTCCTTTCTATATTTCTTAGCACTATATGCTATACACATGTTGGTCACATTCTGATTTGTATTTATCAATCCTTAAACATGGTTTATCACCCTTCCTTACTAGATGGTGAAGTCTTGAGAGCAGAGACCATCTTACAGCTGTCCTTGAATCATCACACCCAATGCAGCATATTGAACGCATTTCAGTCCTTCAATGGATATGTGAACTTATGGTCTGGGCATTTTCTCAACGGGTGGAAATTGAAACCTATACATACCTGTTCATTTTGTGCCTTTCTTTTTCATGACTTTCAGTAAATCCTCTACAAGAGAGATACACAATCCACTGAAGATCGAACTTTGCATCTTTCAATATTTTATATGCTAGTATTAGAATATCAGTATGTTACTTTATTTCTGTTGGGCATGTAATATATTTTTACTGAATGAATGAATGAGTTAGGAGAGACAAAAGCTTCATTCTTCCTGGTTTATGATGATCTTTCTACTAAAAGAAAGAATAGAAAAACTTTCATAAGACATTTTCTCCCATGATCTATGATGAAAGGAATGAGAGTATCTAATCTATATTATCTATATCTATTTAAAAATACAAATTCCATAAAAATTTGACTTATTAACTATTTGCACTATTTGGAAAGCATATATACTTCACTATAGAAAAATATAATTAGTTCATAAAGATCACCAAGAGTGACTCCCTGCTAGTATGAAAACAGAGAATGTAGTCAAAGAAATACTTACTGTGTTAAGGACATAGATGATAACCGTGGAATTTCATTTCTAAGAAACAAAAAATTTCAAAGTGTAGTTTGCCTCTCCGATAACATTAAGGTAAAATTTCTGTTCCTATGTAATCTCACTCAATTTATTTCTCTATTTGTGTATGGATTCTATGTTAAACTCTCACTCACCATATGAATATATTTCCCGAAGTGTATTTCCTTAAGTTCAAGCTCCTTAAAAAACAGAATTAACCTATGTAAATTTTAATATAATTTTATTTAATAAATTATTCTATCACTCGAAAAATTTAAGAAAAGACTTACTCTAGTTTTTAATAGGCTGCTTACAGATCAGGCATCTTCCTTGTAAACTGACTTTCTGAGAAAGTCCAGAAAAATACTCCTAGGAATGATATAATGGTACTTTTGTCAGAGTGCTTAGGCTTCTACCTTTTAAATGCACATTTCATAAGCATTTGGGGGGCACTAAGCTGTTAGTTTTATATTTTCAGCTTTTAAAGAGCCAAAGAGGTGAAGATTACCTTTGGCAGATCTGTTCTATGCCATCACTTTGTTGCCTTTGTTGGAATGTCTCAAAAGGTTTTATTAGGTAAAGACCTCTATAAATTCCAGGTGTCGACCATATGTTCATCAATCTGTCCATAAACAAAGAAGGTTTTATTCTCATATCTAATTTCCTCATGTAAGTCTAGGAAAACACTGCAAACATGTTAGTACATGACTGTGAAAATCTTCAGGTATTTAGGTTGAGCTCTTTGAGTAATCCAAGGTCCAAGTTGAAGGAAAATAGAACAGTACATTTTAGTCTGTCCTTTTTTGATGCTATGGAACTGCTCAATCAGATTTGTAAGGATGCGTGTGAACTATCTTTGTAGCCTAATTCAAAGATTGTAATTAATTGGGGATGGAGAGAATGGTGCTTCAGGATGATGGCAAGGAGAATTGAGTCACTAAGATATTTTTTTTTCTGCTAAAGGAAACCAGGGCAAAACAAGCCAAATAAATCTCTATAGCTCTCCTTGAAATCAGTATAAAGTTTCCTATAGAGATATAGCAAATATATACATAAAGATGTGTGTAGCTATCTACATATCTGATCACAAGATCATAGGACTAGAAGGGACTTCAGAGACCTTCTATTCCAACATTATCATTTTACAATTCAGAAAACAGAGGCCAAAGGAGGTTAAATGAGTTGTTCGAGGCCACACAGGTAGTATTTCAAAGTTAGGTTATGTAACTCATGAAGCAGTGTTATTTCCATTATACCTTATTCTCTACATTGTATATGGCACATAATAAAAGCTATCATCTATATTATGTGTATATTTTCCTTCACATCGTCTATATTTCCACATCAGAAAATGAAACGTTTTGTTTATATACATATATGTACATAGAGATATATACATGCATGTGTACATATGTGTAGTGTGCATACATACAACTATAGGAAATAATGTATCCGGCACTGTTATAGGTAGCGTAGATACCTAGTCAAAAATGAGATAGTCTCTGCTTTCAAGGAACTGGAATTCTATCAGGGGAGAAGACAAAGACACAGAGAGATAGAGAGACAGAAGAGAGGTAGAGAGAGAAACAGAGAGACAGAGAGGAGAGGAGAAGAGGAGACAGAAAAAGAGAAATAAATATATATATGTATATATAATATACATATATATGTGAGTCCTATATATGGATATAGAGAAATATATCTATACTATATATACACACATTAATATACATACTATGTACATGCATAGCTATACATGCATATATGGACATATAGAATAAATAAATTACCAAGTAGTTTAGGGAAAGAGGGGACCAGCAGTTGGGAACAATCAACAAGAAACACTTCATTTAGAAGGTGGTACTTACCTGAGTCCTGAAGTCAATAAGGAATGCTAAATGATGAGAACAGTGTTCTTTCCTGGCATGTGGCACAGGCATTAGAAAGACCTAGATGTGACGGGAGAGCGAGTGATGTGTGTGAGAAACAGCAAGGCCAGCCTGGTTGAACCCCAGCAGGTAGTAAGGGGATTACTGGATAGTGAGGCTAGAATCAGGTTAGGACCAGGAGTTTAGGCTAAATCACCTTATCCTTTCAAGTTCTGGATCTATGTTCCTGTCATTTCTCGAGTCCATCCTAGTTTGTTAGTCCAAGGGAAACCACATGATTCTCTCCTGCCAGATGAACTCCAGTGGCTCCCTATTACCTTGGAAATCAAACACAAACTTCTCTGCTTGGCACTTCACAACTTCTATGACTTTTTTTCCCAGCATACCTTTCCATTTTCATTATAAATTACTTCCCACTGGGGTTTTTGCCGCTTCTCATATTTAACATCCCATCTCACATTTCCATAGTGGTTTGCAAAGGCTCTCTGACCACCAAGCCTCCCTCATCTTTTCCTCTTAGAATGTTTAATTTCTTTCAAATTTGAGCTCAAATGACACCTTCTATTATCTCTGCTGAAATACTAGAAGCTTACATCACACTCCCTTGAGGGAAGTGATTGTTTCATTTTTCTATTTGTATAACCAGTGTATAAGAAGAGTTACTAGAACGTAGTAAGTATTTAATAAATGCTTACTAATTGATTGAATTAAAATGGTGATTCCTATAAGATTCTAATTAGAAACATATGGCATACAGATATTTATATTTAAAAAAATTCATCTTATTTTCACAGCTAAACATACATTAGATGTTTTAAAGTTCACTGCTCTTATGTCTGATCAATTACATGTATTCTTTATGTTTTAAAATAGACTTCAATTTCTTTGATTATTTTCATTATTTCACATTGTGAACTAAATTCATAACAGTTAAATTATAAATAATTTAAACTACAAATAATTAAAATAGTTAAATTATAAATAATAATTTCTAAAACTTGAGGCTCTTTCTAGTTACTCTAGGTCCCACTGCTGCTTCTCTGAATTTCCTTACCACCATCACTAGTCTATTTAGTCAAGTCAAGTGAAGTAAATAAGCATTTATGAATTCCTCAGACACTGGGCTAAATGATGAGATTATAAATGGAGGCAGAAAGTAGTTTATATTTTAATGAGGTAAGATAATACATTAAAAAAGAGCTGAAAAAGAGTGGGTTAAGGTGGTGAGAGAAAACTGGTAGAGAATAGAGATGAGTCAGGAGTACACCCTGGGAGAGGTATGAAGGCATAGTTAGCCTGGATCTTCTTTTTAAAATGGAGGTTCTGGGAGAAACTCGCCAGTCAGAGAGAGAGAGAGGTAGCCAGGATGGAAAATACTTTCAATATGAGAAGTACAATTAATAACTAATTATTCTGTAATGTTTCATAGACCTTAGTTTTCCTCCATTGAGTAAGTTTCATGAGGGTAGGGACCATGTTTTACATGGTATCTCTCATAGTGATTATCAGTTTGTTTATAAAATTTTATCAACTAATCTAATGCTCAAGAAATATGGTTGCTGCTTTTTATTCAATTAGTTTGGTAAATGATCACTTTTAAAAGAAAGATCAGGCAGAATTTATGAGGTACTTTCCTTTATCATGAAAAATAAGCCTGCTGTTTAGAGAAAGTATTGCTAGTTTCTGTTGGCTTATTTTCCATTTTATTCCTCTGAATCCCTCTGTCCTGTTGCTTTCTCAATTTTCACCGAGCATTCATCATCACAACCTTTGTCCAGTGTTAAATACATGCTTATTAAGAGAGCTTGCTTTAAAATCCGTTACATTATCCATTGCCACT